>VZTE01001746.1:1083893-1132864 GCA_013397775.1 Eulacestoma nigropectus
TTTTTTTGCCAGCAGGCAAACCTGTAGCTCCTTTGCCTTTGGGCTGGGAGATCACTGTGAAATTGCAGCAGGAAGGTTTCGGTCCCCTGAATATCCTTAAACTCCACGGGTGCCTTGCTGCTATCAATGCAGGGGGGAAAAAAAAAAGCACCTTATTTCCTGCCATAAAGTTTGTCCAACTCCCCCCCAGGCAGCAAACCCAGCTTTGATATTAAGCAGAACTGTTCTGGGTTTTATTTTGGATTTTTTTTTCGCGTTCTGAACACAAGGTGCAGTTACCTTGGAAACAGCGGTGGGATGCTGTTGGGTGGCAGGGCAGCACTCAGGCAAGCCCCTTTTGGGAAGGTGGGCATGGAAAAGTGGGGTTTGCTGGGTCCAGAGCCACCCTGGAAGTTCTGGGCTGGTGTGAGGTAAAGCTGAGGAGGAGAGAGGCTGCTCCATGTCCAGGCTTTGGTGTGCAAATCAGGCCTGGGAGCCTTGGAGGAGGTTAAGCCATGTTTTTGGAAAGCCTGTCTTTTTAAGGCTTTTCTTCTGCTTTGGATTAGTGAGACGTGCTCAGATCATCCAAAGGGAAAGAATTTCTCAAATCAAAAGTGCTTTTGCTGCTGAGGCTCCTCTGGTTTTGTTCTGGTCCCCTGCCCCTTCCCTGTGTCCCATCCCAGGAGACGCTGCCGTTCCTGGATCCTGCGGATGCCATAGAGGAACACTGCGCTGATTAAAACCTCTTGGTGTTTTTCATCTTAACCAGAAAAGTATTTCCATCCTCACTGGGTTTAATTTACAGTTTGCAGCCAGATTGGAGCTGGGAAGGGATCCCACTGGTGGCTCATTTGTTTGAAGGTGTCACTATACAAATACCCGTTCTGGGAATGCCAGCGGCGCTGGAGGGGAGGATGTGCCAACAGCAGCTCTCAGCTGCGTCCCAGCCATTCCCAAATCTTCCCAGGGGACACCCTTCATCTCCTGGGGGACGGGAAGCTCCTGGCTGCAGTGAGGCTGCTGAGGGATGGGCATAAGCCAGGTGAAAGCCCACGGAAGCAAAGCCAGTGCTGGGCGAGCTGTACCCACTCCTCCCTCTCACTCCTCTCCCAGGGCCGTGCCAGCCAACCGGGGAATGGCCACCAGCCTCCCAGCACGGAGCCACGTTTCGTAACAGGGCTCCCAGCAGGATGCTCTGTGTTTTATAGCGTCTGCAGCCTGTTCTTCGGCAGCTCCATGCACTCCTTCCGTGCTCAGAGGGAGAACAGCCCGTGCTTGCTGGGGGCCGCGGGTTAATCGCGTCTCCTCTCCCTTGCAGCCACGCTGGGGACGCTGGATTTCAGTTTGCTCTACGACCAGGAGAACAACGCCCTCCACTGCACCATCAACAAAGCCAAGGTACGGCTCAGCCCCGGGTGTGGGGACAGCGAGGACTGGCTGTGCCACGGAAACCCAGCCCACGGCTGTGCCGAGCATCCCTGGTGCCCCTCGGGGGCTCTGCTGTCCCCAGCCGCAGCCGCTCCTTTGCCATCCCACCCCCTCTGCCCTCTCCTTCCCCTCCACCCCGGCCTCTCAGGGCGTTCCCAGCAGTCGGGAGCCGGCTGCTCATCCCTCGTGACGAGCTGGGGATTGATGCTCTTTAGAGCAGCCCATCCCGATGTTGTTATTTACTTGACGCCGTGACCGGCTGCCGGTTTATAAATGGCTCTTTTAAATGCTGCTAATCACGGCCCCGAAGTGCTGCGCCTCAGCGCCTTTGCCGACTGCGTGATTGAGGCAATTTGGGGCTTTTTGCACGTTTGGGAGCAGAAAGAGGGAGCTGAGGCCCTGTGGAAGGTGCTGCTGGGTTCCTCCCTGCGTCACCCAGAGCGGTGACCAGAGCAACGAGGGCTCCAGGTGGGCTGGGGGGAGAAGACCTCAATCCCTGCGGATCTTGGGAAGGGATGGAGGGTTTTCACAGAAGGCAGGAGAAGAGGCTGTGGACTGAGCCCCAGAGGGTCAGACCACGCTGTTTGCCCTCAGAGGATGCTCCTCTCCCCTCCATGGCAGCCCCCACCAGGGTTCTCCATGTCCGGAATACAGCCTGGAGCACCAAAGCTGGATTTTGGGGATGAGCGTGGCGGGATCTGCCCCAGCACTCCTGGAGCTGCTCCTGGCAAGGGCAGCACCCCCCAGCTCCCGGGCAGGAGGGCCAGGGCAGGGCTGAGGCAGACAGTGGGCTTTGCTTCCCTCCCTGTCTCCCGTGAATCCGCCGGCAGCCTCTGGGTCAGGCTTCCCTCGGCGCACGCGGGAGCGGTGCCAAGGAGGAGATTTCTAATTGGGTTTGGAGTGGGTGGAAGACAGGGAGAAAGGAGAGCTGTGGGCAAGCAACTGATAGATCTCACATCAGCGAGAGCACAGGCAGGGCTGACCAAGGAGAGCCCTGGTCCTCGCTGTGTCCACCCAGCTGATCCCATCCCACCCCAGCATCGCCCGCGGGGAGGGCAGAGCCCCCCTCGCCACCCTGACATTCAGGCTCTCGAGTCCTGTTCATTTCCATTCTGCTCTCATTCTCCCATTTTTCTCTTTTATTTACATTGCCATCTGCTCGCTCTCATTTCATCTCTCGCCTGGGGAAAGCTGCCAAAACTTGACTACAGAAAGGTAAGGGCCAGGACCCCGCTGCTGGCGGCCGAGCCGGCGCTGGCTCCGGGGGTGTTACAAGCAGAACTGGAGAGAAGGAGATGGGGGAGAGCCCCAGCAGTGCTGGGATGCGATTTACCCTTGCACCAGGTCCTGGGTACCTGTGTCAGCCTCCAGGGAAAACGGCCTCGGGATGTGTCCGACTCCAGCAGCTCCTGGAGCCGCGGTGGCTGCCAGCAGCCGTTCCAACCTGGGCTATTTCAGCCACGTGAGACACGTTTTTCTTCCTCTCGGATAACCCCAAACAACCTCCCTCTCTCCCTTTATTTTGCTTCTCTCTATTTTTTTCAATCTCCAGCACTTTTATATCTGCTGCTGTTCCTCACGAGTGTTATCAGCTCCTGGGGAGCAGGACGGAGGGGAGAGGGCACCAGCAGCAGGTTCAACCCAACCTGTTGTGCCCCACCACCGATTCCCTGCCCTGCAAACCTCAGCTGCTGGAGGCTGGGATTGTCACTCCCTGTGGGAATTTACCCTGGTGCTGTGCCTGGGGACATCTGAAGGGTTTTTTGGTGTCAGTTCACAGCGGGATCTGCGAGATTCTGGGTGTCGCCAGGCAGGTGGGAGCAGGCAGGAGAAGACAGGAACAGCAGGAACAAGGGGGAACAGGCAGGAGCAGCCAGGAAGAGGCAGGAAAAGCCAGGAAGAGGCAGGATGAGGCAGGAGCAGCCACCTCGCACTGATGGCTCTCGGTGCTGGCAGCAGCCCCGCCTGTCACACTTCAGGCACGGCTGAACTCAGACACGTTGGAGCTCAGCTCGGATCAATAGGAGAATAAATCAGGGCACTGTGGAAGCTCGTTCCTGGACTGCAGGAGCAGCCAGGCTGGCAGGAGGGCTCTCCCTCCCCGCTGCTGCCTTGCACGAGCCCTGGGATTGGGTGGATCTCTGCTGTCCTGTGTGGGACAGAGCTGGGATGGGCTGGGTGTCACCCCCTCCTAGGAAACGGGGTGGAAAAGGATGTGACGAACATGCAGGCACCTGGTTTTGTGCCCTGCCGTGCCATGGCTTCGTTGAGGGTCTCACTTTGTGCTCAGTCCTACAGAGCCCAACCCACTCTAGGGGATTTATAGGGGCATGAGGCAGCACAGACACAGCAGGCTGTGCTATCCTACAGCTCCAGTGGTCTCCTGCTTTTGGGAGAAAGGTGCCCGGGACAAGCCTCAGGGGGCTGTAGGGCAATGGTGAAGGAGCTCCTGGCCCCAGGCAGGCCAGGCCAGGCAGCTGCTGCCTGTGGGAGCATCCTTGGGCTGCTCTCCCTGCACCTCTGGCCAGAAAACACCCAGGAGTTTCCACCCCACTGAGCATTTGGCTGCTCCCTCCCTTCCAGCCGAGGCGAGTGCTGGAGGTCTGCACTGAGCATTACTTATGGATTGACTCATAAATATTTATCACTGCAGGGAAATTCCTCCAGCTGTCTGGCTCCTCGGGGCTCTCAGGGTGGAAACGCAGTTTGCCCCCTTTCAGGACAGGATGCCTCGGCCTGGGAGTTATCCAGGCTGGTTTCTGAGCAAGGCAGCTCGTTGTGGGGTGAAGGATGGGATGAATCCATCTCCTGTGATCTCTGGACGCCTCTGGCGTGGTGTTAATCGGCGGCCCAATTAGCCCAACTTGTAATTAAATCCTATTGATTAGCTAAATGTCACTGGCACAGGGAGCAGCTGGCAGAGCCTGGGACGCGGGGAGCTGCAGGTCTCCTCAGGATTGCAGCAGAGATTCTGGTGTTGGGTAGAGGAAAAGATGAAACTTAATCTCAGCTCCATAAATCAGTGCAGCAGCAGGAATTGTCGGAGCCAGTTGGATCTGAGGGGAGACTCTGCCTCTGTGCCTCTCATCCCTCTTGGAGAAGCTCCAGGCTGGTGGTCCCTCCACACAGGGGAAGCAATGTGGGTCCTCCCGTGGGAGGGTTCATCTCCCACAGGAGCAGCTTTGCAAAGCAGAGCCCTGTTAAGCGCAGCTGTTTGTGCCAAACACGTATCAAGTGGCACGGGAGGGAGGTAGATGTGACATTAGGAGCCATTTTCCAGGCTCCTGTCACTCCATCTTCCATAGCACATCTATTAAAAAAGCCTTTAATAGCCTCCTCAGAAGGTAATTTAATTGAGCTGAATTGATGGGTGAATTACAGAGCTGCCTGTCATTCTCCATCCATTTTCCCGGGAATCTGCCTGCTTGCTTCTGATTTCATTTGCTGTGCAGCCCTGGCAGGTTGGGCACCTCTGACCAGGGAGGCTGGGGAAGGCACGAGTGGATTGTGCAGGCAATTCCCTCCAGAGTCTGGGGACAGTCCAGCCCCTTCCTGCCCTGTCTGCCCATCCTCAGCATCTCCTGGGCCAGGGACACCACCCCAGAGGCTGCAGTTAAAGCAGAGCCATTTCACCTCCATTCACTGCCGATATTTTTATCCTTTTGGCTCTGCTGTAGAAGCAAAATCCTCTTTGCTGGGCACCATTTGGCCTCCCTTGCCCCAGGGCAGCACGTTTGTCTCTGTAGCAGAGCCCTTGCTCCAAATCAGAGACACTCCCAAGGTCAGGAGCATCCAGGACCGAGTTGTGCAGCTCAGGGAGGGTCCTGTGGTGCTGTGGGTCAGGCTGGGTGAGTTATTCCCTACCTGGGAAGCATGGAAGCGATTCCCCCAGCATTTCCCTCCTTGATTTGCCCAAACCCGGGATGATTGCGTTCCTTCTGCACGCAGCCATTCCACCAGTATTCCATACAAACGCTTCCCTGCCGCTGGATCCCTGGCAGCTGCACACACTCATTATCCAGGCACTCTGCTCATCACAAAAAGGGTGTGAGGACTCTTCAGCACCCCCCAGCCTTGTCTCCATGCCCGGGCTGGAGCCAGGATTGGATGGGTACCTCTGCAGAGAAACCCTGCTCTGATCCAGGCACAGGATTGCCTTCAGCCAGCCCAGCAATAATTCCTGCAGGGATCCCACAGCCAGGCTGGAAACAATCCAAGGACTTCCACGATGGAGCCATTCTCATTTCTACTTAGGACTGGTGAAAATAAGCTCCATTTTTCACGCTCCTGCCTTGCTTCCCTGCCCTGTGGAGTTGTTTTTCCGTGCAGTCTGTGCAGGTGTGGCTTTGGGCTGGGTTTGTGCATCACCCCTGGATCATTTTCAGGTGGTTTAGAAGAGGAACAGAGGCACAGCTTGTGTCCTCCCTCTGCCCAAAGCAGGATCAGCTGCAGGGCATCTCTCTAACAAACCTGATCCACGTCATCCTATAAGAGCTTGTAGAAAAATCCATCAGGGATGGCCACAGCGAGCATTTCCTTGGATTGGCGCTGCTGCAACCCCAGATTTCTCTGCGAACACCACAGCATTTGGCTGGCACCAGCCTCCCACTGGCCTGGAGCTGTTCTTCCTTAATAACTGGGAGTAGGTAGGTGCTATCACACCCTCTGGGAGCGCTTGGAAGTGGCACCACAACAGCAGAGGTGTGTGTTTGCTCAGAGGCAATTATTAAATGACAGAACCCTGTAATTTCAAAGCTGGGAAGTCACTGCGCTGATCCGCTTCACCCCCAAATTAATCGTGGTGAGGGTGGCAGAGTCGGCTGCTGGGAGGGAGGAGTGGATGGTGCCACGTGCAGGTGAGGAGCTTCCCACGGCCCCTCCCGGGATCCGCAGGCGCCGCTGGAATGCCGAGCCTGGATCCCGCAGGATCCACGCTCCCCTCCTTTCCCCAGCCCTGGGGAAACCGCAGTTGCTCCACGGACCAGCGATGTCCCAGGGAAACAGGCGCTGGAGGCTGGGCTCAGTGAGGCCGCCCTGCCTGCCCAGCACCCCACTGTTACCCTGATTCCTGCTTTTCGCTCTTCCCTCTCCAGGGCCTGAAGCCAATGGACCACAATGGTTTGGCTGATCCTTACGTCAAGCTGCACTTGCTCCCCGGAGCCAGTAAGGTGAGACACCTTTGCTCTTCTTCCTTTCCTGGGGCTGCACCTTTTCCTTGGAAATCAGGCCTGGGAGAAGCTCCTCACGCGGGGGCTGTGGGCTGCTGCACCCAGACCTTGAATCTCTTGAGTGAAAGGTGCTCAGAGAGAGCAGGAGGTAAGAAATGGGGCTGAACCCATCCTTACAGGGATAGAAAATGCCTTTCTGAGAAACCACTGGCTGGCAGCCAGGTGCCAGCCCTGATTCCTTACCTTGGGAGCCAGGGGTGGGAATGCTGCGCTCCAGGAGCCCCTGGGAAGCACCGAGTGAAACAATCTCAGCTATAAACAAATCGGACCCTTTTAATTTTCTCTTTTTTCGCCCTTTTTCTTTTGCATTTAAAACCCCTCAGATCATAATAAAACGGAGTATAAATCATAAGGGAAATATTTTCATCTCCTCAGGTTCAGCGCTTGCTGGAGAGAAGAGTAATTAAAGATACTGATGTGTAGTGAGAGCTCGGTGTAAGTGACGGGGATGTGGAATTTAAATGCTCACTCTGTGTGTGTTAGGAATATTAATTGCACTCTTATTCCACACGAAAGGAAAGACCTTTTTTTGGAGGGGGGGGAGGTGTATTTACTCGTTACAGTTCAGCTGGATTCATTCCTAACGTTCAGGGCGGCAGAGGGAGTTTTTCACCACATTCCGAGTTTCCGCTGGAAACAGAGCCGGGAGCGCTTTCCTCAGCGGTATTATCAGTCGCTTCCATGTTTTGCAAATCCATTGATTAGCAGTTCTGGTGGAGACTGGAGAGACAGGAGGGGAAGGGGACTCAGGAGCTGCAGATCTACAAGCCACGGGGAGACCCTGTCCTTACCCCCTCTGCCTCTGGGTTGCTCCATCTCTGTGCTTTGTTTCCCGACAGCGCTGCCTGGATCTGGCCCGGGAGAGGGGAGCAGCTCTGGGGGAGGATCATGGATTTGTCCTGGGCTGGATGTTCCTGCCCAGTTCTCCCAGCAGCAGGACAGTCCCTGAGTCCCTCGGGTGTTTCTGTCCCAGATTCGGGCTCTCAGGCACCTGTGGGAAGCAGGGCTGGGTTCATTCCCCATGCAGAGCTGGTTGCTGACTCCTGAGTCATTCCAGATGGGAGAAAAAGGCACTCCCGGAGCTCAGCTCCTCTGATCTCACTCGTGTCCCTTCCCAGGGCAGCTTTAGCAGCTGGGTGATGCTCATCACCCACTTTCCTTCCCAATCCCTGCAGCCCCAGCCCCAGGACCTGGTACCCACAGGTCTGAGCAGGCTGTGGGTGCCATTGGGGCGCTTTCCCTGCTGTCCTTGTCACTCAGGGCCCAATGAATTCACCCGTGAATCCAAGGTGGGGAACGCAGCAGCTTCCCGTAAAGATCCACAAGGCAACTTTGAGGTATTGATGTGCTGAGAGTTTCTTATGCCCAGCAGCAGCTGAGGCAGGGATTGAGTTGTCTGACACCTAATTAGAGGGAAAATTGCTGCTCTGCCAGGCTGTGCCAGGCTGGGAGCCTGCTGGAGAAGCCCAATCTGCAGCCTCAGCCTCTTTTTTCTGCTCTCCCCAGGAGTGAGGGGGAGCTCAGGGAGATCAGTGTCCCCTGGGCTGGGGAGTGGGTGTGTGCCAGGATGTCCCGTCCACGCCCTGCTGTCCCCATCCTCCTGCTCGGCGGAGCTGCTGGTGCTGACAAAACGCCTGTCAAGGAAGCTGTTTGGAGCCAGGCAGGATCAAGAGCTGTGCTGGGAGCAGGAGTGCAAACAAACAGCCAGAACAGCAAATCTGCATTTTTTATTGAATCCAAAAAGGATTTTTTTTTCCCCCCCTCCCTTGCTCTCTCCTACTGCTTGAATGAAATCCCGGTCCATGCTCTGCCAAGGTTCCCGTTTTGCTGGCTGTTTCCAGGATGCAGGATATGGGCTTGGGTTGGTTTGGAAATGAGAGAGTTGCTGTGTCCCTGCCCCTCTGGTTTTTGCTGGATTAGGGGTGGATTTGGGTCACAGCGCTGGGGCAGAAGAGCGACAGCACCCATTGCCCCTTCAACTCCAAGCTGGGCTTCCTCTCCTGCCCAAACGGCCTCCTGGGGCCTGTCCCACTGACCCCCACCTCCTTTGCTTTCCCAGGCAAACAAGCTGAGAACCAAAACGCTGCGCAACACCCTGAACCCCACCTGGAACGAGACCCTCACCTACTACGGCATCACCGACGAGGACATGATCCGCAAGACCCTGCGGTAGGGCCCGACTCCGGGGGCACGCGGGTCCCTTCCCCTCCCTCAGCCCTGTGCCAGCTGTCCCTCCCCATCCCAGGGGCAATTTCCCACGGGCTCAGCCCCACAGGAGGGTCCTGGAGCTGCTCACAGCAGGGCAGGGCAGAGTTATCCCCCCAGCAAAGCTGAGTTTTTGTGGGTGCCCCGCGCACATCCATCACCCCAGAGTGTGATTTCCAGGCAGCCTGGGCTGGGATAACCAGTGAGGAGCCTGTTCCTGCTGCATCATTCACTTCAGAACTCTCTGGCTGCCTCCTGCCTGCAGAGGTGCTGTGGTTTGGGTTTAACCTCTTCGTGCCCAGCTCTCACGGGCACACATTGAGGCTTTGCGGTCATGTCTTGCTGAGAAAATCCCCTCAGGGAAGTTCTGGGCCCCTCTCAAAGCTGAGCTTTTTGGGAGAAAGGTGGAGGCCTCTGTGAACTATTGTCCAACTAAACAAAGAATGTGGGTCTTTATTTTATTACTTTATTTTGTTGGTTCAGTTTGTGCATTCAACGTCTCCTGGCAGCATCTCGCAGGGGCTGGGAGAGGTTGTGTGAGGATGGAGGTGGGCAGGAGCAGGGGCAGAGCTTGGAAGGATGCTCTGCAGGGAGCAGACACCTGTGAGTGCAAAGATTTTCACGTTTTGGCCTCTGTTCCACCTGGATGAGGGCAGGAACTGTGGGCAGCCTCGGCTGCTCCATCACCACACTGATCTGGAGCCGTGCTGCAGGATTTGCTGTAAGATCCGCTCTCAAACAAAGGATTTTGCATCCTTCTCCAAGGACTCAGGGCTTTGCCAGCTCCGTGGCTGGAATCCCACCCTCCTCATTTGCAGGTGCCTTGGGAGTTTGTGATTTTTTCCCCACGCCAGGAGCACAAAGCTGCCTTGTGAGAGGTCCTGCTCGGAGGTGAAGCGGGGCAGAGCCCACCTGTTGCCTGCGGTGTGCAGGGAGATGGGAAATTCATGGATTTTTATTGTGCTTGGACAACATTAGTCACGCTGGAAGTGCTGCAGGCTGGTGGGGCTGGGAAGCCTCCAGTTTGTTGTTATTATTGGTGGGTATTTTTTCACTCCAGGCTTTGAAGTTTGCAGCCTCCTCAAGCGCGGAAATCGGTTTGTAAGGAGGTGTTGGCTGAGTTGTTTGCTGGGAGGTGACAGGGAGCAGGAGGGCTCGACCCTCACCCTTTCAGGGTCCTGGGAGCTGCTTTTGCCTTGGGAAGGGCTGTGATCCTGGAAGCTGTGGGATGGGGGATGCACTGAAATATGTGTGGGGCTGGATTTGCCCCTCTCCCCACAGAGGGATGCGCTGCCCCATCCCATTCCTGCCTGCCAGCCTGGGCATTACAGAGCTCCTTGTGCCCTCCCCAAAGCTCAGAACTGTTGATGGATCCCTGTACCCCACCTGGGACCCTTCAATCCGCAGGGGAATGTGGCTGGATGGACTTTAAAGATCATCTCATTTGGGCAGGGACACCTCCCACTATCCCAGGTTGCTCCAAGCCCCGTCCAACCTGGCCTTGGACATTTCCAGGGATGAGGCAGCCACAGTTTCTCTGGGCACCCTGTGCCAGGGCCTTCCCACCCTCACAGGGAAGGATTTCTTCCCAATATCCCATCTAAACTGACCATCTGTCAGTGTTTTTGTGTGGCTTGAGCTGTTTCTCTTCCATGAGCTGGCCCTTCACTCTCCCAGTGCCGCTTCCCCACAGGAAACATCTCCACCCATCGTCCTGCCTTGGGTGCTTTGCTTCACCCATCCATCTTCTCCTCAAAATATCTCCTTTTCCATCAGGAAAAGCCAACTTCAAAGCCAGGAGAGGGTGCTGGTTTTGCCTGTGCTAATCAGGAGAGGCTCCTGCCAGGCAGCTGGTGCCACTTGAAAGAGCATCAGTGATGCTCCCCTCGGTCTGGGCGGTGACCGCTCCCCGGGAGCCTCCCTGGTGCTGAGCTGGGCAGGGAACTCAATTCCAAAGTCTCTTTAATGTAAAAATAAAGGCAGAGATCAAAGCTGCCGCCAGCCTTCGCCTCCCCGCAGCCTGGAGATGCGCCAGGGAAGCTGGAAAAGCACCCAGAACTCTTCCCTGCTCACCTGGTGGGACGTGTCCAGCATGGATTGGTGGGGTGGGTGGTGCTGGCGTGGGGCACTCTGCCAGTGCCTGCAGCCTTTTTGGAGGGGACAAGTGGCATTTGGCAGAGCAGCTGGAGTAGGGACATCCTGGAGAGCTGGGAATTGGATCCTCTCCTGCCCAAGCCCCCCCCAGCCCCAACCCAGACAGGTTCTCCCTAATCCCTGTGTGGCCTTGTCCGAACTGCTGGAGTGACTTTGCTGTCACAGACCCCAGGAGCCATCAGGGTTCACCTCGCCAAGGCAAAGGAGGTGAAGACAGCACTGGCGAGCAGGATTTTATTAATGAACCATCCCCCTCAGAAGCCAGCAGATATTTGGGATTTCATGGAGCGCAGCAGGTGGGAGGATCTCAAAAGGTCTCATCCATTCATTGAATTAAATATCCCTGAGTGTAGCCCAAGGCTTAGCAGGGATGAAACCACCCACCAGCCTGGGAAAAGGCAGGTTCAGAGCCAGGCAGAACACACTGGAGTGCACAGATGGATGGGGCTGGGGACATTCCCTGCCAGCACCGGGGGGGGGAAATCCCACCCTGGAGCCCCCATTCCCACCTGGACTCTGACCACAGGGTGCAATAGCAGGGGGAGGCAGAGAAATGCTGCAGGGGAAACTGGAACAGGCAGAATACGATCGCCTCCATCTAAATAATGCATGTAATATGCAATAAATAAATTGCATTCATAATAAATACCCGAGCTGGCCAGATATGGGACACAATTATTCATACCCAGATATATTGGCGAGTGGATGCGTTATTCATGGGGTGCTCAGCTAGCCCACGAATGCCAGGAATTCTTTGTTTAATCATGTGTTTGACAAACATCGTGACTCATTAAAGGTATTATTCAGGAAACAGCATTTGATCAGGACTGACGGGCAGAGTGCAGCCGCTTCAAGGGTTGGGGTCCCAAATTGCTTTGCTCTGGATGGATGAGGTTTGCTTGGAATTGCAGGTGCACTTGTGATTACAAATCGCTGCTGCTGTGGTTTCTGCGCTCAGACTCTGAGGCATTTTGTGATGGAGCCCAGGGTGGAATCCTCCTTTGGTTTTCTGGAGAACTGGACTTTCCCAAGGTGTTATTTTGTCTCCTTGCCTGGTGCTGCCTGTCCTTAAGACAAGCCAGCATCACCTGCTCCTCACGGAGAGCCTCCCGTGCTGCCGTAAGGGATCTTGGACACAGCAGATGCATCTCAGGCTCTGCTCCGTGTGTTTTTGTGGAAGAGGGTCCTTGCTGACCCCCATTCCCCCCTTTCCACACCAGGAAAGAGGCCGAGGAACTCGTGTGAGGGAGCAGGAGCCGTGAGTCAGCTGCTGGAGCTGCGCAGTGAGTCAGGGCTGTAACCCAGGAGCCCGGGCTGAGTGGGAGGGAGGAGAAGTTTAATGAGCAGTGATTGTTCATTTGCTGCTTAGTTTCCTTCCAAGGTGGTTTTCACAGGCGTTAATGTAGCGATCGGGACCCCACAGTGAGGATATCAAATCCAGCAGTGGGCTGGAGGGATTGGGATTAATCAGGAGAGATGAGAGAGGGGTGATGCCCCAGTTACAGGCCGGGGATGGAAGGTGAGCGAGGCTGTCTCGTGCTGTTTGTCGCGGGGCTGATTTTCTAACCCAAGGCATAAAAATTCCATCACATCGATTTCTCAGAATAAAATCCGAGCTGGTGTGATTGATTGCACGATGCCTTTTTCCAGAGGGAGAGCTGGGGCTGGAGCTTCCTGCTCATCTCACTCAAAGCTCGCTGCCTTCACTGATGGGCCGGGGCACTTCCAGCCTGCCTGAGCTGGAAACACAATTCCAGTGGGGATAAACCACAGAGAAATTGGGGCTGGGGACTCTTCCTGCCACCACCACTGGAGTTTTCCACGTTTCCTTCCTGGGCTTTTGCCCATCCTGAATCTTCACAGCAAGCAGGACGTTGTGTTTGGGATCTTGCTGTGCTTCTGGGCTGTATCTGGACATTGTCAGGAGAGCTGTTGCTCACATTTTTAGGAGATAAAACCATCCCAAACCCTGTCTCCCTGGGCGCCCAGGAGCCAGCACCGCTCCACAGTCGCTGGGTGTACAAACAGATCCTGGGATGCCAACTCCCTGTGAGGCCATGTCCCCTCCTGTCCCTCCCCAGCTCTGCCCAGATGGGGTTCCACACGCCCGGCAAGTGCGGTGTTGGCTCTGGAGCTGCTGCTGCTCCTCTCTTGGTTTTGTTCTTGACAAGAAAGACGAGAGGAAACGGGGAATATCGTGCCTGCATTTGAGATTCTCTTTGAGGATTTTACCGTGGTGGTGGGGTGGTTTTTTTTTCGTGGGTATCTATAGTAACGCTGCATCCAGCCACAGTTTTCTGGAGTGCAGCATTCCCTGTTTTCCTACTCGTGATTTTTTTTTATTTTTTCCAAACCCCTTTTCTCTGCTGCTTGATGATCCTTGTGCTGTGGCACCGAGACATCCCCATGGCTTCCTTGTTACTCACTTTGTGAGCATGAGGGTGGTCAAACCATCCTTGGATAAGCCACTAAACCATCCACAGATAACCCATCTATAGATAAATCATCCATGGATAACCCATCCATGGACAAACCATCCAGATGCTGAGCAGGCCAGAGGTGTGGTGTGCAATTTGTTGCTCTCAGGTGGGATCACAGGGCATTATTTATCTTTAATTACTTTTCCCCCTTCCCCCGTGGTCCCTGGGGGCAGAGGTGCCACCCGTGGGAGATGGGCACCAAAGGGAGTGGGTGAAAGAGGAAACAATCAGGTACCAAAAGGGTGAGAAGTCACTGTGAGAGCATTTTTTTAAAAAGGAGAAAGGACGGAAGGGCGGGGAAAGGAAACGCCTTTATGGGCAGGGAGCCCAGCCAGTCCCTGCGTGGCTCCGGTGGGGATGCAGGATGCTCCCTTTGCAGGGGGGTGGGATGGCTCTCCCCATTACCAGCCCTGCTGGGGAACAGCTGCTCCCTCAAGGCACCCTTCTGGCCCTCTCTGGGATTTCGGGAGCTGCAAGCAGAAGCTCTCCCTGCGAGCACTAACTTTGCTCTTCTATCGTCTCTCCCGACGCCCAGAGCGGGCTGGGAAGCAGCAGAGGAATGACTCATTAGCTGCCAGCTCAGGGAAAGGCTTTTATAGCTTTTTCATGGAAAACAGCCTCGGCTCAGCACCACGTCACTGCCTTCGGACGCAGCTGCCGTCACTGGGACCCCAGCGGGGCTGGGAGAGCCTCACCTGGCCAGGGTGTGATGCTTTCCATGGGCTGGGTGTGGGAACCACTCCTGGCCTTGCCTGTTTGGTGGGACAGGAGGTGGCAGAGCAGCTCTGTGTCGCAGCCAGCTCACCCTGGGAGCTGCCACGCTCCCAGCAGCGCCCGAGCCCCTCGGGAAGGAGCTGTGTGGGAAGCAGGCTTCTCCCGGCCGTGCTGTCCAAGGGAGGGATGAGGAAGAACCTCCATGGCTGGGCAAAATGCAGCTCTGGCAACTCTGAATAATTTTGCTTTAGTCGCTGGTGACTTTGATGTTTTAATGGAGGAGTCATGAGGATGGTTGCGGATCCAGCTCGCTTTTCTGACAGTGCCTGGGCTGGGATGTGCGTTTAGACCAGAGGCTCACCCCAAGAGGTGCCCTGGCTGGGCTGTGCCAGCAGCTGGACGCGTTCCAGCTGCATTCCAGCAGTTTTCCAGCTGCCTGCGGAGAAGCTGCCCTGTCCATGGCCTGGGGAAGGGTGACCTCAGCTGTTCCCTCACTGGGGGAGGGAGTGCAGTGCAGGGGGGCAGCCCCTCCCCTCTCCCCCCTGTCCCCGCTCAGCCCGTGCCCGTTGCAGGATCTCGGTGTGTGACGAGGACAAGTTCCGCCACAACGAGTTCATCGGGGAGACGCGCATCCCGCTGAAGAAACTGAAGCCCAACCAGACCAAAAACTTCAACATCTGCCTGGAGAAGCAGCTGCCGGTGAGTGAAGGGGGGTTCAGAGCCTCACCCCACCACGGGATCACAGGTACAGCAGCTTCTCCCTGTGCCATGTGGGAACACGGAGCTGTTCGGCCCCTCAAGCACGATCAGGGATGGGGGAAGAGCATCCCTCGGCTGGGGCGGTGTCTGGCTGTGGCTGTATCCGGGTACAGCCCCCAGACTGGGCGCATTCCCTCCCCAGATAGATAAAACAGAGGACAAGTCGCTGGAGGAGCGCGGCAGGATCCTCATCTCCCTCAAGTACAGCTCGCAGAAGCAGGGGCTGCAGGTGGGCATCATGCGCTGCGCCCACCTGGCCGCCATGGACGCCAATGGCTACTCCGACCCCTACGTCAAAATGTGAGTGTGACAAATGCGAGTGTGACAAAAGCGAGTGTGACCCGCGGCCACCTCGGCCCTGCTGTCCCCTCCCGCCTCTCCCCGGAGCGGGAATTAATTGCTCTCATTAGGAGATGCAAATGAGGCCGTCACGGGCAGCAGCTTGCCTCTCCGCCCGGAGCGTTATTCCCTGGCGGTTGTTTGGCAGAGCTTCCAGGTAAGGTGGGCGCAGGGCTCGGCGGTGTGGGGCTGTCCCCGCTGGTTTGGCCCTGCCTCACCTGGTTTTTGAGGGGATGGAGTTTTTCACATTCTCTGCCGTGGCGAGGAAGGACCCTGTGCCTGTCCTGCCTCCCTGTCCCCACTGTGCTGACTCGAACTTGGGGCACTTTTAGGGATGGGATTTGCTAAGGCAGAACTACTGGGATAAACCCCACCTGGGAGAGTGGGAATGGAATTTATCAGCAGCACGCTTTCACCTTCTTGTTGAATTGTTCTTTAGGAGGTGAGGCGTTTGTACAAAAATCCACTCTCGCTTTTTTAAACGCCCATGGGAGGCTCAGTCCCTGAGCAACACAATTCCCGTTGCACCCAGCAACACCCATCCACAGGAGATTGCATCTGCAGGGCTGGGATCAGAGCAGATAGAAAAGTGATGCTTCTCGGTACAAGCCCGAATTTTTTTAATTATGAGCAAGATGTGGAACGCGTGGCAAGGAAGCAGAACCGATGTTTAAAGGCGCAGCGCCGTCACAAAACCACGATGGATTGACTTTGGCCTGGCCCACATTTCGGGTCCCCTCTCTGCCTGGTGACACTTTAATCTCGTTTGCTGTCCAGCTCTGGTGCTGTGCTGCAGAATATCTGCAGGGAACAGCTCAAAGCTGCTCCCTCCTGCTCCCTTTCCCACACTGATGTGGTTCCTGTCTCCTGGAGAGGCTCTGGATGAGCAGACTCGTCACACAGTCCGGAGTCTGGGCTGGGAGGGATGGGTTTGGGCAGCATGTGTGCAGTGCCAGTGTCGCCTAGGGACTGGAGATGGGATAATCGGTGCTCTCTGATGGCAGCCAGCAGCTGGCTTGGTTCTAAGGTGGGGAAATGCTGCCTCCTCCCAGCCATCCCCAGCGTTTTGGCAGGGGAGGAGGGAGCTGGAGGTTCAGGGGGCTCAGCCACCCACCTCAGCCCTGGCTCTGCTCAGGAGCTGGTCCTGCAGCCTCAGATGTCCCCACCCATGGCCTCCTGCCCTCCTCACTGGGACCCCCTGGGCTGCTTTGTCTCGTTGCAGTTACTTGAAACCAGATGAGGACAAGAAATCCAAGCACAAGACAGCGGTGAAGAAGAAAACCCTGAACCCTGAGTTCAATGAGGTGGGTTTGGGGTGGGCGTGGTTCTCACTGAGGGGCTTTTCTCAACCTCAGACTTAAAAGATAAAAAAACCCCACCTTAGTCACTGCGTGAGGGATTGGGGTTGGGTTCCCCGTGGGCAGCAAAGCCTGAGGAGGAGGATGGGCAGCCCCAGCCCCTGTTTCATCCTGACTCTGCCTCTGCTCCCCCACAGGAGTTTTTCTATGAGATAAAGCACGGCGACCTGGCAAAGAAGACCTTGGAAGTCACCGTGTGGGATTATGATATCGGGAAATCAAACGATTTCATAGGTGAGTGGCACGCTCCAGAAGGTCTCCTTGGCCTCTTTTTTATTTATCTTCACTGTCCGTGCCTCTTATTTTTTCCTGCACTCCTCCAGCCTCCCGGTTTGTTCTCCATCCCCACATTCATTCTCCCTGGTTTTCAGTTCTGCTTTTATCCCTCTCCTGCACCTGAGACTCTCAAGGAGCATCCAAGCTGGGAGAAAATGCGTCTGCCTCTCCCCTTCTGTTCTCAGATGTTTTCCTCTGAGTGAAAAACAGCTTTAACAGGGAGGTTTCATTTATCTCTGTTGGATGTCTGGGCTTGTTGTGATTTTGTTGCTGGTCACTGTGATTTATCACTGACAAGTGCCCGGTACCTCTGACAGGCGCTGTGATTGCAGCGAGCCCTTGGCACAAGGGACAGGGCACTGCCTGGGACAGGGGCACTGCCTGGCACAGATCCCAGACCGTAGCCACAAGAGACTGGGGAGGATGGGCTGTATTTCACATCAGGTTGGATGCTGTGAGGGTGCTGAATCACCTGGCTCCCTCCAGCATCCCCCCGGTGTCCCTCGGCACCTCTCAGCATCCCTTGCAAGGCTGATGCTCCCCCCCACCTCTCCCTCTCTCCGTCTCTCTCCCAAGGAGGAGTCGTGTTAGGAATTAATGCCAAAGGGGAGCGGCTGAAGCACTGGTTCGACTGCCTGAAGAACAAGGACAAGAAAATCGAGCGCTGGCACACGCTGACCAACGAGCTGCCGGGCGCCGTCCTCAGCGACTGAGCCCCGCGCGGCCGCAGCTCCACAGCCTTTGGACTCCTCCCAGCTTTGGCTACGGGGGATCCCGGGACAGCCAGGGAGAGCAGGACACCCCACAGCAGGGGCCTGGCTGCAGGGAAGCCCTTCCCAGGGAAGAAGGCACAGGTGGTTTGCTCCGCCCGGCCGCTCCCGGCTCCCAAGGCTTTTCCGAAACGCCTCTTTGCGCCCTGCCACACTCTCAGCCCCGCTCTCGAGCATGCACGTGCACACACACACACACACACACACGGGTGTGCACCCCTGCATGCACTGCAGTCCGGCTCCTCTCCCAAATCCTGGCTCTCCTCCGTTACCTTCTCGCTGCCTCGCAAGTCAGTGGCAACAATGAATGCGTCCGTCCGCGTCCGTGTGTCCGGCATCGGCAAAAGGCGTCCCTGAAAACACACAAAACCCGGAACTGTCTCCTCAAGGCAGCTTGTGCCATATCTCTGGTGGTTTGTCAGTCTCTGTGGTTCGGGCCTAAACAGTCTTTTATGCATTTAAAGCTCCTCCGTTGGAATGATTGCGTCCCTGGTAAAACCTGGAAGGAGTGTTTGCTTTCCTTCCAGGAATGTTGTGCTCGTCCTCTCCAGTACCTCATGGGAAGTCAGCAGAGCCGTGCAGACCACGGCTTTCCTCCTGGGATCGGGCAGCCTCACATTTTGGGGGGCAAAATGAATAGCTCACTGGAGCAGCCTGGCTGTTCCTGCTTCCCAGGATCGGCAGCAGCCGCTCTCCTAATGAAACCATGCCATGCGGCAGCACGGCTGTTTTTCCAGCAAAGCCAGCTTTCAGGCTGAAATTTTCTATCATTTCTCCCTTTTTCATCCCTTTCCAAGTCATCCATCAAATAATGAAGATGCTGAGCCTCGGGGCTGAGCTGGGGTTGTGTTTGCAGTTTGGCGTGGCCGTGAGGTTGAGCCATTTTCTGCCTCAAACAGCGTCCAAACCAAATAAATTTCTGCGTATGGCGCAGTAATATTAATATGGCACACTAATAATATATTAATATCATCCTAATAATCCCAGATATCACCCTCTGTGATCCACCTTGGCTGGTCTCTTCATCCTCATGCCACCAGCCGCCTGGTGGGATGAGCTAAAACTTTCTAGGAAATGCTGCACCGTTCCCAAAATTTTTTGAAGCCTTTAAAGCAATGATTTCTTAGGAAGAGCTGCTCTTTCCCCACGAGTCTCAATTACCCTCAGCTTCCAAGCCCTGTGCACGTGTTGCCAACTTCTTTTTTTTCCTCTTGGGAAGCAATGGAATCTCTGGAAAGCTACGTTTACTTTTCCCTTGTTTGATATTTGGGGGGAGGGGGGAGGAAAAAAACCAACGTTCATAGGGGTTTTTTTAATAACTTAATATTTGATATGCATGGGTTTTATTTGAATGCTGGCAGCCTGTCAAGTCGGATGTTCCCACTAATCCTTTCTGGTCCAGCACCTTAAAACCTGGTTGGGGTCTGAGCTTCCAGGGAAGCTCCAGGAGCACCAGGTCGGCTGTGCCTCCCTTTTCTGGCCAAGTTCCTTTCAGTCCATCCTTTGTTCCAGCACATGAAGCTGGTTTATGCCTGAGGTGGAGTAGGACATGTGCGTGTGGGTTCCTTCACTTTGTATCCCAGTCTTTTCTAAGTGGACACTCCGTCCATCCGTCCCAGCTGCATGCAGAGTTGGTGGTTGTCATGCCAGGCCTCGTGAAATGTTTGATACCAATGTTTTGCTACCATGTGAAGGCTGCAGAAACCGTCCTTCCCTGCATCCTGAGAGACTTTTGTATTTCAGTATTACCTATCTGTGTACTTTTGGTCAGATTTGTTAATATTTATAATGAGAACTGAAAATAAAAAGGTTAAAAAATAAAATTTAAAAAATAAAGGGCTGATGGCAGTGGTGCAGGTTTGAATTTGGGAGAGGGCAAGGATTTGGGGAGAAGTGGTTTTTAAAAGAGAGCATTGGAGGCTGCTTGGCCCAATGTAGCATAAATACTATATATGTTCTTATAAGTATTTATAAAAATATAGATATGGGGATATCTATATATCTGTATCTACCTATATATATATATATATCTGGAGGGAGAAAATACATATATATGGCCCAATGAAGTATATCTACTACATGTATATTTATTTATGTTTATATATGTATTTAGTAGCCCACAGCCCAGCAAACCCAGGGCACAGGGAGCGATGTCCAGTCCCAGGTGCCGAAGCCGGGCTTACAGGAAAATCCAGCTGGAAAGCACGAGGAGAAAAAAAAATATTTACTCAATTAAATGATGCTCTGCTCAGTCGTCAGATTTTTGTTTAAGTCACTCTTTATCCCCTCGGGAATAAAGAGCTGATTATAAAAAGAAGGAGGGAGGGAGGGAGGGCGAACCCGTCAGATTAAAATAAAGCTTAAGGTATTTGAACGCCCAGCTGCTCTGGGGCACGTCAGACCCTCCTGCTCTATAAAGAGACTCCGCTTTTGGGGAGGCTCACCTGCCCCAGGCGCTGCTGCTCCATGGACAGCTCCCAGGAGCCCCCAAACAACGGCACCCCGGGGCCTTTCGATGGCCCCCAGTGGCCCCACCAGGCCCCCCGGGCCACGTACCTGGTGGTGGCCGTGCTCATGGGCCTCGTGGTGGCCTCGGCCTCGGTGCTCAACGGCCTGGTCATCGTGGTGTCCATCAGGCACAAGAAGCTCCGCTCGCCCCTGAACTACATCCTGGTGAACCTGGCCGTGGCCAACCTGCTGGTGACGCTCTGCGGCAGCTCCGTCAGCCTCTCCAACAACGTCAGCGGCTTCTTCGTGTTCGGGAAGCGGCTCTGCGAGCTGGAGGGCTTCATGGTGTCCCTGACAGGTAAGGAGATGAACTCCAGACCTGCCTTGGGCTTTGGCTGGTGCTTCTGGGTTTAGCAAAGGGGCTTTGGAAGTGTCACACCGCCTAAAGGCAACGCTTTCACATGGTGAAACTCGTGTCCTTCAGCTCTTCGTTAGCACAGGGAAGGGTTGGGGAGATGGTTGGCTGTGCCAGGTCACCACATGTCCAGTCTTGGTCTTCACAGACTGGGAAATGCCACTTAGGGGAATGGGGAATCCTTGTTTGGGATGCATTTCATGGGTGCTGGCTGCTCTGTCAGCATTCCCGGGGTTGGCTGTGCACCAGGGACAGGGAACTGCACAAAACCTCTCCTTGAGGACACTCTCTTGTCGTAACCACGAGGCATCGCAGCCACCCATTGCCAACTTCATTTCTAAGGGCCAAAAATCACAGCTGTCCCTGCTGTAAGAAAAAACATCCGACTTGTTGTTCAAACAACGTTTACTTGAACTAAATCATCGTCTACCACGTCCCAGCACAGGCAGCAGACCCTGTCCCTGAGACACGACCCCTCCGTGTCCCCCCAGGCATCGTGGGGCTGTGGTCCCTGGCCATCCTGGCCTTGGAGAGGTACCTGGTGGTCTGCAGACCCCTGGGAGACTTTCGGTTCCAGCACCAGCACGCTGCCAGCGGCTGTGCCTTCACCTGGGGCTGGTCTCTGCTCTGGACAACTCCACCACTCCTGGGCTGGAGCAGCTACGTGCCTGAAGGTAGGGGAGGTGACAGACTCCACTGTGTTGTCTTCTTGCATCTTGTTTTCAAGGCTGGGGTAGCTGGAGAGTGTCTGTGCTAGAGTTTAAAGGGTTAATATCTCCTGTTAATATCTGCTGCTTGCTCAGCCAATAATCCTCTCCTGGAGACTGTTCTTTGGAAGTTCCCCACCACAGGACACTCGGCAGCCACTCTTATCTGAGTCAGGATCTGCTCTGGCTGCTGGAGCAGCACCCAGCACACACCCAGCCCAAACCTGCTCTTGCAGGGGCTTGGCACAACTCCACAGCAAATCACAGAGGGCATCTGGCCAGCCAAAACCCCACAGTGGCTCATCTCCAGGCCCTTGGGGATGGAAAAGTGAGAGGTTCTTGGGTGGCATGGCTGTTTTGGAGCCCATTCCTGAGCCTTTATCCAAACCCGTAACTGGTTTAGGCTCATTCCCAACCTTCATTCCAGGCCTGAGAACCTCCTGCGGGCCCAACTGGTACACGGGCGGCAGCAACAACAACAGCTACATCCTGGCTTTGTTTGTCACCTGCTTTGTGATGCCCCTCAGCCTGATCCTCTTCTCCTACACCAACCTGCTGCTGACCCTGCGGGCGGTAAGTGCGCCCAGCTCAGGTGAGTCCGCGCTGTTGCGCTCCCAAAGCGTCCCCATCGGGATGAAGAGCCTCGGGGCAGGTTTTGGGGACAGCCAGCGGAGCTGGCACCTCCTGGTGCTGCCATCAGGGCCCCCAAGGGATGCGAGTGCTGCTCCAAGCTGCTGACAGGCATCTCCCTCTGTCCCGAACTCCCCGCAGGCCGCGGCGCGGCAGCAGGAGTCGGACACGACGCAGCAGGCGGAGAGGGAGGTGACGCGCATGGTGGTGGCCATGGTGGTGGCCTTCCTCACCTGCTGGCTGCCCTACACCACCTTTGCACTGGTGGTGGCCACCAACAAGGACATCGTCATCCAGCCAGCCCTGGCATCCCTGCCCTCCTACTTCTCCAAGACGGCCACGGTTTACAACCCCATCATCTACGTCTTCATGAACAAACAGGTGAGAGAGAAAGCTCTGAACGAACAAATCAACCACAGCTTCACTGGGGCTGCTGGAGAACAGCTTAACAGCCTCAAAAAAGCTGGAGGAACCATCTATCCTATCTGGAAGTGTGGTCACAGGCTCGATCCTGGGGTTGCTGTGTAAGCAGCAAGGATTTGGGGAATAAAATGGAAAGGGAGGGAGCAGCCTGCGAGCCCGAACAAGAGCTCATTTTCAGCTTCCATGGTTTTATGGGGTCAGGCAACTTAATGTTGGATCACAAGCTGCTCATGGAAGGCACAGAGCAAACAGAATGAAACTTTTATTGTCCATAAACCACAAAGAGTTGGGCTGGGAATAGACAGAGATCTTTCCCAAAATATAACCAGCGTCCAACCTGCCGAGTCTCGAGGTGACGCCAGGGTTCTGCTGCCACAAATAATCTGCTCCTTCCTTCCCTGCCCAGTTCCAGAGCTGCCTGCTGGGAATGCTGTGCTGTGGTTACCACCCCCGGGGGATGGGGAAAACCTCTCCAGCTGCCCCCAGTCCCCAGGTCGCTGCGGAGGGGCTGAGGAACAAGGTGGCACCATCGCACCCGGTGTGACGGCTGCCACGTCCCGCCTGCCCCAGTGCCCGCTCCAGGATCTGCCTGTGCCACCCACAGCAGCACAGAGGGGCTTGGGGTGGAATTGATGGGGGGGCTCTCAGAGGTTGGAGAGGTCGCCAACAAGAAAAAAGACATGACAGTGTCTTCTTGCTGGAGAGGAGCCATTCCATCACGGGAGAAACTGCAGATTTTCACTATTTCACTCTCCTAAGGAACCCCTCCCTCCCAGCCCCTCACCTTGGAGCCTTTCAAGGACACAAAATAAAAAATAAACAGTGGTTTTTCCTCAGTGCACAACATCCCAGGTTGCTGTTTGGCCCAGAGTCGGGTGGAACATGGTCTGTCACCATCCCCAGACAGAGCAAGCCCTGCCTGCACTGCCTGGTCCTGTTGTGAAGTTCAGGGTGATGCTGTAAGTCTGGCATAAATCCAGCAGGAATGTTTAAGAGCCAACTGTGCTAATAAACACTAATAAACACTAAGCAGTTCATGTTTTGCTGGCTGACAGAGGGTTGGACAGAAAACACATCCCCTCCTGCTACCAGAGCTGGCGCATCCCTCGTGGCAAGTGCCACAAACATCGCTACAGAAAGCCAGAAAAAAAAACAGTGCAAAGACACAAAGTTAATTTTTCTTTTTATAGTTTAGGCAATAAGAAAAGGTCTTAGTCCACTGCCTTCCCAGCAAGGGTGAAAACACAAGTGGTAACAGGCCCCAAGGCACAGCAGAGGCACCACTGCCCATTAACAGCAAAAAAAAAGATGCCAAAGCCTGTAAGGATAAAATAAAAGATAAAAAACCTCCACGAGGCTCCACAGCTTCACACCTCATCTTGAATCTCAAATCACAGTGTTTATCTACCCCAGCTGCAATCCCACTTCTGGTTTTGGAGGCAGATTCTGTCATTTAGGGACCCAGGAAAGGTTCTAAAGACGATATTGAAGGCAGCAAGTGGCTGAAACTGGGTTTCACTCAATTCCTCTGTCTCTAAAGAAGCCTGCCTGCCTTCAGAGTTGTCTTACAGATTTTTGAGCCCGAACCCTTGCATTGCTTTCAAAATGAGGTGATCCACAGCCAGGCACTGGAGCAATTTGCACTGCCATGGGGAATGATGAGATCTGGGAGACTGAGGGGTTTGGTTTTTTTCCTCCGAGATTCTCCAAACCAAGAACAAAACAAAAATCCCCAAACCAGCCTGGTACGAAGGAAGGAAACACGTTGGACGGGGCTTGGGGTGGAATTAAATGATCTTTATGATCCCTCCCGACCCAAAGCACTCCATGATTCCACGGCCTGGTGTGGGGGGACAGGACACCCCTCCCCATCCCTGTGTCTCAGCCTCCCTCTCTCCCGCTGTTCAGAACAGCTCAGCTCACACGGCTCAGAGAGGAATTAGAACAGCTCAGTATCACTGTTTTAATTTAATTAATTGGGCTTTCATTCTCGGGGAAGCTGAAAAGCAGCATTAGATGGGCCCCTCTGATCTCCTGTGCTGTCTTGCACTGGTCCTTGTTTAATTGTTCCTGTTAATTACAGCTTTTGTGCCTTTGCTCTGTGTTGTCAGGATGATTTACGTCCGTGCTAAACTTAAATTTGGGAAAGTACAAGCAGCTGAGAAACTGAAATCTCTGTTGTGTTCTGGCCCCGATAAGGAGATCAGACAGGCTATGGGGCTACTTGAAAGGCCCTCCACCAACAGAAATAAAAATTCTGCGCATTAAGATTAAAAAAAGATAGGGAAATGGTTCACAGCCTGCTCACCATTTGGTCCCACAGATAAAATAGAACAAGAAATGCAGGAAGCTGAGGAGATTTCACATGTTGCAGCCCAAAGTGATGGGTAATTCTGTGCATGTGAAAACGCTCGTGTGCTGCTCTCCACCACACTGCTGCAGCCCCACGGGCTTTAGCTACTTTTTATTTAATTGAACAAGGCTGAAACACAACAAAAACACTGCCCAAAGTGGGAGGGAATGACCCTCAGTTCTGAGTCACGAGCCACCAAGGACAGGATCACACAATAAAAATTCGCAATTTAACTTTTGCACTGTCTGTCCCTGCAGGTAACACAGCCCCAGGGCCAAGGGGAGCAGGATCTTGTTCCAGCAGCTCCTACCAGGAATAAAAATCCTCCTGCCTGGAGCACAGAAGTCCCACACAGAGAATTCAGGTTGGTACAAGCCTGGGTTAGAAATTATTAAACCTTTTTTTGGACAGAATTGTGTCACAGCCCGGGGCGAGGCCTGTTCTAGGCCTTGCTGTTATCCTGAGGCACTGTCACTGCCACAACAGGACAAACACATGAAAGATTTTTATTTTCTCTTGATCTTTTCCTCAGAAAGCTCCCCCACCTCTGCAGCATCCTCCCTGGAGCAGCTCCATCCGTATCTGGTTGTATCATGGTCTGATGATGGCGAAGCAGGGTTAAAAACAAGTGAAACACCCAACAGAACAACCCCAAAAATGAACCTCCCAAACCAGAAAGAAACCCACATGGCAGCACAATAACCTTGGGAACTTTTATTAGTGTTGCAAAACCAAATCAACAGGTACAGAATTGAAGCATTTCCTTGCAAAAACAGGACTGAAGATGCAAAACTTGGCTCATCCAGATGTACAAAAGCTCAAACCCCTGTGTCTTGTCACACAGGGAACAGGACAACCTTCACTCCTGCACCCCAACAGTATTTATCACAAAAAAATGTCAAATACGAAGTTGCTGTGCCCATCAAAATTCGAATCCAAACCTCAATTATATCCAGGGATTTTTGGTGTGGTTTTTTTTAGATGAGGCCTACCAAAAATGGGGTTGAATTAAACATCAGGTATCCTCATAACAACCACATTTTTTTCACATTCTTGTCTGATGCTGGCAAGGAACATATTGCTGCACTTGCAATCTCTGGAGAACACTGCCTTTTCCTCATTAGCTTTTTGCACAGCAATTAATCCCTTTAATCAGTCAAATCAGTTCAACACTAGATCACAAAAGCACTAAGTAAAGAGAAAACAAGAAATTACCTTGTTAAATTTAATGAGCAAGGAAAAACAGACACTACATGGGCTGTAACGCTCCAGCATGGAAACATTTCAGTGCCTGAGCAGCACCAGCAGCCCACAGAATTACAATGACTTTGTCTTTAATGTGAAAACTGCATAATGCAACAGAGCAAGGAACTCTTTAGCTTATGAAAAAGTGCACATGCAGAATAAAAACCAGTTTCATAAGGATGTGACAGTAAAAAACAGTTCACTTCTGCAACATTGACACTGCCTGTGCATGCAGCAATGGCACAAAACCAGTACAAACCATATCAGAACATAGAGCATTAGATTTTCTTCTGTACTTGCTGCTGTTAAAAGTCTGAGCTTTACAGGTGTTTATGTGGCCAAAAAGGGCTGTAATTCACAGACTAAACACTGTGCAAGCAGCAGCAAGCAGGTGATGTGTAGAACTTATTCACTCTGTGTTTGAGTCATGGAGAGAGCTCTCATCCAAAACAATTATCCTGCAGAGGACAAAAAAAAAAAAAGAGGAAAAAAATGGTTATGCAGTTGTTTTTTGTTTTGTAAAACTACAAGATGGAGGGAATGGGATTTCATACTGCCTCTTTTTCATGGAGAACAGGAATGCAGCTCATGCAACACATACATTTCTACCACAGTTCCAGTTTCACTCACAGAGAGCCTCACCTGAAGGGGGGAGCTGGAGCCAGCTGCTGCTGGGGGTGGGGTTTCTGATCCTTGGGGTGCTCATCTAAAAAACAGGGAAATTCAGCTCAGAACATGAAAGCCACACAACACTCCAGAGACAGCAAGTGACTCAAGCACTACAGGTTTCTCTGCTTGATTCCTTCAGCCACACTGGGAACCAGAACCCAGCCCCAGCTCTGCTGCTCCTGGTGCATCACACAGGACCCTCGTGGTGATCAGAAACCAACCCTGATTTCAATCCCTGAAGCCCAATCCCAGCTCAGTTCTGAGGTCTGACAGAAAACAGGGGCACAGCTGCAAATGCTGTGCAAAAACAAGCACAGTGATGTCACCTCCCAGGCTTCCACGTTGAAAAATTACCCTCAGTATTTCCAAAAGTAACCAAGGATTTGGGACATTTCAAACTTTGGGTGCATCCAGCAGCTCTACAGACAAAGAGCACCTGCTGAAGTCCCTGCACAGCTTCCTGGTGCTCTGCCTCCAGCCCAGGCTCCGCTCTCCTCTACTCCATTCTTCCTTCCAGCATCTTCTGGATCCTGCAGGCTTGCAGCCCTTGAATGACAGAGTTTTGTGTATCATCCTCACTTTTGGTTTTTTTTAACAGGATGAAACAGAAAATTCTGATGCCAAACACAAGAATATCTTATGTTCCTCAGTGAGACAGAAGTTAGGGATGACTTATGACCACTCACTGTGGAGCTGTTCAGAGTTCCTGGGCTCTGATCTTTAGTTCTGAGAGGAAAAAAGATTATTTGGGATACAAATTTTTTCCTTAAAACGATGTTTAAATGACTTCTGCCATGTTTTTCAAATTTCCTAATACAGTGCCATGAAAGCAGAACCATTTTCACAAACTCCGCTTTATAAAGAGCTTTCATGATTCTGTTCTCTTAATGCACTTTTTCTCTACCTCGAAAAATTCCCCCATTCTGTCAAATTATCTCTGATTTCTGTGAAGACCAAGCACTGCCTTCCAAGCCTGTTGAAGTATTTGCTTTCCACCTACAGGAAATTGTATTAACAAAACATTCTTTTCCCTCTCAGTTTAGTAGGAGAGCTCACATTGACGGCTCCAGGCAAGCTCCCTGACACTCCACTCCCTAAGGAGTCACAGCCCATTTTCTGAGAAGTCCTGCACAGATCTGTACACACCACACAAAATAAACCCTTGAACACAAATATAAATGATCAGCTCACCCAAGAATGGGTCCCCGAGGTCGTTCTTGGATCTCCTCATCTCCAGGAACTGCATGGAGCATTCTTTCCAAAATATCATCGAGGCTAGAGTGAGCCCTGTTAAATAAAAGATTTAAAGGTGATGGTGACAAGGTTCATGCTGCAAATTTCCAAATAAAACAGTCGTAATTATCAGGGTATTTAAAGCTTTCTGTAAGCTTTGAATCTTGTTAAAATATACTGAAAAGAAAATTCTAAATCTTTGTAACTCAAAGCCAAACAAGACTTCCCATCCTTTTTCATACCTTTCTGTATCCTCTGCTAGATTAAATGACTCCTTAGTCCATAAGCTCTGACTTGTCTTCTCATTTCTCTCAGATTCTTTTTCTGACTCCCTGTTTTCCATTTTAACTTGATCAGGAGCTATTCACGTCAACAGCAAGATTTTAGTATCAAAGGAAGATAATAAAGACATTAAAATGTTGTTTTCTTTACTGCACTTGGGAAACTTCCAGTTGCCCACTTCTCAATCACTCTTTCCTCAGTGGCCTGATTTTCTACCAGTTAAACAAATCCCCATTATCTGCAGTCAAAGGTGGCCAGCAGCAAGGCCCAGCTAAATATTTCACTCCAACACATTTCCAGATTCACAGGACTCAACATTTTGCTTCCCACTGAAATGAAAAATGCACGTGGAAATGAATCTTTAATCTTTCCCCTCCCAGTTCCAGATATGGGAGAGAAACCCAAGGGAAACCTGAGGATGTGAGCTTGGTTAACCTATTTATTAAAATCCAGTGACCTCCCCTCAAAGATTTATCAGCAAGTTCTGTTCTCCACAGAAATTAGGGTTAGGGTTGGGCTTAGGGTTCAGAGAGGTAAAGACCCTACAGCTCCAGGAACACTGGGGCTGGAAAGGGCATCCCATGGTGATCCCAGCAAGGCCCCAACACCGCTGCTCCTCCAACTTTCTGATCTGGAAATTCATGGTGATGGGGTTACACTTAGGCTTAGACTAACGGGGAATATTTCAGCCCCTTCTGCTGGGCTGTGATAAGCAGGAGGCACGAGGCTGCCACAGAAAATGGGAGTCTGAAATAGCTGTGCTTTATGCAAATACAAGAAAACCACGGTGACTGAGCAGCCAGCAAGAGCCTGCTGCAGTCCTCTCCACCTAAAAACAACAAGCTCCAGTGAACTTCCATCCTTCAGGAAAAGATTTAACAAAGCTGTAGGATAACCAAACATGTGCCAGCATCGTTCTCAAGTGACTGTGCTGTTTAGCTTTTTACAGACTTAACTCATGTTCTGCCTTTTTTTGTCTCTCTCTTTTTTTTTTTTTTTTTTTACTGCTGCTCACTTTGTGCCTCACTGGAGGGAAAAAAAAAAGCACAGCCTATAAACATTTGGGTTTTCTGCTCCTCTGACATGACTTGTACATCTAAAAATGATTCCCACTTAGCACCATTTGCATTTGCAGAAGCACAAAGATTCACCACTTTACTGTCTTTGTAACAGAGCTGGAAATACAATATTCATTACCCCAGTGGAAGCTATTTTCTTACTCTGTGAAATCAGAGGCATTATTTCATGCTGGACAATTAGGAACATTAACAGGTAGGGCGCACTGGCCACTTTCTGAACTGAATCACCCTCCCAGAATGGAAACTTCCATGGATTTGACATCACCTGCCCACTACCTCTCCTCCTGTGGGTGTTGTCACCTGTGTTTGAACACAGCACAAGCTGCAGTGGCATAATAAAAGCAGAGAATTAATTCTCATGGTTAGACCTGCAAACCTCCCACACCAGCTCCCCGTGGAGTTCGGAGGGAACACACAGGGAAAGGCACCAAGCACTGGTGGGGGGACCAAGCTAAAAATTGCAGTTTATTGTTACAGCTGAACACACAGTGACGAGGACTCAGAGTCATTTTGCAGCAAGGCAAAAGGGATTTTCTATTTTTAATCTCTACATTGGGACTATCAGCAACTACCCATTCACTTGCACTCCAGAGTCTTGCAAACCCATCCCTTTCAGGTCTGGAAAGAGGCAATCTTGCTGCTTTAAGTCTTCTGTTAAAAGCAGCATTATTTCCATATTGATCTAGGTTGGCTATACACTAAAGCACCACATGACTTTATCCACCCAGCCCTAGAGGAAAACCTGTATGTGATTTGTAATTATTTTATATATTAACCTACAAACTGCCCCTGGCCATCACTAATGGCATCACTGATGATGCCAATCTCCACGGGTTCTTGTTTTGGTGAATGAGGAAATAAAAATAAGCTCAGGATGCGTCTGGGTGTCTCATTTCTGGAAGAGCTGTGGACATTTTAATTATCCCAGTGTCTGGTGTTAATTTAGGAAGAGCTTAATGATGGAATAAGCAAAGCAAACTCTTCTCTAACACCCTCCCAGTGAAAAAAAGGCAGAGTTCTTACACTTTCTGACTGGAGATGTGAGTACAAAAGGAAATGTAAATCACTGAGCTCTGCACAGACACCTGGGGGGTGCAGCTGCCTCCTCTAATGGGGAACACGAATTGCTCCAGGACACCTTTGAAAAATTCAGTGTGCACCAAATCCCTCTCTGTGTTAAACTCCACCTGCACTCAGAGTGCTGTCAGCAGCAGCAAGGAACCACTCAGTGGAATGCAGAGGCTTCAAGAACTGCCAGTTATTTAAGCTGTTGATGCCCGACTTCCTAATCATTGACTGCAACTAATTTGGAAGCTCTTGTGTATTTTGGCAGTGAATGGTTTGGGAGAAATCCTGATTGAGCACAGCTGGAAAGCCTCCCACCGTTTGGGGTGAAGTGCCTCTTACCAGTTTCATCCAGCAGCTCTTGGGCTGGTGAAGGCAGCTCATCAATGGAGGGGGGAGATGCCTCTGAGAGTGCTGAGACAGAGGAAAAAAAACCATTCTAGTTAATTAGCAGTGATTAATCCTTAATAACTGTGACATAGGCTTCCACTCTGATAGCATCTTGCTTACATATTTCATCTAACACCCTGCACGAGCCTGGCTCATTCACATTTTATCAAATTTCCTTAAATAATTCCATAATGGAAAAATCACTTCGAGCCAGACTTGCACATTCAGCTCTCAATGCTGTATCAGAAATTTGAGGCCAGGAGTATTTACACTTCAAGCAGAGGTTGATTTAGAGGTCACAGTTCTTGGTCTGCAGGTGCAAACACAAAATCCATAACCTAATTAGCACCAGCAGTACATGGTTGAGTGCAAAGCTATTTATCCCTCTAAAAAGAGACATCCAGTAGCAAAAAAAGAAGGGGAAAAAAAAGGGAAAAATAATTAATAGACTGCAAAACTTCCTTTCAAATCTGTTTCTCTGTTTATTGATCAGTTTATTTTGGCTGGGGCTGGGATAAAAGACTTACCAAGTGGCTGCCTGGTGTTTCTCAGGGATGAAGCAACTGGTGGCAACCCAACCTGTGTGAGATCAACCAGAATGAAACACAAGAGGGTAAAATTGAAAAACTGCTGGTCTTCAATCCTCCCCTTCAACATCCTAAATCCAAAATGAGGTAGAACCTTCAATAAAAGCCTGAGCTGACCATTAAATTTTAAACAGAGCTTTTCAATCTGTTCAGAATATGAAAATAGAGTAAGACTGATGGGTCAAAAACTTTGCTTGGGCTGCTGTGCACTCATATTTCAGCTGTAAGACACCATCAGCTACAGAATCTTTATTTCAACGCTCTGAATGGACAATTGGATGGGAATCTTCTGACTGGACAGTTCCAAGATTTTTTCAGTTCCCATGCTCTGCCTGGAATTTTTCATTATTAAAGCCAGGACAAAAATGAAAAGCCTCCCCCAAAATTAAGAATTTGTACCCAGAGGCAAATCCCCACCGTCCTCAAAATGGAAACATGCACTTAATTCTAGAATAAGATTTTGGACAAGTAGTGACACCATCAGCAGAGCCACTCAGGGCAGCCCTGCCCTGTAAATGAATTTAATGACTTCCAAGTGTTCTGGCCCAGGAGCAGCACGACACAGAGCTGCCTGTGTCAGGTCAGCCACACAATGAGCACTCACTGCTGTCCTGCCTGAGCAAACGCTGATTTCATCTTTAAGCACCAACCCCGGCAGTGAAAATAATAAGAAGGGTGAAAAGGCAACTATTTCATACAAAACTGTCTGCAGAGGCAGCTGAGATAATGCTGTGGCTCGGGAACACCTTCAGTGCCAAACAGATCCCTGGAAATCACTGCAGTGACCTTGGAAACTTTGCACTCCAAAGGGAGGGGTTTTGACAGGACAGAGCTGATGAGACTGGGCACATTTTATGTGCAGAAAAAGGACAAACCCCTGATAAAAGGGCTCATCCAACCCAAGCTTTTGGCAGGTTTTTATCACTCCGGTGTTCCAAGATTCCAAAGGCTGGGAAATGGCAATTCCTTAGAGCCAGAGAAGGGATGGAGGGCAGGGAAGGGCCACTTGGAGAGCGGCCAACATTTACGGAGCAAGAGGAACCCGAATCTTTGTACAATCAGTGGCAACACTGCCTTGAAATCAATCAGGGCTTTTGTCACTTTGTCAACAGAGCCACGATTCCACAATATCCACAAAGACCTACAAGCATTTCTCTACTTGCATTTATTTTTAGGAAGAGTACTTTCAAAAATAATTTTTAAGGAACATCAGAAGAATATTTAAAGGCACTCGTGGCACAAGTTATTTTCTGACTTACAGGCTCTTTCAGTCCAAATGGGCAAACTCTTGGAGCCACCACTGGAATTTCCATGCTCCTCTCCTCTTCACAGGCTGTGGTGAAAGTCTTGAACACTGTGGAGGAGGTCTCTTGAGAGCCACAAAAGGAAGAATCTGAAGAAAATTCACGGCAGTGTTTGTATTTCTCAAAGGCTAATGGAATTTTTTCGTCTAGAATTAAAAAAAAAAAAAGAGAGAGAGAAAAAAAAAATAAAGAAAAGACAGCAAAGGTGGAGAATTATTTTTGGAATTTTTGTATCTTTATCACAATTCAACAGAAGCAGAAAAGAATTTTAAGAGATCAGGAACCTGCACAAGAAACTCTTGAGAAACTGTTACCCATAAAAGAGCAAACTGATAACCCAGGAGTTCCACCCCAGACAAAACTCTGCCAACTGAGAAACTTCAGCCACCGTGTTACACCCAATTAATGAAGCACAAATGTTTATTCATTACTCTTAAGCACTCCAGTTCAACAAACATTTATCGTATCATTTAACTTGTTATCAACACTCAAACCATACTGAGTGCTTATTAAATTGCCTTTAAAATGCTGAAATCCACAGGTGTCAGTTCAAATTGAAATGACTTAAACAATCTCTGATTTATGAAGGCTGCCAAGTAAATATCTCCCAGAGACCTTTCAGGCAGTGACTTTTTCAGCTGTGTCCCCGTAAATTCTCCTTTAATTCTATGTCTTTTGGACAATGAGATTTCAAACAACAGCATTTCCTGCGGTCACTCATTGCGAGCCTGAGATTTCTGCACGGTATGAATGGAGCTTCCATGATTCACCTGGACGATTTTTACATCCAAAAAGTCCTGCCAGAAAGGTCTGGCTGGCACAGAGAGGTGAAGAAATTCCCTGTGAATGCTCTTTTCCCCTCCCTGCATTACCTGAGCCCAGGGGGGTGCTGACACTGGTGGGAGCGTGGCTCAGCCGAGGTGTTTTACACTCCACACCCCTCTGGAAGTTCTGCTCACAGGGGATGCTCGACAAATCCTGAATATCTGCCACTGATCTGAATTATTGAGAGATGTTCTGACAGTTAGAATGGCCACTTCCTGCACCTGTGAATCACCAGATCCCGCTATTTTCAGGGTCTTGAAATTTTAATTTCGCGCAGTCTTATCTAGTTCACCGGAATGGAGGGAGGTGCTCCCTTTGAAACTTCCCACAGGAATCCTGAAGGGCCCAAAATCACCATCTTCAGGAATGTTGCAGAGGCAGAAAAGGTTAATTATTTGCTTCCCCTTCTTTCCCAGGATTTCTTAAATAATCCTCCTATAAAACCAGCTCAGGAAGCTGCCTCCAGAAAGGGCAGGAACTACAACTGTGAACCAAAAGGTGGAAAAAATTCCCCAAAGCCAAGGGAACACCTCAAGGGTTAATAAAAATTGATGGGCCATTAATTAAGCCTAAATGTAGGTCCTGGGAGCATTTAAAAGAACGACTCTGATAAACTGAGACTGCTGAAGATCTGCACAGGCACTGACACACCCCTCGAGTGACAAAAATGAAATCCAAATTCATCAAACCAACATTTTGGGGAGATACACCCTGGATGACATCGTCCCCAAAGGGCCAGGAAAAGAACAGACACCTCCTGTAATCAGTAATTACATGCAAATCCTCATTAGCTGTAGAAATAAATTAACTTTATTAGTTGAGTCACAGACACATTCTGCTATTTTTTTTCTTTCCCTGAGAATCACAGGACTATTTCTGTAATAAAATTTATTTGGCTCCACACGAACGATTTGCTCTTTAAAGTGATTTTATTTCCCCTGTGCCATATGGAGAGAAGAAACGAGGAATCCTCACACTTTAATGGGAAGAAGCACACCCAGATTACCACCAAGTTAATTACTTGTGAATATAAAAATATTTCAAACTAAGGACAACTCTTTTACACCAATCTCACAACTTTTCATAGGAAAATACTCTCTCAATGCTCTGAGGAATTTTCTCTCGGCCTGTCTCATCTCCCTGTCTTGCACCAACACAGAATTTTGTAGTTAATGACCAATTTGCTGAAGTTTTGCTATAAAATGTGGCTCTTACACATCTCTTTCTTGGCAATCTTCCTGTGGCTCCCACAGCGTCTCTTCTCGTGCGGCATCCACGCTGAAATGAGGGAGGAAAGGTCATATTCACCCTCAGAAAACGATGGAAATAAAAGTATTTGGTTTCCTTTCTCTCAGGAAGTTTAGGCACTACCTTCTCTCTGAGGTAGACTGAAGCTCTTAAAAATCATTGCTTAAACATGGACAGTAGTAGGAGAAAAATGTCATTTTCAAGAGACTGTGGATTTGTTTTCAGTAAGGAGAAAACTTCTAATTGACATTTGCAGCTTCAGAACAAAGCTGAAATTAAAGAAACTAAATCAAAATCTAGGAATACACATCACTCCATTGTTTCATCGTCCTTTGATCTGTCTCAGATTGTGACAGGTCCACTCAAGGTCAAAGAGGATTAGGCAGATGCTCAGAGAACAACATCCCCTCTCCTGCTGGCAAAAGTTCCTAAGTGAAGGGAGCAACCAAAACCATTCTTTTTTATCCCAAAGCCAAGTGATTTCCACTGTTGGTGCCTCCCTTTGGCCCAGGGAACTCGGCTCCTGTGTGGGGAGGAGGGAGCCCAGCCCTGACAGTCGCAGGGCTCTGGCCAACTTCTCTCCACGCTGGTAAAATACAAAATTTACAGGACAAAAAACCCTCCTGTTCTTCAGAGGAGACAACCAAATCTCCAAGAGTTCAGAGACTGCCAAATCTGATGTTACCCCCAGGCAAGATCCAGTGAACGTTCCTGCACTGGGCTGATCCCACGGGAAGGGAAAAGGCGGGATCTTCACGGCACTTGAGCTCCACAACCGAAGCACAACAAAATTGAAGCAGATGACTGAAGCCTTAATTTGAATTATCTTTGCTCTGTTTAAGGCCGTGGTTTATCAGTGGGAAAGGAATTCTGATATGTACATGGCTTTTTTCCCCCCCTATTTTAGCTCCCTCATTAAGGCCAAAAACCCCCACCAAACTCTGCAAAAGACAAAACCCCTTGAGACCTGTGAAAAGCCCTTTCAGTGTTTTCTTGGCAAGGAGCTGAGTTATGTAGACAATCATTAAAAACCACCACTGGCATCTCATTTGAATATTAGATATATAAGCAGAATTAATGACGAGAGCACACTTTATAAGCTAATTTATGCCTGGAAGGACAATGAAAACGAGTCTCTACCTGACCACAGGCGCTTGGCTCAGCTGATTCACTCCCAGCTTGTTGCTGCCACAGCTCCGTGGTGTTGTGCTGCAGAATGGTGTTTTTCCTCCTGAATACAAATAACAAATGTTCCCTGTTACTGGCTTTTGCAAGTACAAAAGAAAACAACACAACTCATTGAACAGGAAATTGCAACTTTATTAAATTTTTTTTTTTTTTTTTTTTTTTTTTATTTCTTTGGCCTTTTTTTTTTTTCCGCAGCNAAGTTAAATTTTATTAATTTTTTTTTTTTTTTTTTTTGTTCGAGTTCTTGCGACCTTTGTTGTTATCCAGAGACAAATGTGTTTTAAAGATGCATTTTCATAAACATGGCACAGCTGCCAGACAGTCACTGAAGCACTGGGGAATATCACAACATTTACAAATTTGAGCTAAAAGAGACAACAGAGTAAGGAAACAACAATGACTCTTCCATTATTCTGCACACGCACTCTGTCAGCTCTCACTGTTTTTTAAGCCCAAGATCCTCCCAGCAATGAGAATATTAATGTGTAAATACAACTCTAATTCAGTTTTCAACGCCACAGCAAGTTGCATAAAAAGATTAAACTTAGCCCCAGGGTGAAAATAAAAAGGTTTCAAACAAGTTTTTGTTTTGGCTTTTTAACTGAAACACTGCAAGTACATAAACACTGCATCCGGAATTATTTCAACCCAAAATCCTGAGTGTCCTGAACTCTCCCCAAATTAATGAGGAATAAGAAACCAACTGAGCCTGAAGAATGAAGGTCCAGTCCTGTGACAGGAGAGCTGCTGGCAAAAATATCACTCAGTGGCCCTGCCTCAGAAGTGCTTCAACAAAAAAGGACATTTACCTGGAGCCTGAATTCCTGATCTTGCTTCTCCAGGTAATTTCTGTAAAAATCCTGCACAAACATCTTCTGCTTTGCCCTCAGCGTTCGAGGTCTGAAAGGGGGGAAAAAAGGAATTAATTGACTTTTTGACAGAGCAGCTGCAAAGGGCACGACAACCCTGCCAGGATGATGTTGCCAATAATGAAAGTGGGGAGAGAAACTTTTCAGGAGCTCATCCAACAGCCCAGACTGGATTTAACAGTAACACAGAGAAGTTCTGCATCTTCCAGAAATTAATGAAGATTAATTTGCTTACTCTTATCTAAATCTTTATTTGCAAATTTTATTTTATTTCAAAAGAAAAGAATAGTAATTTTTAAAAAAACCCCTCCCATTTTCCACAGGTCTCTTCAAATCAAATGGGAGCACAATTAAACCACGTGTTGTGTAACTTATGTCCAAAATATGTTATTTTTACCTCTGGTTCTGAACTTCCCTCAAGAGCATGAGGAAGGAAATAACCAGGAGGGAAGGATTCTTCAGCCACATCAGGAGGTGAATTAAGGGAGCAGTGTAATTCCCTTGAAAGTCCCTGTGAAAGACATCATCACCTGAGACAATCTCGGTAACAAATACACATTTCAGCCAACAAAGCACTGAAATTCTGAAACTCTATTTAATTTGTTCACTGACTTTCAGCCCACCTCCTGCTCCTTGCATTAGCTCGGTGGTTGACAGAACAAAACAACAAAAAAAGGGGGAAGGAGGAGGGGAATTGTTACTCAGATCAGCTCAGGATGCAACACCAGGCTAAACTTTTCCACGGATAAGCAGCTGCAACTAAATTCCTCGGATTTCTGTACATACTCTAGAGAGACTCTCAGCTTGCTGAGGAAGGACTGAACTCTTATGAATGGCTATTCCAGACTCTGCTTGTTCATCTGACGCTGGGGACTGGCTGCTCCTCCCTAGGATGTCAGAATGGAACAAAATTATTAAGCAAGAAACCAAAAAAAAAGACGTGAAGTGAGTGATCTGAGGCACTGCTGGAATATCGACGAGAGCAGACAGCGACACTGATTGTCTGTCAGGAGCACGGAGAAATAACGACCTTTAAATGCTCACCTCGTTAATTAATCTAAGCAGGGGAACCTTGCCCTGTTCCTCTGTCCACAACTTTTTCAAGAGCTTTGCCCACTGAGCTGCTACAGAAGAAGCAGCTGTGTGGTGAGACTGGAAGAAATAAAGTGTGAAAGCACACTCAAGGGTCTTGAAAGCTTCGGGTTTCTCATGCTGATAACAATAATCAGTGATGATTAAGGTCTCCAAGGTCATTCCCTCCACCTATTAATACCTAATACTCATCTTATCTCTATTTATGCCCATCAAGGAGTGACTGACCTGCTCTGAGGGCAAAACTCTGGAAGATAAAATTGACAATTCTTGTCAAAAATCACAGCAGCTGCAATCTGACTGGAAATGGAAGGAGACAAAGAGAGAACAGTGCAGTTTTTTTGGTTGTTGTTTCTCAGCCTCACCTGTAGAACTCCTGAGTGCAGGCTCCAGATCACTCTCCCCAGAGTCACTTCCATCCTCACTGCCCAGGTCCCAGGGCTCAGCAGCATCACCTGGCTGCCACCTGCACCTCTGCTGCTCCTGACTCTTTGGGGCTCTAGCAGGGACATGCTGGGAGGTTTCCTTCACACTCTCAGCTTCACTTTCAGACGTGCATTCACTGGCAGGGTATGGACAGCTGAGCCCCAGCCGCCCTGAGGCCACTCTCCTGGCCATTTGCTTTACTTCAGCTACACAAAAAAAAAAGAACAGAATTACCACTTCACACCACAGAACCCGGACCTTCAAAGCCTCCCCTGTGTTTCACTGTGCCTGCAGGCTTGGAAATGCTGAAGTCAGAGCTGGTATCAGGACAGCCTTTGTAATGAAAAGAGCTAAACACTTCCTTCCATTTCAAATAAAGCTTAAAACAGTGCACGAATTGATACGGACAAGTCTCTACAGGAACAGGTTTTGCCAGTTTGATTCTCTATTATCCATGCCCGTGCTGCCATCCACTGGGCACTGCCATCCTGCCCTTCCACTGTCTAAAACCAGGCTAGAAATTCCTTCAGCTCCACAAACCAAACCACCCCAACGTGCCTGGGGTGATTTTATGCCCGGAATGTGCAAGACACGGGATCCCACTCACTTGGTTTCCATCCAAGAACAACCTCACAGAGCTTCAGCAATTAAGGCACAGAGACCTTCCCTCACGTGTTAGGGTTTAATGCACTGCACTGCAGCAACATTTCTGATATTAATGCTGAGTTAACACTGATTTAACACTGATTTACTCACTCCTCCATCCCGACTGCATCAGCCTCCTCTTCTCACTGCTTTTTTTGCTGCAGAATTCAGCCCTGGGTTTTGAATGGCACCTGCAATAAATGATGATGAAATGCACAAACTCCTTCCGAGCACGAGCATATTGTGTCAAGCATTCCCCAGCCAGGAAAAGGCTCCAAGTTGTTTTAACATTAATTAGAGCACGTGTGCTCTCAGCCTTTTAACAACCCGGCAGAACCAGCAGATTGAGCTGCCAGAAGCTTGGAAAGCACAGACAGTTATTTGGGTCTATTATAGATTAACCAGACAAGCTGTACATTCAACTCTGCATCTCAGAGCTGTCAACTGCCTTCAGATGCTGCAGCTCCAAAAGCACACCATGGATGGTGTGGGGATTGTTTTATTTTGAGGTGATCACAGTTTCAGACCTGCACAACAACCACTCTCCCACCAGAGTTCACTCCCTGACCATCTCTGATCATGTCAGCACCTGGAATATTTCTGTTCTAACCTTTACCACCAGGTCTTTCTGATCCAAACGGGTCATGAATCCATTTTAAAACTGCAACAGTTTTCCTGATTTGATCCAAACATTGAAGGAGGTGTCTGGCCCCCTCTTTCCAAGATGAATCTGCACAAGTTTTGCCAGGTAATTTCAACGTGTGCTTTCCACCCGTGCTTCAAAACTCAAAGAAATAACATTAAAATTATTTCTGCTGGGAACTGAAGGAGGCTGTGCCCAGAGAGGAGAAGCACCTTTATTAATATCTTCCCAGACTGCTCTCCTTAGGCACTGGGGCAGTTTTGGACCACTGACCTCCATCCCAGAGGCACGTGAAATCTTTTTTAACACCACTCTTTAACACAAACTGCCCTGTCACAGCAGCTCTGCAGCTGACAATGACTCACAGCAGGCTCCTCTCTGTACAGCTGGCTTTTGGCTTCCTGAGAAACATTTAATGCCAGCCTTGATCCTGATGTGCCTCCTTCTGACAGTGTCTCTCCCCAGATGAATCTGTCAGAATTAACTCTTCTATGAATAAGATCAAAACTCACCACTTCTCCTCTTCCCTTCTTGCTGCAGGATGTGAATCAGCTCCTCTCTGACACTGCACGTTGAACTTTTTTTGGCATCTCGCAGACACGTGTGGGAGTAAATGCTGAAATGAGTCCAACAAGCCATGATTCAGCACACACTGGGCACTCTAATTACTGCCTGAGCTGTCTGTGAGGTAGCCTAAGAACAGGACAGCACAAACTTGATTCCCTGAGTCGTCTTTTAGCTGCTCTGCTCAGGAGAAAGGATGACAACTCCAGGCCTCAGCCTAGCTAAAACCCTGAGATTTATAGCAGCTTTTAGGTGCAGGCAGGCAATCAAAACATGCAGCTTCCAGGGGGATGAGTGGATCTGAATGACTCAAGATTATCCCCACAGGAGATCTGTACTTGAATTTCTCTCTTTCTCTTTGTATTTAACAATAGAAGTGATCCAGAAGCCCTTCCTAATAACAGCTTAGGCTTCAACACAAACAAAAATATTTCTCCACTGGCCTTTTCCCTGAGAGTCCCACCTCTGTTTTAGTGCAGGATTTTGATTTTAACCCCACCCTGAGCCACTGGGTCAGTATTGCCCTGGGAGGAGTGGAGAAAAAGGAAATAATGCAGCTGCACTGCTGAGCTGTTTTCACTCCTGTATATAACACACATGGATCCATTTTAAAGGACAGATTAGACCCTCCTCTCGGACACCACTCTTCCCCACATCCCTTTGCCTGCTAAGGAACACAGAAATGATAAACAGGCTCCCTGCTCAACACTTTACCTCCTGGTTTAGGCTCACTTCATCACGCAGGCCTTTCCCCACGCTGCAGCCGGGATCACGATGGTTGGTTGCAGTTTTACTCTTCCACTTCTCGTTTTGAATGGCCTCTATTTCCTTGGCTGTCTTGGGAACAGCCTGGAAGCTGTCTCTGCCTGGTGCCTGACACGTTATTGGTGGTAGAACGTAGTCCCTGGATGGTGGAGCTACAGCCTTGTGTAAAAAAATATCAACTCCAGAAAAAGGGTTATTGGTATTCTGGGAAGCAGCGTCAGACCCGTTCCAGTGTCTTCCTTGAAAACTTTCCTTAGGAAGCAGAGTCATCCTGATTTCCTGGAGCAGCTTCTTTTGCTTCCCCACAGCCTTCAGCCTGTCCAGTTCCTCCTCTGTCCTGCACAGGGCATCTCCTGCCTGCTGCAGCATGCTCTGCATAATCTTGAGGTTCAGGGCGCATTTGCTGATGTGCTGCTCGCTTTGGGAAGGGCTGCTCAGCCTCCTGCCAGCATCTCCTCTCACCTGTGACAGGGCAGAGGCTTCTCTCATCCTTTCCTCTTCTTCTTCTTCCTCTTCCTCCTCCTCTCCAGTGAACCCCGTGCTGGACCCCGAGGATTCCCCTTCCTCCTCACCCTCCCACGGGCTCTGATCTTCCTTTCGCTGCCTTTCTGCATCCTTTAGAGCTTGGCCTAATCCAGGCCCTCCTTCCAGGAAGTCTTGGGGACCTTCTGGATAACTGGCTAAGATTTCATTCATTTCAAAGCTGCACAGGCTGCCATCCACATCACTCTCACTGGAGGGAGAAGCTCTTGTCTGCAGTTCAGAGGAGACATTGAGAGTTCTGTCCTGTGCAGCTGGCTCTGCGCTGGCTGCTGCCTCTTGCCCCACCAAACCACTGTTCTCCTTGGGAAAAACAGAGTCTTTGGGGGCAGGAAAGCCACCTGAAAAATTCAATTTTAAACATTAAATCATTTCTCCAGAAGTCCCACAGCCGCGCTGCTGTTGCAGGCATTTAAAAGTTCACTTTAGAAATTCAAAAATGCTGCAAACTGCACCTGAACAAAACAGATTTAGGAGCCTTGAGTCTACATTAACAATTCAGTGATAGCTAAAATCCAAAGCCAACTGCTTCCCATTTTCAACCTACATCATAAAATCTGTGAGTGCTCCCATGTTAATGATCTCTGTCAGACTGTTGTGGACTGAGGAACACGTGAAGGACACGTTGACATCCTGCTCCAAGAAACTCACCAGCCTTGCTTATCTCTTTTTCCTGGAATTCCACTGTTCTCTTCTGGAAGCTAAAAGCTGATGCCCAGCAGATGTTCACGTCTGCAAGAACAGCAGGTCTCTGTGCTTTGGACATTTCACCAGCGTGGCCACTTTCAGACTTCACCAAGTCCTGTAAAACAAACAAAAAAAAACGGAATAAAACACAACTGTATTTGACAGTTCTGTGTCTCTGCCTTCAGCTCCACGATCAGAACACTCAGTGTTGGATCCCTCCCTCTAGATTTAAGCAGAACAACTTGAATCTGAATGGCCACAGAACTCTGCTGTTTTATACCCATCAAAGGTGACGATGCTGGAAATCACCTTTAGGTCGTTTTTGAGGATATATTGAATATCCTGAAGTTTCATGGAGCGGTTCCTCTGTTTGGGTTCCAGCCCTGACTTGACAACATCATAATAGAGCAGGGGGAGCCTGACATCTGCTTCCAGCTGCTCCCCTGAAAGGATGAGCTGTTTAACAGCTGAGTCTTCCACACCTTTCCAGGGAGGGCTCTCTGCAAGACACAAGTACAGAGTTTATGTCACCAGCTGTACATTAATGTTAATGGAAATTAAAAAAAAAAAAATAATCACATTATTCCCTGTCCGTTCCCTAATTTACAACTCAAAACAAGCACTGGCATCTCCTCCCTGTCTTATTCCAACAGTGGATGCTTTAAAGGGAGCTGACAGAAATATCTGGAGGAGAGTGACACAGCAAACAACCCTGCTCTGGATTCTTCATTGGAATTAATTTTTAGGGTAATTGTTTATCCCATTTCACTGTCAGAATAGTCAAAGTGAACACAAACCAGACATTATCTGTAACAACAGCAACAATACATTATAATAATAGAGTAACAAAAACTCATCTCTAAGTTGTCACAGAGATCAAAAACATGAAAGCTGCACAAGCTTGTTCTGAACTCTGAAAAGACTTAACTGAATGTTTTGCTGTCCTGGTAGGAAGAAGAAAAATAAACAGCAGAAAACCACTGTGTCTCTCCCATATCCACCATCAATCTCATCCTTTAGCCACACAATTTTAAATTTTCTGATCACATTTACAAAAGTTCCCAATAATCTTTGTTATTGTCATTAATTTTCGGGGGGGTTTTTGCCTGGTTCATTTTTTAAGTTAAGCCATCGCAGCCCAAAGCTGCAGATTCACCTGTCAAGGCCTCCTGCAGCACCGCACAGAAGCTGAAAACATCTGATTTGACTGTGCCAGGTTTCTCCAGGATTATTTCAGGGGAGCACCAGCGAAACAGCTGGACTGGGACAGGAATTCGGGTCAGATCACTGTGCTCTCCACTGTCTTTGCTGCAAAAAGGGGAAAAATTGTGAAATAGGACATACAACACATTCAACGACAAGGTTTATATTCAGGAATTAAACACCTGAGTGTGTTACTGCTTTTAGTTGAAACACCTTTTTAGTTTAAATACCTAAAAGGTTTAGGGCACGTCTGCAGATAGAAATGTGCAGTAAATGTCTTTTGGCAGGGGAAAGCAACACCTCCTGTAACGAATTTACACTAAAAAGAACTAAAAAAAAAAGCTGAACATTTCCCAACAGGAGCTTTACAAACAACCCTTTAGCTCTGACCACGGATAAAACACAGGGAGCCTGTAAAAATTTATTTTTCAATGTGTCTAGGGGATCACCTCAGTGATAATTTACTGAGATGGAAAGAAATACTCCTTGTCTCACTGGTGGCACTTAATTCCCACCACTCCAACGAGGTGTTGGATGTTCAACCCCCCCCCCCTCCCTTTCACAGGAACCCCGAGGAAGTTTTTCACCTCTCTATCATGTACTCCAGGTTGCAGAGCTTGGCCTCCCCAGAGGACACAATTTGGATGGCATAGGAGGAGAGGGAGCGGTGGATAAATCCCCGGGAGTGCAGGAAGCGCAGAGCATCGATGATCTGGAGCAAAATGTGCAGGACGGTCTCTGTCTGCAGCACTGGGAATTCTGTACGCTGCGAAAAAAATACCCCAAAAGCACCAAATTCGCATGGCAGGTCTTTAAACTTGATGCAAAAGAAAGTTATTATTATTTATTACGGTTTTTATTTGCTGCAGAAGGCAGCAAACATGGAATTTATTGGAGGGAAAAGGGGAAATTCATTTGTTTGTTCTCAGTACCAGACCGAATAGCAGCACCTTAAAAAGGAGAGAAAAATAGCAAATGACAACAACAAAACACAGATACATCGATTTAAAAAATAAGGAAAAGAACCAGAAACTCAGATACAGCCTGAGGATTTTGTCTTCTTGTTCTCGGAGTAAAGATGTTAGAGGTGGTCACTAAACTTCTAATTAATTATTATTTAAAATTCGAGCATTCCAGTTACCCTTTCATGGAGGATGCTGTAGAGAGAGCCAAAGTGAACCCTTTCATAGACCAAACGAGTTTTCTCCAGGTCACTGGACAGACAAACGGACATCAACTGCAGCAAGTGAGGGTGGCAGAGTTTGCTGCAAAGGGAGAGGAAAAAGCAAATTTGCAAGGCAAATCTGAGATGAAAAGAAGAAAAGTCCTGGCCTGCTCAGTGGTTTTATCAGCAGGACATGAATGTTGGGCTTCCACTGGAATATACTTCAGTGTAAACGTATTTTTCGCTGAAATACTCGATTTTAAAAGAACAGGAGTGGGAAGAGACAGAAAATTGTATTTCTGATCTGGGGAAGAAGTGCAACCCCAGACTAACGACTCCCCCCAGGGTAAATCCCATTCCTCCCACGCCCGGAGACCCCAAAGCCCAGCTCCTGTCCCACCTGCTGTGCTCCTGCTCTGCCAGGAGGAGATCAGCCAGGCGCAGCTTCCAGCTGCTCTGCTGGGGCTGGAAGCTCAGCTCCTTCACCGTCACTCTGCTGCCTCCCCACATCAAGCTGCAAGGACAAGAGGAATTTGTACCAGATGCTTCCAGCAGTGGTTTTTTCCCAGTTATGTGGTTATTGAGCAAGAATTTTGTGGTGCTCTGGTGCTGCCTCTCGCTGTCAGGAATTTTAATTTAATTTAATTTGTCTTTCAAACTGACAGCAAACTCATCCTGCTGAAGATGGATGGAGCAGGGCAGGGTCACTGCCCAAAATCCCACCCCTTCCACGGCAAGGCCCTTGGAATTTGGCCCTTCACCAAAGGCCATCAGCCCCCTGTGACACAAATCAGAGTTTTGGGGAGATTAAATCACCAATCTATCAATTCTCTGGCTGCCTCTGAGACACAGCTACTTGCTTAATATGCAATAATTAGACAATAGGACATTATTATAATTACTACCAATAATTACAACAATTACTGGATACCAAAGATTTTAAATCAGCCTCCCCTTGCAACTCTCATTTCACCCCAGGTTTGAGCAAGGGGGCTGCACACCTGGATATCCAGAGGATCTCCTGGACTAACATTTACAAGGATTAAATGCTGAACAACACAATCTGTGCAAACCTAAACATTATTTCCCACCACAAAGGCATCAATACTGAAACACTGCCATCAATGAGCAGCCATAATTGGGTTAATATTGCTTGTAGGTTGTTCTTGGCCTCTCAGACACCAGAGTCTGACTCAGATACTAATCAATGAACAGCAGAAAACAAGGTGCAAGCAGGAAACAGGGAATAAATATAGAATAGGCATGGAAAACCACCCAAACAAAGCACTGGTACAACAATTTGCTGTGTAATAGTAACAGAGAGACACAAAGAGGGGCTAAAATCCCTTTATTTCCACTTACTTGGTCATGACCATGTAGGGCCCAACGTGGTAAGAAAATGCTGGTTCATCATCAGCCTGAACCACATCTTTCTCCCCAATAATTGGGAGAGAGGCCAGGTAGCCCAGGTGGCCACTGCCTGCGAGATAGAACTGAAACAGGGCATCACCAAAAGGAAAACCCAACAGCTCCCAAAATCCAGCAAGCTCATTAACAACCTGAGTGTAAACAAGGGCAGCATCAGCTCAAACATCACCGTGAAATCTGAAAAATCAGTGCCAAAACCTCAATTTCCCAGTGAAGCTGGAACAGGGAGCAGAACCAGCCCTTAGGAACTCCCACAGGGGACATTTAACAGGAATTTCTCCTGTTCCAAACCAAACCAGGGCCTGTTAACCACCAAAGGCCTGAATATTTGTGCTCCTCACGGGTTTCTTCCCATCTTTTCAGCAGAAATAAGAATGCACTAAAAGTTAAAAATAGCACAGGCGGGATAATTACTGCGAGGAATAGGAGATTCTGGAAAAAACTGCTCTAATACCATTGGAAAATCACTACCCACGGCACCTTACCTTCCCAAAACCAAAGCTGTAAATGTTCTTGGCCACACTGGGGTGTCCTTTCAGTAATTTACCCAGGGGACTGTCAGCATTTCTAAACATCAAGAACAAAAGCAATAAGAGCAACTCATTTACTCCAAGGCTTGGAGTAAAACACAAATACAGAGAGAGAAAAAAAAGCAGAATTTCTGCCAGAACGCTGCATTTGACTGGTCCCACACGCACGATGTGGATGTTAAAATTCCAAATCATTGTGCAGCTCATTAAAACTTTTTAGATGCACTTTGATGGTATTTATTTATTTAAAGCAATACAAATAAATATCTATATATATGTGCACACACAGGCACCCTGCACTGCTTTTTTGTTCACAAGTCTGTGTTTTTCCCAACATGTATCTGACACAAAACCTCCTGAAACAGCTGGGAACAACCCCCAAGAAAGATCTGCAGTGACCTCAAAAAGTCAAAAACCAAACTACTTCACGTTACCACTTTATTGCTACTAAAATCCAGTGCTTTTAATGCTGATTTCGAGAGTTTATTTATTAAAGTTTCTCTTAATATACAGATATTTACAACTATCAGTTTCTATTTGGAACTGCCACAACAGAAATAAAATTTATCACAGTGGACTTCAATCTGCTATTGGCAAAAAAGACACAAGAACTGGTTATTTTTAAGAAAATAGGATATGGAAATAGAATCTCTCGTTACCCTTGGACAAGGCCACCAAACCTCGAGGGGCTGCAGATCAAGGCCTTTGAGGAGCCAACTTTCCTGAGCAGATCAGAGGGAAAATTCCAAATGGCAGCCTGCATGTGCAGCGTGCACTGCTGGATAAATTCCAGCATCTGGGCAGGAGGAGGAGGAGGAGGAGGAGGAGGGAAAAACAACAAAAACATGGCTTCAGAAGAAGAAAAACCGTTTCGAATTAAGAAATCACGAATATTGAAAAAATAACTGGTTACTTGCAATCCCAAAATGGGCACTTTGAGAAACGCGTTAACAGAAGAAACTTGAAGAAAATCAATTACGTGACAACGGGAGAAAAGCTGACAGCAAACACGTGACAAAATTCGAAACTCCACCTCCAGAAAATCGTAATTTCAGGTTTCTTTTTAAGAGGAGCGTTGTGATAACGGGGAAGAGGAGTTTTAAATCAACCTCGCAGTCAAGAATAAGCCTTCCACACAAATACCTGAGCGCTGCTTTCCTTCCTGGCTGACAAAGCCCAGTACTGGGGACTTTTCCCCTCTTTGTCGTGGACTCTGAGATCTCCTCCTTCATCCAGTAACTTGCTGAGGATCCACTGGTTTCCCGAAAAAGCAGCCGCATGGACTGGGGTGCTGCCATCGTAGCAACGACTGGGGGACAGCAAAAAACGTTCAGCCCACCCCTGCTGCACTCAGCAGGGGGAAAAGCAGCATTCCTGGAACGTTTATGTGCTCCCAAATAACAGAAAAAAACCGTGAAAAAAGGGAAATTATTTCTCTATTCACCTCTGAGGAGCTCTGGCTAAAGCACCAACGTGCATCTTAAGCACTCGTTCATTTACACCCAGTGAATATTGTGTTTTGCACTGACTAAACCCACTCCAAGATTCATTTTCACTTAAAAAGTAAATGTTTGATACTTAACTGATTGGCATCCGAGCCGTATTCCAGCAGCACATCCACTATTTTACCCAGCCCCAGCAGCGCAGCAGTGAAGAGAGAGGTTTGGCCCATGGAATTCACAGCATCCACAAAAATTCCTGCAAGGAAACCGAAGATTCCTGTTTTAATCAAAGCTGGCTGTTGACCACCACTGAACTGACAGCTCTGAGCTGCTGCAGATATGAAAATACAGCAGCAGAAACCGAGAAAAAAAGAGCAAATGATGTTTTCTGTGACTTTCTGTAAGGATTGAAAGCACCTGCTTGTCCACGAGGATTTTAAATGAAGGATTTAATGGTACTTTTATGTGTTGTGTAAGGAAGGAGTAAGGACTTATATGCACTGTTTAAATTAGAGAGGTGCATGTACAAGTACAGATGGAGGAGCACGGATCCCACTGGAGGATGGCACTAATTAATAAATAAATTATTCTTAAGTAATTGTTCACAGCATGGTGCTAATGATGCCAAGGTCGCGGGTTCGATCCCCGTACGGGCCATTTATCTAAGAGATGAACTCGATGATGTTCGTGGGTCCTTTTCCACTCAGAACCCGCCGCGATTTCAAGCATTTTGTTACTTTAATTTTATTCAAAATAATCAACGCCAACCTGGAATTAATCAGTGGGAAGGTGATGAGCCCCAACGGGAGACCGATGGCTCTGATACTTCAGCGGCAACGTGAGCAGAGGTGTGAAAGAGCGAATCTGTTTTTTAACCATGATAAAAAAAGGGCCACAAACCACTCAGCCCGTGCTCTCTCCCTCCCGAGCCCCAGCAGCAGGGCCGGGAACGGTCATCAATGGCGAGCGGCCCCTGCGCACGCAGCACCGCCCGCCCGCTTCGCGCTCAGGAGAGAACACCCAGCTCCTCCTCGTGGCTTGTGACGCCGGTCAGGGAAGATCACTCTCCTCTAGTGACCAACTACAGAAATGATCCCTGAAAGTATAGTCTTAGCCCAGCCCCGCCGCCGCCGCGCGCCACAGCCGCGCACACCCACACGCAGCACACGGGGACCCCCCGAACACCGGCCC
>VZTE01001746.1:1138432-1162400 GCA_013397775.1 Eulacestoma nigropectus
GGAGCGGGGCCGGGGCGTGTCCGGAGCGGGGCCGGGGCGTGTCCGGAGCGGGGCCGGGGCGTGTCCGGAGCGGGCCCGCGGCGTGTCCGGTGCCGGTGCCTCCCGGTGCCGGTGCCGCCATGCAGCGGGAGGTGGGCACGCTGCCGCTGGCCCCCGCCCTGCGCGCACGCCTCGCCGCCGCCGGCTTCCAGACGGCGCAGGAGCTGCTGGACACCGGCCCCTGCGGCCTGAGCAAAGGTACCGGCGGCCTTCGACCCCGCGGGGCCTCCCCGGCATCTTCCGGGCCCTTTCCCCCTTCCCCCTCCCGGCCCCTGGGACGCCCCAGTGAGGCCTCCGGGAAACGGAGTGAATAATAAAAAAAAAAAGGCGATTCTGGTAAAAGATCAGCTGACACGGAGTGATGGATGTAAATGGCATGCAGGAAAACGAAAGGATTCTGTTAGGCTCATTCCTCTTCTTTCCCCAGCTTCCCTCTTCTTTTTACTACGTGATTTAAACAAAATAAGCTTCTGTGAAGTCAGAAAATTGCCTTTTTCGAGGAGTGTGTCGTGATTCCTCCCTGTGAGGGTGGTGAGGCTCCGGCACAGGGTGCCCAGAGAAGCTGTGGCTGCCCCATCCCTGGAAGTGCCCAAGGCCAGGCTGGACGGGGCTTGGAGCACCCTGGGATAGTGGAAGGTGTCCCTGCCCATGGCACAGGCTGTAACTGTGTGGTCTTTTAAGTTCCCTTCCAACCCAAACCAGTCTGGGATTTTGATTATAAAAATCTCATCATCAGTGCCAGGGCTGTGTGCGTGTTGTCCCTGAGAGGGTGAATAAGGATCATTCTGTGTCATGCTGCAGAATCAGTCACTGCTTACAAAATAAAGGTGGTGTTTTGTGGTTTTGGCTTCTCTAGAAATTGGAATCTCCAGGGAAGAGGCGCTGGAAGCGCTGCAGGTGGTGAGGCAGGAATGTCACGGGGATGCAGCAAGGACGGCTGGGGGATCAGGTGCCACCAGGAGGTGCACAGCCCTGGAGCTTCTGGAAGAAGAGCAAACCCAGGGCTTCATCATCACCTTCTGTTCAGCGCTGGACAACATCCTGGGAGGTGGTGTGCAGCTGACAAAAATCACCGAGATCTGCGGAGCCTCTGGTGTTGGCAAAACGCAGCTGTGGTATTTCATTGTTCCGTGACTTCTGTGCAACCAGCAATCACTTTTTGTTTAACTCAGCTATGAGATGAGTCCATTTTTCTTGTTGTCGTGACTGCAATCTCTGATTCTTCCCCAGCATTATAAATATAATAATGGTTTTACTGCTCCCCGTTCCGTGTGTTCCTCAGCAGGAATATCACTCCAGGAGTGAGCTGGGACAGCTCTGGGATGTAAATATTGATCTCTGTTTCTGTTTCCCATGGCAGTATGCAGCTGGCAGTGGATGTCCAGATCCCAGAGTGCTTCGGGGGCGTTGCTGGAGAAGCCGTGTTCATTGACACTGAGGGGAGTTTTATGGTGGACAGAGTGGTGGACATTGCAGCTGCTTGTGTGCAGCACTGCCACCTTATTGCTGAGGCTCAGCAAGAAGAAGGTACGTTGCAAAGTCATTTCTTTCTGCCTAGCAGGCAAGGATGGAGTGAAACAAGTGTCTCGTAGGCTGCAGTGTTACTTTTGGAGTGTGTGCTGACAGCTTTTTATTTCCACCTGACTGTATCAAACCCTGAGCTACATCTGTGTCTGGAGCAGACTGAGCTGGTCTACTCCAAAAATAATAATTATTTTTCTACATGGGGATTTTGTGATCATTTTGATCTTGGGAGTTTTAGGTGGTATGTGAGGTTTTGGTGTTTGCCCTTCCTCCCTTCTTCCCTTCTTTCCTTCCATTTTTTTAGCACCTTAATGATCATATTTGCAGCAACACTCAAACCCAACTCTGCTGAGCAAAACTGAGTGTTTTGTTTCAAAACACAGGAACAGGTGGGGAAAGAAAAGAGGAACAGCAGCATTTTATGAGGCAGTGTTGCTGCTGAAGGCCCATATAGTAAAACCATAGCTGGAATTCAGCTCCATAAAGTCAATATAGCCAGGCTGCTTTTAATAAGAATTTTCTTCTCCAAGTCATCAGTCTCCTGGGGATAAGGACACAACTTTTATGTTACTCATGGAGAATTTATGCACCAAACTTCTGTTTGAACTGAGGTAGGAAGACACTGTATTAAACGAGCTACTGCCTATATATTAAACAAGGGATGATTAATAGTCCCTGATGTCCTCTGGTGATGTTCTGGCTTGAAAATGATTTACTGGAGAAGTTCTTGCTTGAGAAATAAATTTTTCATTGTTGGAGGCCTCCCTTGGAGGCTCCAGCGTGTCTGTGTGCAAATGCTGGGATAGCATCTGCTCACCACCTTCCTGACTTTCAAGCCAGATGGAAAATATGTTTCCACACTCCTTACCTTGCCTGTTCTGTTTCTGGGGGCTTTGCTGTTGCTATGTGTGGAGGGCAGGGTTTGGTGGGATGATGAAAGTAACAATATGCTCATACAGACTTCTGACTCATTTACTCATCTGTTTGTTTTGTTCTCAGATCATCGGAAAGCTTTGGAGACTTTCTCTCTGGAAAATATCCTCTCTCACATCTATTACTTCCGTTGTCGTGACTACATAGAGCTGCTGGCCCAGGTCTACCTCCTGCCAGAATTCCTGTCAGAGCATTCCAAGGTAGGGGTTATTGCAGGCTTGTCAGGAGGTATCACTCATCTTCACGCTGAAGATTTTTGTCTGCTGTAGTAACATGAGTAAACACCTTGGTACCTCGTCAGCTTGGCAGTAAAATATTGGCTGGTACCAGAGTACAAATGTAAAGCCTTCTGCTTGTTTGCCTTTTCCCTCCCATCCCAATTACTCTTGAGAGTAATTTGCTTTTGCCATCCTCCTGAATTTCCGCTCTGAGTTGAGGACACTGGGTCTGTGCTGCCACATGTTCCATTTCTGTGAGCACTGAGCTGTGAATCACCACGGAACTGCTCCACACAAGAGCCTCCGAGCCAGAGGGGTGTGTGGTGACCATGAGGGTGGCATCAGAAAGGCTTAGTGCCCCTTTTTTTGCCCTACAAGATCACTGAGGACCAGAGATATCCCGCACCATCCAGAAAGTGACTCTTCTCTTTCTTTTCAGTGCATCTTCTGTTGCTACAAGCAACCGGAGCCTGTAGCTTGACTCTTGGGTGGACTGCAGCCAGAAAGTTTCCTAGTACCTAATGTCTTAGGGAAATGCTATTGTAAGGCAGATTTTCACCACCTCCCCTCCAGATTTCTAGGTTCTGCACTGCAGATCACTCCCTGTCAGGATCTGGGGAATATGAATATGACTGTGCCTCGTTCTATCAGAGCACAAATCAGTGTTGGATCAGATTGCCTTTTGCGTATATTCCAAAATTTTTCATTTATGGGAGCTGCTGTGTTCTTGAAAACACAGATGGGAGCCTCACTTTTGCCTGGTGTAGTCTGGTATTTCCCTTTCCCTGCCAGGTACTAACGGTGCCCTGTTGTGTTTGCTCTTGTGGAAAGTACATGGCTTCATTAGCACAGTTCCACTGGGCTGCAGTTCCCTGGAACCATCTGTGCTGATTATCTGGGCTTGGCCTGCAGCCTGGAGTACTGAAGGTTGCAGGAGAACCACAAGACCTTCTGCTGATTCCTTGGACAGGCTAGGAGTGACTTGACAGATTGCTCGTTGCAGTCCAGCTCTCATTAAAATTAGTCTGACCCCTCTGGAGCTGAGTCTGGGACCACAGGAAGCCTCCAGACTTTAGGGGGTTTTATGGGAGAGACAAAGTTGTAGAGGTTTAGAGATAAGAAAGATGCAGATTTAGAGATCCAAATGTGCCGTTTGAAAATAAGAATTAGTTTGAGATCTTGTTAATAACATGAGAAAGACTGTTAGAGAATATTCTTGTCATAAAAAAACCTAATTCTTTAAGGTCTGCTAGAGCCAAGCTGGCACGGACAAGGCAGGTGTTACCAAGCTCTTTTTATACTTTAAATACTTTAAGTTTTCCTGTCTGCTATCTTAAAACAAGTGCAACTGGAAGAAATGCAACTAAATTGCATCCTACCCGGACATATTTGTGATAGCCAAATTATATAACCATGTGTACATTCCTGTGTAGCATGAGTCATGTTTATGCTGTGAAACTGATTGTTCTTAAAGAAATGATACATGGGGAAGATGTAGAGACTCATGGAAAAGAATTTGTAGGAAGGAGGGGAAATGAGAATACAGAATGTCTTCTTTTAATCCCAACTATTTAATCTTCTTTTGCAAACTAAGGGTGGGGTTTTTTTCAGTTGGAGGCCCAGGACCATTTCACAGTGATGTCTGTGCAGGCTTGTATGTTCCAGTCATAAAGAGACTTCCCAGTAATGAGTTAAATCAGTAAAGCAGAAAATCAGGATTTTTGTGTTGTTTCCAATTTGTTATCTAAGGCAAGAACTTGTAGACAGCAAGGATTTGAGTGACATCTGAACGTGCAGGCACTGTAAGACCATCCATCTCCCTCCTATATTTCAAACTTGGGTCATCAAAACAGCCACAAGCGATGAAGTTAGAATAAATCAAAATCCCAGACTAATGTTTATACAGTGTCTTGAGGGTGATGAGCCAGCAGCTGCAGCGTGCTCTAACTTCAGCTAATGACTGCTACAAAAGAAATAATTCAGCAAAGCAAACATCTTGAGGCAAGATAGATCCTCAGCTCCAGTGCAATGTGCCTGGAATATCTTTAGGCATCTGTTAAACTCCATGTTTCCAAGACAGATCACTGCTAAGAGCTGAGTTATCTCAGCGGTGGCTTCAGACAGCATGTATTCTGATTTTGATTTGGATTTAATTTTTGAGGGAGAAGGTGAAATAAATTACTGTTTGTGGAGAGTTGACTGAAGTACAGTTCTGATGTTGAATGATTATTTTCTCCAGCTTCTCCTCTGCAAGGCTTCAAGTCCAGCTTTGCCAGTCATGTCCACCTAAGTATGAAATAAAACATTCCACTGCACTTAAAAGCAGGTCTGGCTGCTTTTTGTCATTTTTTAATGGGATGGTAATGGCAGTTTTTTATCTCTTCTCCTGCATTTAGGTCCGGCTGGTGGTGATTGATGGAATTGCCTTTCCCTTTCGCCACGACTTTGAGGACCTGTCCCTCCGCACGAGGCTGCTGAACGGGCTGGCACAGCAGCTCATCATCATAGCCAACGACCATAAATCAGCAGTAAGTCCAGGGCAGGCTTAAATCCTAAAAGATGCTACTTCTTTTTCACAAAGGATCAAGGAGATGAGATTTGCTTTTGTCTCTAAATAGCAAAATAAAACTGCAGTAATGTCCTCTGCATTCACTCTTGCCAGTTTAGTTGGTCAATGTAGAGGGATGACAAAGGCAAAACACCTAAAAGGTGGGAAATTCCTAGACTTGCCAAAATAAGTAAAATTTGCATCAACAGCATCCTGTGGATCTTAATTAAGTGGTAGCATGGCATTTTTAATGCTGTTTGCCATCATCTCCAATGATTTCGTTGGACAAGGAATGCTCCTCTGGTGACTTTACCTGCAGAAATACCTCAGAGCATTCAGCAGTTCCAACACAACTTTCCACTCTTTGTTTAAAAATATACTATGGTTTTAGTGTTCCTATGGAGGAAAATCACTTTATCTGCTGGATTGGCCTTCTCTTGTGGCATCCATGGAAACCCAGAGCTTCCTTCCTGGGCATTGTTTGTACGTCACTGACGGTCAGGAGGCAGCAGACCCGCAGCCAGCAGATGGCACTGGGAAGCTGCAGCTGTTCCAGAAGTTGTTTTGGAAGTCTCTGGCAGCTCAGAGAAGCATTGTTCAGGAATTAGAGCTTCCCCAGCCCTCAAAATGGTGCTTGTGCCTCTAACAGTGTCCAGGTGACTTGTGACCTTGTCACCCACAACCCTCTGGCGCAGTTGGCTTTTGTTCCGAGCTGCTAAAAATGAAACTCCTCTTGTGCTTCCTCTGGGAGCTGTGGGAAGGGAAGAGCCCAGCATTCCCAAAGTGTCCTGACATGAGCTGTGGAGCTCCTTCCTGCTGCTCTGGGCACCAGGCAGATGACGTTCCAGGGTTTGCACAGCCTTGGGTTTCCTGAGTGCTTTCCCTCACAACTTGGTACCTGGTGACCTTGAACAGCAGCTGCTGTCACGGGACAGTGTTTTCCTTTGGTCAAGGATAATATATATAAATTATTTCTTCGGAACCAGGGAGCAGTTTAGTGCAAACTTGCTAAATAAACTCTTGCTAAAGGAGTCAGAGCTTCAGGAATGGTTTTGCTTGGATTGGCCCTCTGGTTAGTGGTGTCTAAGTTAGTTCCATGAGCTGTGAGCAGGCTAAATCCAGCCTGCATGCCAGGGATTGCTTGTCAGGCAGCCTGGATGCTCTAATATGGAAGGAAATGAGATCCTAAAGCTGGACTCGGAGTGAGGATGCCCAGCCCTTCTCCAGCAGGGAGATGAGGAGGCTATTTGGGGCTGTTACCATGCACTTGTGATGAGTTACTTCTCTAAAATGTGCAATATATGTGCTGGGCTCTCAGCTGTGTAAACGTTTTAGGGTGTGCTCAGCAGAATTGTTTGCTCTCACACACTTCTCTGAACTGCTCCAGCAAGAATCCTCCGAGCATGTCAAACAATGGAACTCTCTAGGGCCTAAGATGGGTACAGTTTTTCATTTTTAATGAACTTTGTGATTAATATTCCTGGCTCTTTCCTGTCTCACCCACCCCCCGCTTCTACCAGGGATCTAACCTAGACTGTCTGTGAGCCTCCCACAAGTGACTGGGGCTGCGAAAACACTCCCCCGCTCTGTCTGTTCACTTCCATTCTGCTTTGTGTTGTACCCACTTGTGCATTTTTAGACTACAAGGCACAGAAATTCAGTAATCACCAGGCTAATGTACGTTGTGAGCAGCACCACCAAGTTCATTTACCCCGGGGACTGGGAGCTGGCTCCTCACAGAGGGCTAGTGCAAGTCACCTGCAGCTAAACACAGATCCAAACAGCGTTTAGGACAAATGTCGTGGGATAAATAAGTTGTGTGGAGTTTGCCCCCCTTGGGGAGGGAGAAATTGTGGTTTCTTTAAAGTCTTGAATGAAAGAAATCTCCCCTTCAAACCAAAAATACATTTTGCAGGGTTCTCTTAATTTGTTTTGAAAAGAGGAGGCACCTTTACAGTTTCTCCTCATCACAGCTGCTGAGAGTTTTGCCTGAGTAACTGCTTCATCAGTAAAAGCTTTTTGAAAATTCCCTCTCTTCCCTCCCACCAATATGCTGCTTTTCCAGGACATTTTCTTATTCCTTTGCTTCTGTTTCCTCTTTCAGGTGGTTCTGACAAACCAAATGACAACAAGGATTGGACAAAGCCAGTCCACGTTGGTACCTGCTTTAGGTAAGTGTTTAGCTTTGAACTGAAAATTTATATATGACTTCCTTTCCTTTGGCTTTATGTACAAAGAAAAATGATCCAAAAAATGTACCTGTGAGGAGTAAACCTCTAGCAAGAACGTGGTGAGGAGAAGGTTAAATCACTCAGAAAAGAACCCAGCTTAATGGTTGCATACCCCAAACTAAGCTGCAATTTCCTAAATTCCCTGAGAACCATTCACTGCCTCTCTCAAACAGTTTAAATTGTTTATTTTCCCATTACCCTTGAACATGTTCCATTAATTATTTGCAAAGGCATTTCATATTTGCTGCATCACTGGAATTCTCTGCAGAGGGAAGTTCTGTGTGGGATCCTCAGGCACAGCCTGCCCTGAGCCAGGTTCAAGAGTTTTTTTCCAGGCTGCTCAATTTTGCCCTGTAATGAGCAGATACCTCATCCAGGCCTTTCTGCTGCAGTCACAGGGGAAAATAAAACAGTTCTGAAGTGGTGATTTCTACAAATTAAGGAAAGATTCAGCATTTAAATCTTATTTCAGGCTATAGCTTTGCATTATTTTATGATTCACTTAAAGGGCACAAATTCTTCAGGTTCTGTGAGCTAAGTAACAATTCCCTTGCTCTGGAGAGGAGAGAGAAGGGGACAGTACAAAGGCAAAGATGTTCCCCGAGTCTGTACAGGCACCAAACCATTTGGCACAGATGTAGGGTAAAATGAACAAACACAGCCCATCTCCTGCAGGAATGTGAAGAACGTGGGATTTGGAGCTGTGCGGGCAGACCCAGCTCCCAGGATCTGACCCTTTTTGTCAGTTTTGCCTCTTGCTCTCTGATGGATTCTTTCTGGCAGCCTTTCTGGCTACAAACTCAATTAAAGCTAATAGAGTCTGTCTTTTTTCACTGGCCAGCATTGTTTGGGAGCTGTTGTGTTTATTGAGTCATGGGGACAGTAAAGAATGTGAAGACATTGAGGGGAGGTTATAATTCCCAGATATCCTGCATTGCCTTGTGCATATTTTCTTTCACAAACAATTAATTTGACATGACCTCCTGTGGAGCTGACTGTGACTCTCCCCAGCGTGTGTGACCACAGCATTGTTAAACTGAGTAGTGTGAGCTCTTCCAAAAATGCAACTTGGTACCAGCTGGTAAAATATTTAACCAAGTGGTTTTGATGCCCTGTTCTGAAGAGATGGTATTTCAAAAGTCTCATCATAAAGGGCTACAGAACCTCCCGCTCCTCCATGGTTTGGTGGAGCCAAAGGAACTGTTGAGGGAGGGGTCAGCAGCAAACCCCCAAGTAAAATCAATCAATCCTATTGCCTCCACTAAATAGGGTTTTTTCCCCCATTGATTGGTAAGCCTGAGAAACAGCTTTTTCATGAAAGCATTAATCTCTAAACTCTTATTCAACTTCTGAGCAGAAGGGAAGATCTTAATTATGAAATGAAAAAAAAGAAAGAAAAAAGCACAGATGCTGCAAGGTATTAAGTCAGGAGCTTTATGAAGGGGACAGCTTTCTTTCCCACTAGTGATAGCTAAGCTGGGTGTTCCTAGACATTTCTACTAAATATATTTAGAAAGGAGGTCAAGTATTAATCTACAGGCAGTTCAACTCAGAAATATCTCGTTTTACAGTAGCGTTTTTCACTCATATTCAATGCAGTTGGAAATGTGCTGGTGTGGAATTTGTAGCCATAGTAAAATGTGTTTTGATCTCTGCCTCAGAGCCATATCTGAGAGCCAAAATCTTTAATCTCAACTCAGATATAGTGGAGCAAGGTCTGGCAAGATGCCCAGAGGGTCTAGGTCTTCATTACAGTGGGATCATTTTTTTCCTTCTCCGTGGTCTAATAAATACCAGAGCACAGGGGGCACGAGGGGCTGGGGATGTGGTGGAGACCAGGGAGGGATGGACAGGAAAGAGCAGGTGGACAGGAGAGACTTGACTGGTTTAAAATGCAATCCATCTTTGGACTGCTGACAGGGATAAACAGAGGAAAAAGCACCCAATAAAGCTGTCTGTACATTGACTTGTGGGCAGGTGAGAGCTGAAACGAGTGACTGTGCCCCTGAATCAGGATAACGATCCAAACTTCCTTCTCTCTTTCCACCACACCTCCCTGCTCCTTGCTTTTGGTTGTGTTATTTTGCATTTTGCTGTCAGAAGCAGAAGACTGCTTCAGGGGCCCTTAATACTTTAATAATCATTGACTTTCTCCCAAAGCTGGTATCCCAAAGGGAGTGATGTTTGCTCATAATTATGCCTGAGAGACAGAATATCACACTTCTGAAGTAGGATTTAGACCTCCTCACCAGACTTCTTCAGTAGTAATTAAACAAATCTCTTCTTCAAGCTGCCTCTGTTTTCAAGATTTGTCTAGTACCTGTCCTTTATTAGGCATCCATAAAATTCTTCTACAGAAATGGAAGTATTGCATCAAGATTTCTGTAAAACACACTGACTACAGAGGTTATTTCTTGTCTCGGTGTATTTGGTGTGAAATCCTTGCAAGTATGAAAAAGATGTGATGCCTCTGCAAGAAAGGCATATTTTGTTTTAATCATGGGGGGTTTTTGAAGATTAATTTCATTTCAGCTTGCTGATGGTGGTGGTGGTATGAGAGATAATGATCTGTCCTTTTGTGTCCCTCAGGAGAAAGCTGGGGACACGCTGCCACCGTCCGTTTAATCTTTCACTGGGACAACAGTCAGAGGTGAGTGAAAATGTGAGGAAAATCCATATAATGACAAGTGTGGCACTGGAGAATCTTTCAGACTGGCCATAGTGGCCAAGCAGGGGTTTGAATTTGGCTCCTGGCCTTGGTCCAGTTGGTTGTAGCCACTACAATTTCTTTGAGTAGAATTCTTTTGCTTCAGTGTTTTCATCCCCAGTCTGTCCAAAGCCAGAGATGGCAAGGAAGGCTTTAAAGCCACCTAGACAGTGACCCTCGGGACAGGCTGCTGACCCTGAGCTTCGGGGGCAGCCACTGGACCCTTCTGCTTTGGAATGCAGCAGGATCCTGGAGAGCTGTGCAATTCCAGGTTATGTGCAGAGAGGCAGAAGGGGATGCATTGGTGGAGGGTGGGATGGCCCTTCTAAAACCAGTGTGAAATTCTGTCTGTTGCAATGAGGTCTCTTCTGTTTCCTGGTTCTCCTTTCCCCTCTTTGCATTGCAAGGTCATTTCTCTTTCCTGGTCAGTTAAATTTGTCCTGTATATAATATCACCCTGCAGCAGCTTGAGATTAAGGAGCCATGCTGCAATTCCCTAATCTTCTGCAAACAGCGAGCAAAAATGCTGCTGGAATGTTGTTGTGCAGAGTTTTGCTTGTTGAATTTGAAAGAAAAATGCAGTGACACTTACTTGGGGAGTTTTGTTTTTAAATTCCAAGTTTGAAGGCAATGCAGAATGATTACAGCAGGCTGTTTAATTTGGAATTAAATTAACATCACTGATTAGTTAACAGTCTTTTTAGGACAAGTTGCATCAACATAATGATTGCAGAGTGAACAAAAGTTAATTTTATATATGAAAAGAACTTTTTTTCTTCTGCAACAGAGCTAGGAAGGCTGCAAATAGAAGTTCCAGAAAACAAGCCAAGGATAGACAAACATGCCTTATTTACTGATGTAAATCTACAGCTAACGTGGAGTGGGGCCTGCAGAAACAGCAATTCTGGATACTGTAAAAGCAGAAATAGCTTAGTGCTGTCTTATTTTTGCACAGGCTGCCTATAGCTGATGATCCACCGTGGTTTTGTTGGTTTTGTGTCAGGTTATTGAGGCACAAAGATCGTTTGAGGATCCATTTGCCTTTTTAAAAAAAAAAAATTAAATGTGCTTTGGCCAACTCTGGTACCTGTCTCCTCCTTTCTCTCTACTACTGAAAATGTCAGAGTTTAATTCTGATGGTTCTCTTTGCTGGGAGAAAAGATCCTGTTGAGTCAGAGGCTCCAGCTGAGCTCTTGTGAAAGCCTGGCTTCTGCAGCTCCAGATTTGGGCAATTTTATCAAGTATAACCCAGCATTTGAGTGTTCAGAGGAATTCCCTGTGTAGCTAACATGAAGTGGCAGTGTTCCTCAGGCTGTAATTACGTGCTCTGTAATAGAATGGCACCTCAGGGAGGAAAAAACCCCCCGAAAATAATTAACGGGATTTTTGGCAGGGTGTCTTGCTACAGAGAGCTGAACACTTTCTAGATAGGCTTATGTAAAGTGTGAGCTTTGGGGAGGTGGGCACAGTGCAGACCAGCAGCCCTGGCAAGAGTTGAAAACCCGTTTGCTTTTGAGCTGCTTTGCAATTTTCTCTCTATATTATGCAAGCATTTACTGTAGAACACAAATCAAGGTGTATTGCTTAGAGTCTAAATGCACCAAATCAGGGAAGTGTCAGAGGAGAAAAAGAAGGGAAACTATTTTCTCAAGGTTGTGCTGTGTGTCAGTGGCAAGGGCAGGCTTAGAAATAGAACATCTTCTCCAGCCTCTGGGTTATATTGACAGGCTTGTGAAATCTCTGGAAAAAGCCTCCCTAGAAGTGCTGGAATTCTTGAGGGTCTCTCCCAGCTTTGAGAGGTCAGTGAACAAATGATTAATGGAGTAGGGAAGAGTTGTGCTCAGAACCTTTTTTGTTTGCATTTTAAGAAAGTGACATTTGGATTTAATTCATAATGAATATTGTTCCAAAAATGTCATCAAATTCTATGATGAAACAAGGCTAATTAATCATTCACTCTTTTTAGTAGGTCTAGATTGTGTTTGAGCTGACAGGTCATGTAAGGATGAGAATCCACAGTTTGAATGACCTATATGAAAATACATCCATAAGAATTCCACTGGTACTGTAGGAAAACTTGGGTCTGGTCACTGGGCTGTTTGGAATTTTTATTACTCTATTAATTAATCATAATTACCTGGGGTTTGTTTTATCAGGTTGGCCACGTTGTACAAATCACCGAGTCAGAAGGAGTCCACCATAGCCTATCACATCACAGTGAGTGTTCCTTTGGGGATGGAGATTCACAGATGGGAGCACACTGTCAGCTGTAAAGGAATTTTCAGACAAATCTGAGAATGGTCTTTGCTTTCTTAGTGTTGCTTTTTAGCTGCCTTCTGAAGGGAACCAGGAATACTGGGATATCTCCAGATTTAGGGGTAATTTGCACCTTTTCTCTTTAGAAAAGTGACCCAGCATTTTGCCCTCTCGGAGTTAAAATACTTTTGATTTCCAGATCAAACTTTCAGGCAGCCTGTCCCCATCTGTTCTGCTGATAGTGCTGCTTATTTTATCTGCCCTTGGTGTTAACTTTTGGCCTAAGTGCAATTACCAAGAACGATCTGAGCCTTCATTTTGGGAGACCTGAGCTGTTCTCTCCCTGGTCAAGTAGGGTGTTGTTTCTCAGGTGGCTCTTTGCATCTGTTCCAGCTGAGTTCATCTTTCTAGGATCAGGATGACCAGAATTAAAGCAGGTATTCCAGAGGCCTCACCAGTGCTCTGTTCCATAGGTATTTCCCCGTCTCTGTTTTGTGTGTGGTATGAACCATGTTGTGTTTATCCTACACTGACCCTACACCAGCCAATATACACAGATTTTTCCCTTCTGCCACTATCATATAAGGAGCTTCCAGCTTATGGCTGGAGTCCTTATTCATCCCTAGTTAAATCCTGTGATTATTTCCTATTGTGGAGTGCTTAGATACATATTAATGAGAAGAGATGCTGTCTAAGCTGTATTTAGGTTTAAAAAGACAGCATCACTCAACTCTTAACATCCTCAAATGTCAGATCCATAGGTACAATTCCATAACTATTTGCTACGTGTCCTCATGGAAACACGTTGCTATAGCATTTTCTGCAGATTTTAATGCTGCCATCAGATGACATCCTCAAACTTTCAAACAGAAATCAGATTTTTTTTTTTTCCCCACTCCTCAATGTATTCACCTGGACAGAAGAAATACTGTAAATATATACTTTTATAAAGATTGGAAGGGGAAGTGGGACTACATCCCAAGGTTGTTTGGATCATGTGATGTGAGTCCTTTTTTTCTCCAGCTGACAAACAGATGGATTTTATCCCAGACAGTTTAATTGCCCTTTTCTTTCAGTTTTATAAGCACCATAAAACACCTATGCTCTCTTCTGTGTGAATGCACACAATCTTGAAATAGAGTTGAGAGTGAATCCTAATCAAAGATTAGTTAAAATTTAAGACTATCCCTGTGTTTTTTCCCTTAATCCTGATGAATTGCTTCAGCAGATGATTTCTTTAAGTAAAAAATGTATTATCCCCATCTCTTTCATGAAATTAAGGTCTGAGAACAGTCTGCTGTTATCATTTCTCATTCCATAGTTAAACTGGAAGATGTCAATACATGTCCAGTGTTTCCAAGTCAGACCTGTGTATAACCAGCATACAAAAAAAAAAGATATTTTAAAAAAATTAATTCCTTAGGATTTAGAAATGTTCAAATCAGGTGCTTTGGTACCAGTGGCAAAGTGGCTGCTCAGTGCCCATGAGCTGATGAAATGTGTAAATTCATGACTGAGCTCTGGGGGTTTTTTATCCCTGTCCTTTCCAGCACACTGGCAGCAGTCACCACTCTGAGGGGGCTGTGGAACTCCTCTCCCATGAAATCCTTTCTTCCACAGGCTGATAAGGATTCATTCTTAAATGCAGAGTATAGAAATGGAAAGTGATTTATGCACAAGGGAGTAAGTAGCTCAGCTGATTCACCTGAATTTCCCAGGAATGTGACCTGATTATTTCATAGTGAAAGACAGAGAGCCAGGATCTCGATTCCGGGGAGGAATTGTGTTTCCCTGAACTGTGGAGGGTCTGCCAGGCCAGCAGTGGGAACACTGCTCAGGTAACAAAGCCATCTACCCTTGCCAGTCTTGCTGCAGAGGGTGCAAATCCAGAGGACATTAAGGAACAATTCAAAATGACACAAGTCTGAGCTTTGTCCTTGGTTCCAGCAGCCATCTCTTCACCCTGTAAAACCCACTACCAAATCTCACAAAAATACACAAAATTCTTGTATTTTCAAGGTGCCTGCCTGTAGCCAAGTGCAAGACATCCACCCTGGGCAGTCTACTCTATGTTCTGGCCCTTATAACCCTTGGAATGCTTTCACTGGGAGTCAGCATTCTGGATTAAGTCGATACTTGGCTACAGATCCACCTTTGTGCCTCAGGGAAATGGTGGAGATTAGATGCAGTGAAACATTAAACTTGAAGATTCCCCATTACGCTCTTTAGAATAACACTTGAGTTGCTTATAAATAGCAGAGGGGTGCACAGATCCTGCCCTTGTGGCACCTCTTGCTGTTTGTTCCTTTAAAAAGCCCGGGTTGGGTGAGGTGAGGCATTCAGAAATAGAAATACAGGGATGGGAGGCTTAAACAAGACATTTCGCTTGGGTTTGGGATTGATCTTGGTGTGGGACACACTGGCATTTGGGAAGAGTCACGTCTGATGGTAATTCTGCCTGCTTCTTTCACACTGCACCAACCCAAAATGTCAGCGTTCCTGAAACGCTCTTGTCCCCACATTGTCTCTACCTGAGCATTTTGGATCAGCAAAGCAATTTTGTGTTGTGATTAATGCCTTTTCCTCTCTAAGTCTGCACTGAGAGTCTTCACTGAGCTGTCAGCAGCGCTCTCTGCACAGCGTTTGTCTGGAGATGGGAATTCAGGCAGTTGCAGGCTTCACACAACATCTCATCATCTCCATCTGCATCCATGACATGCTTAACTAACTGACTTCGAGATCTTTCGTATTTTAAAATGGTTAAAAATTAAATTGTGAGCTACAGTAACAGAAAATATGAGTGGTACTAGGCCAGATACAACACTTCAAGCACTCTCCTGAGTAGCAGCATGTAGTTTTCACTTCTGCATTTAGTTTTTGGCAGTCAAAGGTTTTCATCCTATTGTGTCCCATAAATTACTATGCTGGAACAGTCTTTGCAGTCTAGAGACAGATTCAGCTCTGCTGTTCTCTTACAATGTCTCATTGATGTTTTCAGTTCATTAAGTAGGTACATGGAACAAAAATATCCTAGGTTGTAGAAATTCACAGTTTTGTTTCTGAAAATGACTGAGGCAATTAATCCAGTCATCTCCTTGTTTCTGTGGGAGCTGATGGATTTGTCTTTTGATTTATTTAAATAGGCAACATAAGTTAATTTACAGAGCAGCAGTTTTTCATAGCCATAGGAGTGATAAACAGTAAAATGAAAGTGATAGCCTGGTTGGTGAAAATAAAATACCTTTAAAAAACAAAATGAGCAGACATTAGTTGGCACATGTGATGTAAAGTTTGCAGCACTGAGCTTAACCTGGTCTATAAACATTCAGTGGCTGCTCATCCCAAATAAATGGCAGCATCGTCCCTCATTCTGATCTTCTGGGAACTGGTTACTCATGCTTTCTATCCCTACAAGCTTTAGCTTATGGTTTTCCTTCCTTTTACATCTTCCAGTCCCATGGCTTCCGAGATGTGCAGCCTCCAGCTGTCACTCACAGCGCAGAAGGGACTGAGATGAACCCTCGGAAACGGCCACGGACAGAGGAGGAGAAGCAACAGTGATTCCAAAGTGGAACGTTAAAAACCTGCAGGAGAGCAGTGGCAGAGTGAATGTGCAGCCAAAGGCAGCCCGAGAGACTCTCAACTTCAGTTCCTGCTCTGGACTTTATTTTAACATTAAGACTGCAACATGCAAATTTCTGTGGCACAAAATTCCTTTGTGTATGGCATAATTGTACTTTTATAATAAAAATCTATGTTTTCTATAACAAGTGGCTTCAGCTTTGGGGTTGGTTTTTTTTGTTTGGGTTTTTTTTTGAGGGGCTGTGTGGGGGCTACAACTCCATCTTTTCACACTGGGTAAAAAGACAATGAAATGAGAGCCTCTAGCACAGCCCATTTAATGACAGGCATGTGGATCAGTCATCTGGCTTTGTGTGTACCTGAATTTTAAGGAGGTTGGATGCAGCACTGTGCTCACCACAGGCTCAGAGCAGGACACAGGCAGTGGATGCTGGAAGAGAAATGCAGCTTTCAGTGCTACACCAGAGTGGGGCTTTAGCCCTCACCTGCCGCAAAGTCCTTGGTCAAGGACAATCAAAGCTCTGCTCTGAACTTCTCATTTATCCTGTAGTGGCAACAGTAGAGATGAAAGACTGGATCTGAAGGACAAAGGATTTAACCCAGCACGATAATTTTATGTTCCTGTCTCAGTAAGTGGGAATAGTTTACCGTGACTCAGGCTTGAACCAAACTGCTGCATAGCCCTGACTTCCATGTTCTTCATTTCATTTCATGCTGTAATCAGGATCTCTTTTGTTCGTGGCTGTAATAAAGAGGAAACCCAGACTTAGGCACCAGCAATATCAGCAGCTCCAGAGTCTAAACCCAGAGAATGAATGTACGCTGAAAGCACAGCAGCTTTTTGTCCTCTTTTTATTAAGAGAAAACAAATGGAAGAGATTATTAGAGGAGAAGAAAGGTGCTGCACTGCAAAATAGTAATTACTTCAATTATGAGAAGTGTTTGTACACATGCACAGAGATGACCCCTTTTGGCAGAGCACTCGGTAACGTTAGAGCTGAGGAAACTCAGCCAGCAGCTAAATGGAGAATTCAAGTTGTGGGAGTCACTATCTTAAATTTTTAATTTAGTATACACTAAACTGACTTTGCCTTGAAACAAAATTCAGTGCTGAATCTGAGTCATAAAATCTCTCTATTCAAAAAGGGCTGCAAAAAAAAAAAAAAGAAAAGGCAGTGGTTTTTGCATCATTTTGGGGGGTTAGATAAAAATTACATAATAAAATATTAAAGGGAAAAGTACTGAGTTGCCATGCAGCAAACTGGGCTGTGTCAAAATTTAAAAACTGTGAGTCAGGGAGAAGCTCTGAAGCAAGCAGCATGACATAGGGGAAGGGAGGCAGCGGGATCTGTGACTCAGACAAACATTTCAATGCAGGAGACACAGGCAAACAAAAGGATCCTACCGCATGTGATGTCAGCAAGCAAACGCTCCCGTTTGGGAATAAAGGCTTCCTACGTATTGCAGTGCAGGAGGAGGGGGGAGCTGGCACCGGGCTCTTGCCTACGTAGCCACAAGGAAAACCATCCATTAGGAATGCTGGAGCAATATTTTCCTGAGCTCTCCTGGTTCCTGGTGATAGCTGCTGTCTAAGGGGTTTGGTAATTATGGAAAAATCCATTTCTCTCAATGCATTGTGCTGGGATTCAACACCCTCCACATGTCCTTCCATGGGTGAGCAGAGTAACAGTGTGGCTCCCATATACTATTAATTTCAGCTGACTGTGGTTTTAATTTTGTTTGTAGTAGAGTAGCATCCAAAAGCCCCAGCTGAGATGCTGATCCTGTTATAACAAGATAAATGGTTTTGGCTGAGTAAATGTTAGAGCTTCCAGTGTTATGGGCATCATTATTCAAATAAAAAAGATGCACAGTTACTGGTGAACAGTGGGAGTTACAAAATGTCCAGAGGAAACATTGGGGTCTCTCTATGCTGAGATTTTTTAATTTTTCTGTCTTTTTTCCCTATTGAAGCTATTATAAAAATCAGCTCTGCAGACCAGAACTGAGAGAAGGATCTGTTGGCGGAGACAAAATTAGATTAAATGAGCCAGATTTCGTTCTCATCTGCTGGAGACAAGGAAGCTGTTCCAGGCTCAGAATTGCAGAGAAAGAGAAAATTTGACCGTTGCCTCACCAGTAAATCTTCCATGGCAAGTTGATTTTTTTCCATATGTGCCTGGAATTCTCATGCATGTCACAGCATCGGTGCCCAACAGCGAGGGGCAGAAGAGAATTTTATTGCTGCACAAAAAGTAAGATTCTAAGTAGCCAACCTCATGGCACTGCATCAAAAAGAAAATGGGTTGTTTGATTTGCTGCTTAAGTCCCAGTTTGCTGAAAGCCAAGGGCTTTAACTGTCATGCTGAGTTTGAAATTACTCCATTTTGTGGGGACGACATTTACTTGTGGTGGAGGAACTTATTTTGTCACCACAACAAGAATCCAGATCCCACCACAGGCCTTGGCAACAGGCAAACACTGCGGTCACAGGAGAATTCTCAAGCCCTGAGTCCCGCTTTGAAACTCTTTAGTTTGGACAGGGGAAAATAACAATTTATTTATTCCTGATTTGATGTGTTCTGCACCTTTTCCATTATGAAATACTGAGGAACCAGCTAGACTCTAACAAGAATAAATTTAACAAAACATGGAGAAGAAATAGCTTAACTGGAGGTACAAATGTGTAGCCAAGGTTCAAGGTAGGAAATAAGTCTCCTATTGAAGTCAATCACAAAGTGATTGATTTGTGTGGAAAGGAGATTTGGCCACTAACCTGAGTGCTCAATGCAGAGCTGAGAAAAGTACATTTAAAATATAACAACCGTTTTCCTGTTGAACTTCAGTTACTGTTCCTTTAGTTATTTTAGAGGGGGACTAAATTTGGAATCAGATTTATTCTCAGGTATTTCATGGACTAAAAACAAAGGTGAAATCCTTACTGCCTGCTTTTTGAACTTCACCCTTTTCCTGAACAAAAGAAGGCCGGAAAGTTGGAAGGACAAATCCTTGTGCTCCAGCTTCTCAAAAGAGACTGTCTTCACCATGCTCAGGATAATAATTCTTTAGAAAGGCACATTAAGATGTGTTGTACTGGTTAATTCTATATGAAATATAGGTGGTAAAGTTGGAAGTGTGGTTTGATGCTTTCCTTGAGGGAAATGGAATAAACAGAGCGCTGACATGGCAGTCACACAAATATTACAGCAGAGCACAGAAGGGAAATAACAGCTTTTTAGAAGGATGAGACCCAGGGAGGTCAGCCTGTGTTCCCAAAGCAGCCCAAGCACGAGGGCCCTGCTAAGAGCTCGCCCAGGGAGCCTGGCTGCAGGGGAATGTGGCGCTGGCAGCGTCCGGGAGCAGCCTGGCCAGCCCTCCTCCGCACCAGCCCCTCGGCTCCAGGAACCGGTGCCAGCTGCTACCTGCTCCTGGCTTCCCTCTGCCTGCTCCCCAGGCTGGGCACTCAGTGTCTCGTGGCTCCTGGCCATGCACTCATTTGGGATGATTAGGGTCAGGGGAGTTGGCTTCCCTTGGCTAGAGCAAGATGCCTGCATTAATGTTCTATCCTGAAGAATGAAATCACCGGGAACTGGCCCCTTTCCCAGTACTGAATTTCACCCACAAATGCACCCACTGTTAAACTGTCAGCTCCTGTCTTGCTTCCCACAAGCAAGAAATATTCCTACAATATCCACAATCTATCTATTAGAGAGCCTAAGCTCTACACAGTTTTAACTCTATCTATTGAAATAATAAATGGCATTAAAACCAATAGTTCCTTCATTGCACAAGTAGTAAAAATGTTAGATTATGTGCCAAAAGAATGCATAGAAAAGTCTGTATTTTACTAAGCCATCCCTCAAGAATTATAGCTAACACTGCTCATTTTATTAGAAGAATTACTTGCCATTGATTTAAACAGAGCCAAAGAAGCATCAGGATATTAAAAAAAAATAAATCACATTTCAGTTTCAAACAATGAGAAGGGGGAATGTTTAAAATATTTTATAACAGAGGTAGGAAAGTAAAAAAAGGAACTCTACAGACCTCAACAAATGGTTCTAATTGGATCTGGGTGTTTTCCTCAAAGGCCACAAATACGCTGTTTGAATGCTTGCTCAGTTTGCATTATTTTGGAGGCTTAAATTTCTGACACACATCCTTCTAATACTCTTAATTTATTTAGTGTGAACGGCTGCAAATTTAGCAACACAGTTACAACTACACTCACTTAGTAATTCTTTTTGTATCATATATGTTACTAAATTAAAATGTTTTGGGCTAAAGAACAAGTTGTCTCCTTAGCTGGAAAATAATGCCTATAAAAGTGCAGGATATCACTATGAGATTGTAACACTTTTTTTTTACTAGATAAGCTTACTGCTTACTACACTTTTGATAGTAAATGTGTTGCATCACATAAATCTATCTCTTTAAAAGTCATTCATTCATTAATTTGTGATATGAACACAAGTTTCTGTGGCTAAATCATAGGGTTTGAGACTGCTGAAAGAAGTTAGAATCAGCTGCATCAATGGGATTTGAGGGGGGACACTAATTCAAAGCACACCCTTTCCTAAACGGGGGTTTGAATGGAAGACTGAAAATGGAATTTTCCTTTGGGATGGGACTGGAAATTTCCATGACAGCTGGAAGTGGGATTCAAGCCTGAAATCCCGTGTTTTGCAATGGATGGGGATATTTCAGAATAATCTTTGACTATTAATCTGGAAAAGCTGACTTGACCTCAAAAACTTTAAAAAAAAAGTAGTAAGAGAAAGAAAAAGAGAGAAGGACTTTGGTGTTTAGGAACACCCCAATAGAGTATTTATTATGGTAAAGGAGTCAGTAAAACTCTGGTGACAGAAGTTACTCAGCTTTTTAAAGCTGCAGTTGAACAGACTGAACCTAAAAAAATGAACTGGAGCTTGATGGATGTTGACTCTGTCAACAAGAGTCTTCTTGCTGTATTCCTTACAAATTCTTGCTGTCTTTAGTCTTAGGCAACTGGAATTATTAAAACTGGATATAGCTTCTAAAATGAATTCAGGTTTACTGCAAAAGCCCTACTTTTTAAAGAAAGAAGCCCTACTTTGAAGAGGCATTTACCATTGGATTTTTCCCATTAAACTCATTTGTATGGTATCAGATCATATATCACAGGTATGTGAAGTATTGTCAAAGCATTCTTCATGACCCTAAATGTCTTCTGTTTGTCAGCCCGCAGGAGCCACTTCCAAAGGTTACAAAGAATTAAAAAGCACTTCTTTTTGCCCTCCATACAATTCAGGTCACCTCCCTGAGGCCTGTTCAAACCCTGCTTATTTCTCAACAGCAAATGAGAAAGAGGAAGGCATCATTTTAAGGCTAAAACAAAACAGATTTCTTCCAAAACAACATTGCAAAATGTTCTTTTTTGAAACAAAAAGCAACACGATTAAGCTGAAAAGGATACAAACACCTGTGTTTCCTTCTCACATTAAGTGCAAGCCTTATTCTCCATATGATTACAAGGGTCTCAGACTCAGAATGTCGTGAATTGTGAGTTTATTCCATCCACCCCCCCCTCATCCCATAGGAACCATCCACCCTGCTGCTACCCAGCGATATCCAGAGTGCAGCCAGGCACTCTAAATTTAGCTCCCAGAGTTCCTGAACGCTCCAAACATTTCGTAACAGCACCGAGCACACGCTCTGAGGGATCAGTGGGTAGCACATTGTGCTTAGAGCTTCCTTTTCTGGGCAGCACTGAGGAGCAGGGTGGCTCCTCCTGGGGGAATTGCCCACCCCAGTGGCCCCACAGAGAGCAGGGCCCGCAGGTTCCTCCTGCCTGGCTCAGCCACACCACCCACAGCGACCGTATGCGCCACGTTCCAGCTTAACGGGAATGGTTTTCCACCTTTCCCTCCCAGAAACAAATGTCAGCATGGCTGGGAGCCATCAGCTCTCTATTTAATATCAGAGCAAAACAATCCCGACTTGACCATAGTGCCAAAAGTTGACAAAGTGTCCTGAGCGTGGAGTTCTACTCTATTTCATTTTAATTAGTGTCTTCTGCCACGAGACAAATGATGAAAAGCACATGGGGACTGCCAAGATGAATCAAGGACATCTGGTAACTTTAACATTTCAACATGAAGCAGAGTAGGTATTACTCCCAGATACTCTTCTGTGCTGTTTGAAACAGCTAAAAAAATACATAGAATTAACAAAAAATTTTAGAAAAAGGCTGCTTAAATGCTTTTGAACCTCTTCTTAGATAGTTTTAATTGCTGTTTGTCATGCAACATGAAGCTGATCTTGCATCTTGTTGAATTAGCTGTTAATTCCCTAAGACATTGTTATAATAGGAATTTTTATAATTCATATCATATTACGCCAAGATTATCTGGATTATAGTTTCTTAGAAACTTCAACTGCCTCTGGATTCCTAGTGAAAAACAACTAATCATGAAGTTAAAACTGCTTTGTGATACTTGCATTGATATGCATCCTCCCGGGGCTTGTGACTCACTGATGATGCAGAACACACAAACCTAAAAAAAAAAATAAAAAAACAAAATCCAGCAATGACATCGTCAGCTGCAACTGGGAGCTCTCTGCTCAAAAAGAACTGCAATGTTTCTTACCCTTCAAACCCACCCGGCACCCCTAAATAAACAAGTGTTAAATTGAAAATAAAGAAATGGTATAAAGAAAAATATTTCTTAGACATAACCTTCCAGGAGAAGTGATGTGATTTTCTGTCACTGTTGGCTGTGAAGGACTAAGACTAACTGTGACAATCACATTTTTAACTCTCAGGGCTTTTACATATTCACAAGATTGCAATATGATCAGTCAATGCAGTTGCCGGAAATATTCTAAAATTAGTTTGGCTCTAAAATAATTCACCAAACAGAAGACAGATTTACAGGAGCACCTGACATGCAGAGGTAATTACTACAATGCAGAGAACAACAGGTTTCAGCAAGGTACTGTCCTTGTTACAATACCTAAAAATCTGAGGATCTTTTTGCATATGAGGCTCGTGATTTGACCATTTTTCAAGGTATATCTGACATTAAGGATATCGTTCCCTCCCATGCGTACAAGCTATTTTAAATGTGTGGCAATTATACCTGTTCATTATTGGTATTTATGGATCTGATAGCTCTGAAAATAGCTTTCCAGCAGCAACGAATAAAACAAGCCAAAATGCCTTTCACAAATGAAAGACATTTATTAGACAGCAAGAGAATATTCACTACAGTTTGTCTCCCACTGACGGCTTGTCTTTTAAGTTTTGGTTGGTGTAGCATCTTTAGCTTCTCACGAGTTCTCCTTTGCCAGAACATGGAATGCGTAGATATTGTGTAATGCGTAATTTGTCATAGGATCATGGAACAGTTTGGGTTGGAAGGGACCTTGAAGATCATCTATCCCAACCCCTGCCATGGGCAGGGGCACCTTCCACTGAACCTGGGTGTTCAGAGCTCCATCCAACCCGGTCTTGGACACTTCCAAGGGATTCAGGGGCAGCCACAGCTTCTCTGAGCAACCTGTGCCGGGGCCTCCCCACCCTCACAGCGAAGAATTCCTTCCGAACACCTAAACTAAACCTACCCTCTTTCCTTTCTCATGGCCAGTTCCCCTCACGCAAACACGCTCCGGTGTCAAACCCGCTCTCCGGGGCTGCTCCTGGCCCCGGCCCGGGCCGCGGCTCGGCGGGACAGCGGCGTCCCCTCACGGCGGGGTGAGCCCGGGCCCCGCGCACCCTCCGGCAGCCGCGGAGGCGCCGGCGGCGGAAGCTCCAGGGAAGCCCCGAAGGAGGCAGGGATTAGGTAACAGGCGATGTGCGCTCAGGTTTCCTCCGGGTTCCTATGAGGGAACCTACGCGTCTGGCTGCCTTCGCATGACTCATCACAGCGGCGCGGCTGCCGCCGCTCCC
>VZTE01001746.1:1162913-1218948 GCA_013397775.1 Eulacestoma nigropectus
CGCCCGCCCCGCCGCCGCCGCCCCCGCCGCTGCCCTCGCTGCCCCGGCCGCTCTCGGAGTACATCACGGAGGAGGAGGTGGAGGGCGAGTGCCTGGACCTCTGCCTGCAGCAGCTCTACAAGTAGTGAGTGCCGGGCTGAGGGGAGCGGGTCAGGGCGCGGGGCTGAGGAACCCCCGCGTGTGGGGCTGAGGGGACCCTCCTGTGTGAGGCTGAGGGACTCCCCAGTGTGAGGAAGAGGAACCCCCATGTGGGGCTGAGGGACTCCCCATGTGGGGCTGAGGGGACCCCCCCAGTGTGGGGCTGAGGGAGGGAAGCGAGGACAGAGGGGATCTCCGAGGCAAAAGAGTTCAGGACTTCGGTGGTGCTGAGCAGCCCGGGGTCACAGCGTCCTGCTCTCTGTGGCTGCCCCTGCCCCAAAGAATCCTCTGCCCTGTGCTTCCCTCTGGCCGGGACAGGCGGAGGGAAGAGACAAGGGAGAGCCACGAGCATCCATCTGGAGAGCAGCTTGCTGGGGAGGGAGAGCGGTGGGGGAGATGTCTCACGCTCTGGTGCCAAAGCAGGAGGGGGGTTTGCCTGTGGTTGATTGTGCTGGGGCTTGAAATTGAAATGTTCCCCCTGCGAGGGTTTGTAAACGGGGAGACCTCTGCCAAGAAGGGGAAAGAAGGGGCAAGGAAAGAGAGGCGGTCCACCCCCTTCACCCTTCCAAAAAACCACCGCACATGGAGAAAACCACACCGTGTATTCACAGACCGGGGAGAAAAGAGGAGTAGAAAACCTTGGGAGAGAGCTATCCATAATCATGGGGATTTTTCTGCCGTCAGCTGGGGAAAGCCGGCTATACTCGGTTCTGTACGGAGGCAGTTTCCAGATCTGTGCTTTCTAAAGGCTGGTGCATAAAGAGGAAACAGATGGGATCTATTCCCAGTGTGGAAAGTCTGTGGACTGAAACCTAAAGATCAGTTACCAGTGCCTTGTATTGTGCTCAGCTCCGGCTTTGAAGGCTGGAAATAGAAACGGTTGTTAGTGGTGATTCTTTAGGAACCTTTTTAAACTGATGCCACAGGAGGAGACAAATGAAGCTGTGAAAATCTGCACAGCACACCGGGGAGCTTTTCTGCCATTGAGCCGGTAATTGTAATGAGAGGTGTTACTCAGTCGCAGAAATAAATAAATAAAGAGAGAAAAGAACCGGGTTTTACAACTGTATGGTCTGTTTCTATCCAGTTCTCATCTGCCCTCTGCGTTTGTGGACGATAGGGACAGCACAATGATAGCTGCAGAGGACAAAGCTCTCCTATTCACACATGCTCGCCCTGCCACCTTTGGAAAGTCTCTGGAATACAGCAGCACATTCATAGGATGTGGTAGAGAGCAGAGAGGCAAGTCCCTTCTACCTATTTAGGACGTGTTTTGTTGCGTTATTTTTAAACAGGCTTGTGAAATCCAAAGTCACGTTAGTGGGAATAAAGTTTTAGACGTGGAGCAGATTATTTGAAAGTATTATTTGAGGTAAACCTGTGAAATGATTTTGGACTGGAATTCCTCCCCCACCCCTTCTCTGTCTGCCTGTCCCCATACCCCAGATTCCCCAGTTTCTGAAGCTCATATTCACGGCTGAAATTGATAAGCAAAAAAAAAAAAAAAAAAAAAGAGTATTTTGAGAGGATTCTTTTTATAGAGACAGCTCTTGCCACAATCAGGTTGTGGTTCTTTGGGTTTTTTCAGCCTTCAGTATAAATCTTTGGATGGCCACTGAATGAAGCATCCCTTGGCTTTGTTTGTGGTGAAATCAATGCAGGCTTCCTTCTCTAGGCAAAAACCAAGGTCCACCTCAAAATTAAGGGGGCAGGGGATCATGTTGTAAGAAAATAGTTTCCTATTTAATAATGTTATAAGCCAAATCTAACAACTTCTAAGACAGAGCTAAACTGAAATAGCTTTTTCTTGAATGATGGTGGAATCTGAGGTAAGTGCAAATATGCAGAAGTATTCTTCAGGTGAGGTACTGTATTTTCAGTTCACTCTCCAGTCACCAGAGAAACTTAAAATGTGACAAGACTGTAAACCAGGCAAAAGCAGAATGTTTTCACCCTTTATAGCCAAGGGTTCAACTGGTCAGATGCTTCCAGAGGTGGGAAACTTTGTGCACATGAGTAAAGCTGCTCTTGTGCCGAACAGCTATGATAGTGTTAAAAAAAACAAACAAACAAAAAAAAAAAAAAAACAAAAAAAAAAGCACATGAAAACTCATGTAAAAGGGAGTATTTCCTTGGTTTGTCGTTAGCAGGAGTGACTCTATTCTGAAGGCATGTTTTCTGCAACTACATATTAGTCAAATGACTGGTTTGCATTCTATGTAGCAGGAGGGTAAAACCCATTGCTCTGAAAAATCCAACAGCTGTTTTTCAGCTATTTTAAGCACAGAGCTTTAGACCTTTTTGAGGAAAGTAAGACCATCTCAGAAACGAGAACATATTGCTAATCATGACAAAATATAATGGTTTTCTGCCACTGTGTAGATCAGTATCAAAGAGTTCTTATTTATGAGATTTTCCTGCTGTTTTCCAACAGACTCATATTCCCCTTTGAGGTTTCCAGTTCCTGTTATTTTTTTTTTAGAGGCAACATATGCTTGGAAAATTAGATTAATGTAATCTTTATATCTGTCTAAATGCCACAAAACGGGCACTGTGTGTTTCCTTAGTGACCCTCCACAGAATGAAACCCATCAATAGGAGGTGCATTAGATGGAGAAAATAGTCAAAAAGGGATTGCCTTGGAACATTGGCCTGATAACCACAAAATGAACTTTCAGGCTATAGCTATACCATGTTATTCAAGTGAAAATATATAATTTACATAGTTTCTGTGTAGAAACAAACATACCAAGGCCTTAAAATGTTAAATATGAGACCCCATCCCTTGCTCCTGCTGAATCAGGAGCAGACCTGATTTCTGACTCATTTTAAAGGAAGAAGTTACTACTTGACGTAACAAAGTTACATATCGTGCTCTGGTCTCTTCCTACTGATACTTTTATTAAATCTGGTGCATTTAAAAAGCTGGTTCTTGACAAGACCTCTGAAAAACAAATCAGCCAAGTTGTGCTTGCCAAGAGAGGACACAGCCAGACTCTTACAAGTTGTGTCAGCAGGAAGAACAAATTTGTCTTGTTGCTACACTTTCTTTCCTGTGCAAATGAAATACTTTTAAAAATTCAACTGTATATTCTTCTTTTTCTCTTTTTTCCCCCCAAGCTTTGGTGGGAATAGATATAGTTGGTATCACTTCTAGCTTCAGGTTTACTTACAGTGATTTTGGTGGTACAACAGTTTTGCTTTCAAATGCTCATTTAGGAATTCAAATTTCATTGGAACAAGCTTAGGAGGTAGGCCTGCTTCTCCAGTGTTGAGCTTGCAGAAGATGGTAAGTAAAATAAGACTGAAATTTATTGTTATGTCACCTTAAGTGCTTGACTAAGTCCCTGATGACAACGTGATTATTTTGAGGATTGCAAAAATCTTGCTTTGACTTGGAACATGAAAAGAAAAACTTCTAAGCACTGCCCTTTTAGATTTCTTCACAGAATACTGTGCAACATTCACAGAATACTTAGATTCCAAAAAAATGCAGTATTTGAAGTGAGTTTTTTTAATTGATCCTTTCTCTTAGAAAATATTTTTTGCTTATAGATTTCCCACAGTCTTACTATAAAAAAATCAAGAAAGGCAATGTAGGCTCACCTTTATAACACTGGAGTTATGCAAAATGTGGACACTAAATGAGAATGGAGGTTTTGCCCCTCAACTTGCAATTTTAAGCTAAAGAAGACCCTCTCATGGCAATTTTTCATGAGCAAAACTCCTTTTATTTATAAAGTAAGCTCTTGAAAACTGTTCTTTCTGCTGTCTCCATCTCTTGAGTGGAAAGATGGAATTCTCTCCCTTTAAAAAGCAGAGACGTGTTTTAAACTTGCCCTTTTAACCCCTATCATATGAAAGCTGGCACTGTTGTCTCTTTAAGTTGAAATTCATATATGATGCTGGATTGGCTTTCTTAGCATCATATTTTAGCTGTGATATTTTACTCCTTCATAATTTGTCTTTTATAATCAATTCTATTGATTGCAATCTCAAAGCCCTTTTAAGAAATATAATTAACTACTTGCCATGTCTAATATTAATCACAGGGACCAACAAAAAAGTCATTGCATCCTTTTTAACATAGTGCTTTTTTCATCATCTTTTGTCAGGTTTTAGAATAGAAATGATAATGTTGGCCTGGGCCCTCAGACCCAAGGGTTTTTGGTGCTAGAGATCCTGGTGTTTCTCTGTAAAGAAATCCTAAATCATCCCACAGGAGTGTGTGCAGAAACTCAACAGCTTCAGAACTGCTGTTAGTGCCTTGTCACGCTTGGAAAGAACCCATGTTCTGGACACTGCTGATGTCATGGCACACACATTTCATCCCCTTTAGCCTGGAAATCATTATGATCTACAAATAGGTGGTGTTTAGAAATAAACATTTTCAAAACACAACTAATTCTCTACATATTGAGGGATTCTTCTTGTTGTTTCTAAGGCATATTCAGCTCGTGCTCCCACGCTTTTAAAAATACTGAAGGAAATCAAATATTTTGATACTCACTTTAAAAAAGGATCAGCTCAAATGAGCCATCTAAATTGCAGATTTACATTTTGTAATGGTTAACATATAAGGTGACATTTCAAAACTTCCTACTTTATGGTTAAAAAGATGCTGAGTTTTTCAAGAACGAGGGTGACTGTGCTTGGAAGTTGCTTTATAAAGCATTTAAAAAACCCTTCTTGGTGAACAGATTATGGAAATATATTCATTCCAGTGCTTTTATTTCAATGAACGTTGCTGGTAGTACAACACATTAAAGGGAATTAATGTTGTTAGGAGCTTTTCACACCAAGATTTTTTTTGACCCAAGAGCAATTTGCACAGATTCTGCTCCTCCTAAGTGAGGCTGTTTGCTTTTGAGTATGAGCTGACTGAAGAATTAGATCTGTGCTAACACATTCTTTTTTTGGACCTTATACAACCCCTCTTGAAACTAAAATCTTATTTGCCTTCCTGTGAAACTACTTTTGACTCTACCTTTTGGATGTGATGAGCTTCATTCCTCTGGAGAGTTTGTTTGGTAATTCTTTTTTGCACGAAACACTCTGCATAGAACATTTTTATCCTTAAAATCCCTCACTGTAATTGCCTTCAACAGTGGCAGAGTATTTCTCCACCTGTTCTTTGAAGGACTTAGTTGTGGTTCTTTTCATAGAAGGTTAAACTTCTTTTTTGGTTTGCATTATGTGAGCAGAAGTTTCAGTGCCTTGGCTGCTGTGTCGGTGATGTTTGCTCTCATTCGTTTTTGTTGTCTGGCTAAATTGCTTACATGATTACATTAAAAGCAAAAGCAACAGGGCATGCAGTACACAGATAATGAGAATACTATTTATTACTATATTTGGTACTCTGAAATATTCTCTGGCTGTTCCACACCATTTTCTTTCTTCCCATTGTTTGGTGCCTGCTCTTTTTCAGTTTGTTTTCTCCTCGCTGTCTAGGAAAGACATGTGAGAAATGGGATGAAATGGAGTTAGCAGTTTAAAACATTAGATGCTCTTTGAAGCATGCTGCAAGACTGTCTTATGCAATGCAATCACGATTATGTAATGCAAATGATTATAAAAATAAATGTATCCTGGACAATATGTGTGTGTGACATGCTAGGAACCCATGACACTGCTAAATGGCCATTGCTACAAGTTGTAGTGCAGGGCCTCCTGTTTGGCTTGGCTGAAATCTCAATTACTAACCAAATATTCCAGATTTTTGTTGTTATAACACACTAGTGATTAGATAAAATGATTGCAGACTGTGGACTTGTTTTACAGAAACATTTCTGCCGAGCCTTTGTACTTCATTAGGAAGAAACAACATTACCCGCCTTTAATAAGACATTTTATAAAGAAGTAATCATCAGAGCCATAAATTAGGAGTGCGTGGGAAATAGCTGCCCTTGGGTATTTCTATAATTAATACAGAAGTTAAACAAGTTAACCAGATTGCAGGATTACCTCCGTTTATGTTTGTGTTGGATGGAAAACAGCTGAAGGCAAGTAATGATTGAGTAACTGAAGCAGCATTTGAAGCTGTGGTGCTGCTCACAGCTCTGAACTCACTGTGCACTCTGAAGCTGGATGGGTTTCGGTGGCCGAGCAGGATTGCAAAGTGGGCTGCTAAACTTTGATCATGGGAAGATGGGCTTGGATGCACACGAACCCGAAGTGGGAAACTGTAATTACAAGAAAAGGAATATTTGATTAATTGGGTAAAATTGTGGGCAGCTCCTTAATTTTCTCAGAGGATATGATTTTGAAGCTATTTTTGCTGGCCTTTGATGATCCAGTAAAGCCTGTTAAATTGTACCTATCAATTTTTCAAGTTTATTTTCTTCTGCTCTTCATTTACAGTGAAGAATTTGAGTACTTTCTCTCGTTTGAGAATATGATTTTTTCATAGGCTCTGTACTTCCATCACGGTGTAACTAAAAATAGAAGCAGCATGTAAAAATAGGCCCTTGGCATTTTAACTTCTTGGCACTGTCTCGAGGGCTGTTCCTTTCACCTCAGGCTACGACCTTCTTACTGAGGTTCAGAGAGCTGAAATGAACGTGGTAAGTTGTTCCTCCTTAGTGTTACAAACAGTGCTCTGCATGTTAGATTAATTAGCTGCCAGAATGATTCAATTCCTTTCAGTCTTAACTCAACGTTCTGAAAGGCTGAAACCCCTATGCTCTAGCTGAGAACTCAACAAAGAGTTACTTGTTTTCATTTTCTCAACAAAATAAATATTAAAAATACGATGTTTGGTTTGTTAGTTTGTAATAGATCACCTGAAAACCCAGGGAAACATTCCGTTCCTATTGGAACCTCTGGGCCCAGCTGACAGCAGTGATAAATAATCTAAAATTTCAACCTGCATAAAAAGTAGGAATTTGGTAAGTTATAAACTAATGGTACACACTTGTACACAGCATGACATGTATTTTAAACTAAGGTGTTTCAGAAAAGTAGTGTCATTCCATTTGTTACCTCATCATTGTGTTTGAGGCAAACATGATCAAATTCATGTATTTATTTATAAAGGTCCCTGTCTAAAAAGAGTTTATGCTCTCAGCTCTCTTATTACCACTTTCTTCTGAAATCTGGGTAAAAACCTAAATGTTTGGTAATGAGAAGTCAGAAGCTCAATATTTCTGATGATTAGAGGAACACTCCTGTTTGGGACAGATGCACTTTGTGCTTGCAGAACATGAGGGTGTTGAGTTGTTCTTAGTTCTGCTTTCTCACTGAAGTTTGCTCCTCAGAGAGTGAGGGGTCTTCCTGGTGTAACATGAACTTCATCTTTCCTCTTCTTGGCTCTCCAAAAAATTCAGATTCTAAAATATACAAAGTACCAGATTTTAGCAGAAAATTAATTTATCCTAACCTGAAGTGAATTGGTGGTGAAAGTGCCCCCAGTAGAAATGAGCATTGATAAAACAGAAGTGTGAGCTTTTAACCTTTTACCTCAGTGGTACAAACTGTGTAAATCAATGGAAATAATTGTCTTCTGTATAAACAGAGAGTGAGAGTTATCTCTGTGTAAAACTGGTGCAATTCCCACTGAGGTGAGTGGGGAAAAGCAGCTGCACGTTCTGGCGATGTGTGTCCAGGCTGGAGAGGAGCTGAGCCTGCATTAAGTACCTGCTCCCCTTCCCCAGTGCATTGTTCAGCTGAGAATCCATTTGGAATGCTTTAAGCTTTCCTCACTGGTGTCAACTTCTCTCAGTTTGGCTGATTAGGAATGACCCAAATGATCATACAGAATGCTTCAAATCTCACTAATTATTATTGCATGCTAATTTTAGAGAAGCATTTTTGGCTTTTAGATGCTTTTGGTTCAGCACCCCACAATTCACATTCACTTTGTTTTCCTAAGTGCTGATGCTGTCCATGACATACAGTAAAAGTCATCTCCAAAAATGTGAGCCAAACCACAAAGTTCTAAATCTGGCTCTGGGGATTAGAAAAAAATCGTTTATCCTACAAAATTACTAAATATCCTAAAAATATTTCTCTCCTCCTCCAAATTTTACAAACTCTACCTGTGTCTTGAGAGATGCAAGCAGAAAGGTTTGTCAACAGGGAGTATATAGAGTAGAATACAATAAATCTGAAAAATGCTCCTTAAATTCATCCTAGTTGATTGAAAATTTAATGCAGAAAGCAATGAGCTCTAAATATTTAGATTATTATTCTTTAAAAAAGCTGTTCTATTTCTGTTAATGTAATTCTATATTCAATAGCTTTAAGAAACCAATTACAAGATATATGTTTTACATATTACAAAATATATGATTTACTTAATAAAGATCTAGTTTTGCATTAAGACATTGAAAACTATTCAATTTAACTTATTGTCCTCTGAAAACTGATGAAGTTGTGCAATTCCTGTTTCCATGCTCTGTCTGTGAATCTTAACAGGAATAAAACCCTAAAATATTAAATCTGGAATTTACACCTTGTGGGGAGGGTATTTTTTATTTTTCTGAAATAGAGATAACAAAGAACATCTGTTGAGGAAGTACAGAAAGAAAAAGGAAAGCACTTTGAGGAACTCTGCTTTATGTTTGTAAAGATATGAAACCCAGCTCATCAAGGTAGTGTGAAATAATAAAACAGAAAGAGGAAGAAAGAGTTAAATAATACCACAAACCTAAGTGACCCACCCATTCATTCCTTAGAGAATCATTGGCAGTCTGAGAACGGAGTTTGCAAAACAGAGAAACTCCTCAATTTTTTTATCATGGCCAAGTTCCTGAGCTGAAGTTGGTTACCCAGGGCTGTGTTTGTACTTTGACACCACTGCGAGGTATCGAGGCTGTGCTGTTACTTTAATTTAGAGAAGGATCTGGTGCTTTCTCATGCTCTTGCTTTCATGGGGTTTGCTATTAATATCCTGCTACCAGCTCCAGATGCTTTTCAGGGAGCTGTTTCAGGCTGCACTCTAAGGTTTTTTGGAAAGACTGATAAAATAATTCAACTGTCTCCTTTCGGTGGTGTACGAGGTATGACAGTGTTCGTTTAGCCTGTGGCTGTCTGGCAGATAGAACAGAAAACATTCAGAGGTGTTAGACCCTGGTAGTGATCCTGGTAGCAACAATAAACCTGAGAAGTTCCAGGAAAATGCCAAGCTACAGAGCGTGTGTGGAGGTTAATCCGCATTTTTTGCATGTCAAGGACTTCCAAGTTATGTCAAAGGAAGTTTGGGCTAAATAAAAAGGCACAGGATATGACCCTCAAAAATCGCTGCTTTTAAATCCAAGAATAAACTAACACATCCTCCAGTTTCATAAACCCTTATGTCTCAGAACTGAGCTAATTAATTTACTCAATATTTATCCTTTATTTTAAGGAAGATGATTTGTTTTACTTTTCTAGGAAAAAGGAAGGATAAATAAAGCAGGGCAGGAGGTTGGAAAAATTTATAGCAGAAAAAAAAAGAAAAGAGCAAGTCACTTTTGGTTTAAAAGTAAACATTCAAAAATTCCTCTCCATTTAAGAAAATCCTTCTCATTCTTGGTATTTTCTCCCCACCCTCTGCCTATTCCATGACAAAATTTTCATGTCTTTCTGTAGTTATAAATTAAATGATAATGATATTGTGCTGCTGCTACAAATACAAATCCAGTTGGGAGTCTTGTTTGGACAAATGCTTTCCTTGTGCCACTAGAAAAGTCCCATATAAAAATGGCATTTAAAAAATGCCTCAAAAATTCCTACAACGAGAATGTGCGAAAGAAAAGGTGAATTAGAAAGTGCTGCCAAACAAAGTAATCATTGTATCACAACTTAGCTCAAAATGATACAACTGATGTAAATTTAAAATAATTGAGAAGAAACTCTGGTGTTGGGTTTGCTACTGAAAAATGTACTTGGAAACATTTTAGACTTTTACTTTGCAATCAAGGAGCTTGGAAACTTTCCTCAAAAAAAGAACAATCTGAAATTTCAGTGGGGTTGTTTTCCAACAGACATAACAGTCACCAATGAATACTTCAAGAAGAAAGGGGCAGAATGAGAAAATGTAATAGATACAGTGTCAATTAATTAAAAATAATTTTTAAAATAAAATTGTGAGAGTAATTCACCTCTGAAACACTGAATCACTGGATCAGCTCAGACAATTAAAAGGAATTGCCAGGATGATCACTTCAGTTACCTGCCAGCTCCCCACCTAACAGGCTGTTTAAACCTCCCAGTAAAATACTGATTGCACCTAATCACCCAATCCGTTCAGGCTGGACAGCTGAAATCAATACAAACTACAGCACTTCTCCCTCTGCAAGGTGAAAAATTGGATATTCTGTTTGATTCCTTGGGGAAAGCTGCACCTTTTTCCCCACCATACTCCTTTACTTACATTCAATGATGTAGCTGTAGTGCAACAGCAGAAATATCATAACTATGGATTTATAGAATTGTCATCTTTCTCAAGTTTCACCATTCTCTTTTGCCAGAGTTAAGTGTTTCTTCCATGACGAAGCAAGTCTAACAAGGTAAAGAGATGGTCCAAATTGTCTTGTTCACCCAGGGTTTCTGTGGTCTAAGCAGCTATAGAGGCTTTTAGGTTTCCAGGAGTAGCTTGAAAAGATAAATCTATCGTTCTCTACCAGTTCCTATTGTTGTTTTATACATGGGAAATAAGAGTTTCTCGTATTTTAGAAATCTCATAATAAACACAAGGACACTGACATGGCAGGTTACCCCTGAATGTGGTGCTGATGAACTTACACCAATTTGGGTGGGATTGGTAAGGAGTAGATTTGTTCTTTCTGATATCTAAGAGGAATTGGTAATTATTAGATTTGTTCTTCCTCCTTTGTAAGGGATCTGGTTCTCTGCTTGTTGCTGGCAGAATTGAAGTGTGGAGTCGTGTGTTGACTTAATACCAAAACTAAGGAATTTACAGTACTAAGTATATTTATATAGTATATACACTACGTAGTATATTAAGTATATTTGTAACTCCCCCAATTCCATGTTCCAGCCCACATGCTTGGATATCCTGTAAAAGAAAACATTCCACAAGTATTATTCTGCTCCACAGATTCATCTGTTCTTTTCCACCTCCTGGATCCAAAGATAGTTTACACATCTCTGTTGTGTGAACACAGTCAATTGTATGAGGATGATGCCTCTCTCTGTATTTGCTTGCAAAGGTTCGTTATTCATTTGTGGTAACCATAATCTGAGAAAAACCAAAATATATGCATGATAAGGCAGTACTTTTAAAAGAGCTGCAAGGCTGATTAATTTTACTGTCATTTTTACTGTTGCTTTCTGTGTGTAGTTATAAAACCATTGTAGTACTATCTGTGAGGAGGAGACTACTACTGTGAGTATGAGTAGCAAATACAAGCTGCCAGTCTCACTTAGAGCAAGGGGAAGTGACATGATAAGGAAATTTTACACTGAAGTGTCTAAAATTGTTGCCCTCATCACAACACTGGTGGGAACAACAAGACGGGAAAGTTCCTGAAAAATGGCAGCGTAAACAAAGCACTTTGGGAAGTGTTGCCCTTGATATCAGGCTTGAAAATATAATTCTGATTATTTTATCTCTGCAAAATATTGGCCATGGTGTTCAATAACAAGGAAAAAAGCACACAAATGCACAGCCCTGCTCCTGTGTAGAACAGTTTTTATCTGTAGCCAACAAGCGTGCTCATGAGCCACCAGTAAGATCAAATGAGTTTTCTTAGTTAAAAATAACCTGATTGGAAGCTTATTAAAAATATAGATTTGGTTGAATGATGTGTTAGTGTGTGCATGTGCAAGGTCTTGTGGTGGGTTTTTTGTTCTGAATTGAGAGTGCAGGAGAATTGTGACATTTTCCTCTCCATTGTGTCTCAGAGAATGCCACAGGAACTGAATTAAGCTGTCCATGCTCTAAGGTGATTTAGAGTAAAAGTGAGGGAGTAAAGAGTCAGAGGTGATGGCTTGGTCAGCATTTAGGCCTTAACACCTGCAGGGAACAGATCTCTCCCAGTAAAGTGTATGAGGCACCTTATGGAATGTCCATTTATGTAAAAAACAGTGATTATATGTGGGACTCTAAACCCATTTGCTGTGCTCTCTAACTTCACCAGATCTGCTGCTGTGACAACTCTGAGCTGTCATCTCCCTGTTTCAGAAAAATACATAAACCTCAAGAATCCAATCTGGCTGGCACATAATCCTAAATGGCCACATTGGATATGGATTCTGCCTATCAGTTCTCTCCCTGTTTGTCTGGATAAGTTTCATTCAAGCCCTATTGATCACAATTAAGTGTTGAAATTAGAAATTGACTTTCATTAGCTCAAGGCAAATTAATCTCAAGGCACTGGAGGAGGTTGTACTCACTTTCTGTTAGTGAAGTTGACAATCAGGTTCAGCTGGAATCCAAAAGTGCAGTGGGAAGGCTGTATCCCAATATCTTAATGTGACAGCTACCAAGGGAATTACTTTCAGAAGCAGAAGAAGGGAAACTGGAAACACTGAGGGGGTGGATGCAGACAGATATGACAGGATTCTAAAAACCTGGAATTCCTGACAGTGTAGGCCTTCAGAGCCCACCCACTGAGCTTTGGCAGGTAATAATCTAGGAAATTATAATACACTTATTTTAAGAGAATCTGTTGGGATGTTTGATCTGAGATCTTCATTACACATACAGCAAGGCTTTTGCTGCTGGAGCTCTGTTATTTCCCCAATTACATTGAAGGCAAGAAGAGATTTCAGAATGGATTTTGTAATGGTGTAGCATCCAGTGAAGTGAGCGCAAGTCTGACCACATTCTGCAGAACCTATCATCGTGATATTCCTGTAGGAGAAAAATGTTCAGTCAACTTAGATGTGCTGCTCCTGAATGGAGCTGGCTGGGATCCTCGTGCTCCGTGTGTGGGTAATGATACTGCAAAAACCTGGCACGGGCAGGAATCACTGCAACTAAAGAGCTGATATTTAACCCCCCCAACTGCAGTGTTTCTCCAGAAACTCCTCATTTCAACACAGCAACCCCGTGCAAATGATGGGAATGAAATGTTTACAAACAGTGGAATTTGTGTTGTACTACTCAGGTCATTCCTCTGACACAAAGCCACCGGACAGCTTTGTCTTACAGCTCACCAGATTAAGCACAGGGCTGGATCTCTGTGTGCTCCTACAAAAGCCTCCCATCTTCCCCCCCTCCCAGCCCCCTGAATATATTCTGAATCTGGAATATGAAGCAGTGTGTATGTAATTGGGGAAAGAAATGGAATATATTTACTGGTGACAGGGGACTTCAGGCTCTGGTGGGACAAATGGCAGCGCCTTTAATGAGCTTCACAGTGCAAGATTTAGTGGCATCGTGGAGGAATTCCTGTCAGAGTGGGGCTCTGATAGGGCTTATCAAAGAGTACATGCTACTTATCTATCTTAGGCAGGGAACTCTAACTCCCTTTAACTGTCAGCACATCTGTAATCCTTCCAAGTCTGGAATTGTTGATAGAGTGCCAAATATCTTGGGTTATGGATTGCCAGAAAGAGGGAGATCTGTGTTTGTAATCTCAAACAAAGCAAATGTAGCTATTTAATGAAATTCTGCTGAGCTTTTAATATGCCATAATATAAGCATGGTTTGTTGTGGGTTTTTTCAGTATTGTTTTGGAGATAAAACAGAGGGATTGGGATATAGAGAGATTAGGGGATTATAGCTACCTATCTAGAGACAGATAGCACAGGCAAACCCAGCCATTTATGTTGTTATTTTTGCATGATGGAAGTCTTAACATACACACTGGAATGTTCTGGTCAATTAGTACCTTTGTGGCATTATGAACATGGTGTTAAAGGACATTGGAGATGAGACAGTGTTGTAGCATTCAGCAATGAGAAAATAACATTAAATAGGACAAAGCAGCCTCGTGCTGAATGGTGTAATCAGCAAGGAGGCTATTTTAATTCTAACTCTCCATGAATCAACATCTGTCTGCTTGCTGGTTTATCTTTAAAGGCATACATACACAGACATGTGCGTGTACAGGCTCTGGAAATAAATACATGTTAATTTAGGGCTGATTGAGGCTGTGGTTTCGCTTTTGAAACCCAAGTCCTGTGCTAAATCTCAGCACAATTTCTGCCAGCTGCAGTACCAGGGGTTAGCTCAGCATTCCTGCTCCCCTTCCCCAGCCAGTGCTCATCTAAAATTTCACACCGCTGGCACTTCTGCTGGTGATTTACGTGGTAGTGACAGTGGCACATGAAGAACCACAACAATGCCACCAATTCCTGACATCTCAGCTCCTTGCCAAGTGAGTAGAAGCTCATCTCTTCCAGTTCTCTTGATGCAGCTCCCATTCACTTTGGAGGTTCTTACTGTGAGGGGCAGTGCACCTTCTGCCCTTACCCTGCTGTAAGGTATGGCTGTTAACAAGAATGATTAAAGCAGATGAGTAATTCTTGTTCCCCGATAAAAACAGAACAACAAAACAAAAGGGTTATCAAGCGTTGGCACAGGCTGCCCAGGGAAGGGGCTGAGTCACTGTCCCTGGAGGGATTTAAAAGCCATGTGGATGTGACACTTGGGGGCACGGGTTAGTGGTGGCCTTGGCAGTGCTGGGGAACAGTTGGACTCAATCTTTAAAGTCTTTTCCAGCCTAAATGATTCCATTACTTTTTTTTCCTTCATCCGTAACAAAGCCCTTGGGCGAACAGCTCCTACAAGCCTACGTTCTTCTTCATTTCCTTTTCAACTCAAGGGTAATAGCAGTTAAATCTAGTAAAATAAATGTTGATTGATGGAGTTTATTCATTATGCCAGGCTAATGAGGCATCATAAATATATTTGTGAATGTGTAAAATCCATTGGGGGCAATGGCTTCAGTTGGATAAAAGATACAAAGTCTCCTTGTTTCACTTGTCTTGGAGGAAGGAACCAGCTGAGCGTGTCTCTGTTGATTCAGATTTTTTCAGCCTTCACTGGTGCAAATAGGTTCTTTTTCAAAATTCTCCAGAGGAGAAACATGACAAAGCAAGCCTGTCTGGTTTTTGAGTTTATCCCCAGAGATGCAATCAAACAGCAGAATCGAATCCTGAATTTCAAGAAGGGAAATACATGAAAATTTCCATTTTTCTTCTGCTGACATATTTTGTTTACAGAGTTGCGGCTGACAGGACTTTTGTGGCTCATCAGTGTCCTTGTTTCATTAACCCATGTTTGCTGTAGAACTGGTTTCTGTTCTGTAGGAAAAGGATTCCTATATATACATATCATGGTGTATACTGATAGTAAACCAGGGATCTTGACCTAAAAAAAAATCTGAAAATCTGCAGTTAGTGGTTAGAAAATGTCTGCCTGTGTTTAGAAATGTTTGTCATAATACAGGAAATTACAAAGGCAATTGGTAGGCTGGAATTCCTTTCACGTGGGCTGCTCGTTTGCATCTTAATGAGATATTTTCTCATTAGTCCAAGAAATGCAGGTCAAAAAACCCAGGCAAAATCTGGTAATTTTGCTTCTGTGTACCCCTGTTCATCTCAGGAAATCTGGTTTGAGTGAGTGAATATGGACTGCCTGTTAATTATCAATTTTATTTGTGCAGAGAGGAGCAAATTAACCTTTCCTTGCAAAAATACCTCACCACAGTGTCCGTGCCTTAAATCAGTGAGAGGTTTGTTATTTGTGTTGATATCTCACTGTGTTTTGCAAAGTTCAAAAGAATAATATTTCAATATCATTTTCCTTTGGGAATGGTGATTGTGCTAGTTAAAATTTCCTGTAAATTGAAATGTTACTTTTAAGGTCATTATTCTTCATGCATAAGAATGGAAAGAACATGATGCATTTGTAATGGAACAGACTATTGCTGTGGAAAATGTCAGGGTAAATTGTTCCTCTCGTGTATACAGAAATTCTGATGTCAAAGGTAAATGCTCTGCTATTAAATGGAATTTCTTTAGCTATAGAATATGTTCTCAGACTCAGCCATTGTCTTCTGAGGATCAGCTTGTCTGATTTGGGACTCAGCTCTGAGAGCCTGACACTCACATTTATCATGAGCAGCAAAGCCAGAGCGAGTGGCAACATCCTGACTTGCCAAAGGAAATTTTCTTCCTGTCCTTCTTCCATTCAGGTTTTTAATGACCTTTCTGTCCTGGGAGAAGTGTGCAGGTGTCCTCCTGGCCCAGTCATAGAACAAACAACTCCATGCAATAAACAGAAGGTGAGGGCTCTTATACTGGATTTTAAGGTAGTTCAGGTGATAATTTTCCATTAGCAAAAACTGGAACTGTATCTGAGTGTTTCGACCCTAATTTTCCTGGGATGTGACCATGGAACTGAGACATTTACACTGAATTGTGCTAAGCTCTGTGCTGACTGCCCTAGTTTGGTTTTGCCACCACAAATGGGCTGCATCCCATAACATTCCTGACTGGAAAAGGCCCGTGGCATTCCCACCCACGTTCCTAAGAGCTGGAACCTGAACACGAATTATTGGACTGCATGAAACACAGATTAAACCAGCAATTCGTGGGGTGGGGTGAGCACACAGGAGGGAAACTGCATTTTTAAGCTCTGAAAATATTTCAAGACTTAGGTAAATCTCTGTCACTCTGTCAAGTTTAGACATTAGCTCCCAGATCCCAAAACTTGTTTCTGCCAAATTCCAATTCACATTTTTTGAGGGGAAAGGTTGAATTTTGGGTTTGCCTCACAGAGGCATGCAAGAGCACACAGCATATCCAGTGTATTTACTTTTTGAACAATATAAACTCTTAGTTCTGCCTCCAAGAGCAGATATTCTATTCCTTTCATGGTTTTTTATTGCCTTCTGTGTACTTTTTGTTGTCTGTGCTGGGAGGGGAAGTTGTAAGGAGAGAAGCTGGACTGAGATCCCAATCAGAACAATATTCACGGAGGGTTTATTAAGTAGGATAACGACATCCCTGTTTCCAGTAACTGCCACCACTCTCTTGGCTTTATTTTCCTTTAGTGAAGAGTAAACTGCCTTTTTAATAGACCTATTCATTATAACTCAGAAGAATGCTTCTCCCAAGAGGCAATAGTCTGTTCAGAGCCCACTATTTTGTATGTGAATTTAGGATGGCTGTTTCTGCCCCTCATGCATCCCTTTACATTAACCTACAGCGTGATCTTCCTGCCACTTTGTCACCCTCGCCCAACAGCATGACATTGTTGCCACTAAGTTTATTCTACCCTGAGCAAATATTATACTAAGATATGTCACTTAAGAGAAGGTGTGTATAGCACTGTTTAACTTTTAAATGCTTAACAGATCAAAATAATGAAAATAAATTGCTCCTGTGTTAAGTATAGGGAGAGACCCATGAATTTTAAACAACTGGCCTCAATTATCCTTCCTCCTGTGGTGCTTCCATTCAGATAAGCCTGCAGCAAAGCACTTGGCCTAAAGATGTTCATATGCTGTGGTCTCTCCATGGAAACAGTCTTAAACCAGAAAAAACAATTCCATTTTTAAAAAGGCTGAATCTCCTTTCCAGTTGGCTCCTAAAATAACTTTGAGCTCAGCCTCACACGTGCTAACTGCAAGTTAACTCAGCAAAGGCTGAGGGATGTTGTTAGAACCATTTTAAGGAGAAAGTTGGGGACACTGCTGTGACAATCACTTCAGCTGCCAGTGAGGCCTCAAAGAATGATCTGTTCCTTCACCACTGCATTTTAATGCGGTGGCCCTTTTGGAAAGCTGGGGATTATGAGCTTTCCTAAACTCATATTGTGGAATCCTGCCACCAGTTAACCATTTGCATTCTTTTCCAGAGGTAGAAATTAGAGTTCAGGTTCTTCCTTCGAGCTCTTTCAGCAGCTGAAGGTGAATGACCTTGTCTGTATTTCCCTGTTCTCTCCAGACAAACCCAAATTTTCTCAAACACATAGCAAAGGGAAAGAATCACCATTTTGGTTTAGTCATAATTAGCCTGAATATTAAGCCCAACAGAGAGTTTCAGTATCTATTAAAATTAAATATGTGTTATAAGTTCTTTTGGAACTGAATAGTGATTCATTTTGCATCATTTTCCCCTCCATAGCTCTTGCACAGTAAATTTGCCTTAAGAGAAGGTTGTATTTAAGAAAACAACCCAAATTATTCTGACCATATGTCAGGGATACCCAGCAAAATGTATTTTACAGAAATGACAGCTTGATCCAAAAGACATAAAAAAGTCATTCTTGTTTTGGTGATTTTGGGCAGTGAGTGCTGTTGTGAACAACCTGGCTATTTTAGCAATACACTGGTGGCACACAAAGCCCCCACTGTTCACAGGGTTGGGAACTGGGACAAAAAGATAAGTCAAGACTTTCCTGATTGAATGCCAAATCCTTTGTGAACCGTCTGAAATGCCCAGATTATGTTGATTCCTTATCACCAGGAGAAAAAGCAAATGCTGTAGAATTGCTTCACTCACGTTGCCAGGACATGACATCCTTTGGGTAAATTATGTCTCCTTTTGGAATCCAAATTATTTTTATCTTAATTTTCAAGGTTCTATCTTATTTTAGTCAATTTGTTTCCTCTTTGTTGATGGCCTGTGCTGTGCCAGCTTCCTGCAGGCTGATGTTCCCTTGTGCAGCCATCAGTCTGTTCACCTTTCAGACCCTCTGTGCCCATTATATCCTCTCTGATCTTGGATGATTCTGTTTTCCTCTCATCCTTCAGCTTTCTTCAAGATTAATGTTTCCATCAGCCTTCCACTGCTGACTCATTCCTGATCTCCTCACTGACCTGCTCCCACAAACTGTAATATGTCAACCTTTGAAAATAATTTACTTGAGAGAGAGAATGACCAGGAAAATATATGGATAATTAGATAATCTTATCATTTCTCTTGCTGTTCTGTGTCTCTCAGGTGTCCTCCCCATAAAGCTAAAAGCTACGCCCTTTTTTACTTGTATTATTGCACACATCCAGCCATGGGCCTACAGAACTGAGGCTTCGTTTGCTCTTTTTTTGGAGATTATTATCCTTTGTTCACAAGCTGCACAGCTCCTTTCCTTCCTGACAATTCTGGACATTTTTCAAGTGTTTCTCATCCAAGATTTTTCAAACTCATCATTCATCTCCATGACTATCCCTACTCACATGCATTAAATTTTGTCTTATTTCTTAGCACGAGGGAAATGGGATTCTGGAATTGATTGGTTTACCAACGAAAACCTGTATTAGAGCTGAGCATAAATCTGAGTTTTCTTAACTTCCTATCCTGGCAGCTATAATTTCTTCCTATGCCAAGCTAAGACCTAGCAAATAAAATTCCAAAGGGTTTCTTGGGTTTTGTTACACAAATTTTAGCATCATTTTTGTCCTGGGGGAATATTGTCTCTCTAGTTACTCTGAGGTACTTGGAATCTCTCAGGAAAATTAAATCATGTTGCTTCCTGTTTTTCTTCCTTGACTTCTTTTGTGTTTCTATAACCTGAGAGGGTTGGATAAATCTGGAAATGATTGTCAGCCTGAAGGACTTGTTGGACCTGGAATCAGAGAGTTTGTGGTGAAGAGTGAGCACTTCATGCTTTGGTTCTGTTGTCCAGATGTCCTGGGGACCAAATGGGGGTGCAGTGATGCCAATCTGCCTTCAGAGGTTGGATGGTGGCAAAGGGATTGCAGGATGAGGAAAATAATTTATCTTCATTGAGGTTTTTTCAGTGGCCAGCAAGTGAAAACTCCCTCTGAGGAGCAGGGTGGTAATGGGAGATGGAAGCCACTATGTTCAATTTTGGATAGTTACTGGAGCTGCTGCTGCAGCCATCTGGAAAGAGAGATTTCAAGTCTGCAGCAGGAGAATGAGCAGGAGATGAGGAGCCAGAAACAGAGTGGGAATTGAGGCCCCAAAATGTCCTGCAGTGTCTCTACTCCTAAATACCCTGGCCTGTGAGTGGAGGAGGAGGTAAGAGGAAACCTCTACAGCTGGAGCTGCCCTTTGAATTGCTATTTCACTTCCCAGGCCAGTGCTTTTCACATGCCCTCAAATTTAAAACAAATTGGAGATATTTCAGAACTGTGAGTATACACAGCCTAATCTGTTTAATTGCTGTCTGACAATATGAAATCAGTTCTGAATGTATACCATTCAGTAAAATAATAATTACCATAGCAACACACACTACATCTGAAACATAGCTCTTCCCTTCAAAAACCCAGCAACAGAAAGCCTGAACTCTTCACACAGCTCTGAGAGCAATTAGTGAGGTTTCTTCTCTCCTTTGGAATCACTGTGTTTGAAAGAGGCCGACAGATGTCGAAAGGTAAATAACAATCAAATGTTGTTTCTCTACTCCATCCTTAATTAGGGATAAATCAGTGCATTGTATCTTTTATGGCAGAGATTGAACTAATTCTGTGCCCCAAAGAAACAAGTGCAGTGGGGAGAGGATGGCAGCAGGGAGAGGATGGCAGCGGGGACACCACCCTGGTGCTTCTCAAGTCCTGCTCCCACTTGACCCAAAGGAAAATACATTTTCTGGGCCCATTTCCCCAGGTTCTTTGTTGCAATTATTCTGCTCCTGGCTCAGAACTGGCAGTGAAGGTGCCCACCAGGATGTTCAGTGGGAATGTTCACTGCACATTAGAATTTCAAACTGTATTTCTGGAGATACAGTGGCTCAAATAGAGAGGTGACAGTATCTTTCTGAGGCACTTTCATGTGCTTAAATATATAAAGCCTTGGCTTTGTGTGTGTTGCTGGAGAATATTGGAAAACAGGGTGGCTTTCTGTGAGCATCCTCACAAAATGAGGTAAAATGCTTCAGTTTGAAAAATCACATTAATTTTCCTTCACCTTTTTTTTTTTCCCCCCACAAAAAAAAGTCCTACTAGATCCTGGTAAGATACATGTTTCTATTTCTGAGTTTTACTAAAAGAATATTAATGAGTTTGACAGGAATTTGGAGCTCAAGCTGTGTGCAAGAGCATGGAATCAATAAGCCAAAGTTAATCCCAGTAATTTAGTGCAGTTCAGTCTTTTTCTATAACTACAGTGATAACATCTCTGTGAATATTGCTTGATTTTTATTTATTTATGTACAAATGTATGTGCATGAAGAGTTCAGTGATTTTCCTTAACTGGTTCCATTACTGTCAGCACAGTTCAGATCCTTGAGTTCAGAGTTCCCAGCCACAAAATGACTTAAAAATTTGGTCTAAGAAAGAATAAACCCTCAGTCTGAGATGTGTGATTTGTTCCCTTCTGTGGTTTAAAATGCCAGAAGTGAGGATGAAGAGACTTTGCCCTGCAGGGAGTAAAAAGCTCCTGAGCTGGGTGAGTGATGGATGGCTGCAGTAAAAGTGCTTTTCTTTCCAGAATGAATTTAGAAGTCACTGGGTCCATAATGTGAACTCTGTGGTCTGCTGCCCTTGGGGGATTTTGTTTTCGGTGTTTTGTTTTGGTGAGGAAGAGAAACTGTTCTCAAAGATTAGCTAATTTAGAGAAGTGCTTGTTGGATGTGTGCAGTTGATTTCCTGCCCATTATTCCATCAGCAGCAGTAATTGTTCAATAGGTGCAGGCAGGATGTTTGGTTCCAAAACCACTGAGGATTCACTGACAATCTACCCCCTGAATATTTAGAATTGATGACGAACCCTCTCTCGTCTTGTTGTTGATTTACATGTGCAGGTGATCATTGCTACAAGTAAAAAAATCCATTTTTTTTCTTTCTCAAGCAGTGGCAAGGTGTTTTCAGTGCAGGCACCTCTGTCCTTCTGAAGGGAAAGGGCCACTTTTGGGTGCTCTTCCCTAAAGGACCCATCCTGATCCTGAACTGACAAGTTCCAGGATACCTGAGCAGTGCAGATTATCCAGGTACATAAGAGCATTATGCCATTAGCAGGACTGATTTGTGCCATTTCATTAAGCATTACCTAATGACAGAATGAGAATTTTAAAGTCAAAGCTTAGTTATATCTGTGCACTTAATTACCATTATTTTTTGATGCAACTTAGGACTGTGTCAGGAAATATATTTAAATTAATTTTTCATGTGCAAAGCACTATAGACTAACAGATAATGGAGATTTTTGCATTCTATTCTGCATATTCAGAGTAGCTTCATATAAAAGAACCAATTTTTCATAAGTCATTTATGTTCAGAGAACAGAATTATTTCTTTGGCTACCTGCTCAAAATGTATGAAATGCAAATAAAAATGTGGGAGAGGAGCTGAGAACTATTTTTCTCCAGATAAATACAGAATCCTGTCCTTTTCCACCACTCTACTGATTACTTAGAATATCTGAAGTTTTCTGCATTTTCAGCAAACTGCTTCTTTGTGGGTGTGAAAACAACACTTTGATAACTCCATCTGGTTTTTTATTCCTTGTCCTGTTTATTATTTTGTTACAGTGGATTTCAAATTTTATATCTGTGTTTCTCTGGGGAAGAATTTGTAGTTTTCAGTTGCTTGGATGCACAGCATCAACAAAATCTTTTGGAAGGACTTTTTCCGGGAAGCAAGGACATGTTTATATTTGCAGTTGAAATTGCTTCTTTATTCACTTGTCTTTTTCCTAGCCTGTGCTTTCTGGGTTTCCATAACAACAGAAAAACTCTTTCTATAGTGCCTTAGTATTTTTTCAACAAAATACTTGTTTTGTTTCCCCTCTTTTCTCCTTTTTTTTTTTTTTTTTTGGATTCATCTCAAAATGAGCATACATTGGAACCAACAGTGGGAAGAACTTCTTTGAGTAAGGAATTCATAGGCCAGGATTGCTGCTGACTTCCTGTGATCAAATACGTTTTTTCCAGGGAACATGCATGCAATCTTCACATTTTCCACATTTTTCCCCCCCCCTGTTATTCCATAGAAATATATCATAGCAACCCAATCTTCAGCCAGAGAGATCTGGGAAGAGATTCTAGCACCTCTGGGAGCTCTGGACAGACCCAAGAGGTTTAGGAGCACTCTGGGCTCATTAAGTGGGATCCATCCCAGTCAGAGTGGCCAGGCCTTGGAATCAGTGCTGGCCTTCATTGGATGCACCTTTTGGCAATGCTTTCTGATTTAAAAGGCTTAATTTTATTATTTTTAACCACTCTTGTCAGTTTGAAAGCATTAATTGAATTTTGCCTGTGTGTTTATATCTCCAGAGAGATTATTTGTGACGTGAAGGATGGAACGCTGAGAAATTTCATGGCTTTCCACTGATTTCTTTTTCCCCCCAAGCTATCCTCTATTGTTGTTTCTGCTTTCAATTTCTTTAAACCCTAGATTTCTTAAATAGCATTAAATTTATGTAGCAACTTTTGATTTCAGCTTGAGGATCACATAGTAATTGGGAACAGAGAGCAATGTCATCTTGAAGGCACTAGGTTAGAATTTTTTTCTTTGGTTTTGATATGAAACAATTCATCTGGAAAAACAGTAGTAAAGAGACTTAGTAATGCTGTGGTGTTAGTTTGATCCTTTTGTTTAAAGGTAACTTTTCAGAATTTCAGCACACGGGGGATCAGTGTCACTCGTGTTTTGAATGCTGATGGTCTGGAAATGAGGAAAATTCAAGTGTTTTCTAAAGTGTTGAGGCCTAATTCAAGGTCAGTCACTGTTGGCAGCAATCCTCTCTCCGCAATCCAAACCCTCCCAGGGAAAGATTCCTTCCCAAGATCCATTCTAAACCTCTCTCTTCCTTTTCTAACATGTATTTTTTTTTTCTAATGTTTGTGCATAAGGTTTTGACTTTTAAAACATTCATAAAATTACCAAAATATTAAACCAAAGGTATTTATAGTGCCTGAAAGAGTTTTGTATTTGTGGGTACAAATTCTAATACCTGAGCAGATGGTAGCACCTGCAGGGTTACAGATGTTTGGATCCCTCTGTGCAAAACCCAAGTCCTGTTGTGTTTCTAAAGATTGATTGCCGAGAGTTTACTTCCAAAACCCATTGTAACAGCCACGGTAAATATAAATAGTAGGCAGAAAAGGCCACGGTTTTGGGAAGGTTATCCAAGAAGATGTGCGTGGAGGTTCCTACAAAGAAAGACCAGTTCATTTTCTCTGTGTTTTGCTCTCATTTTGTGTGTTAAAGCTGCAAACCACACTGTTAAAGTGTGAGTGTATCGAAATAATTTGCTTTACAGGATGTGTTAAAAGGTTTTGCTGCATATAGATCTTCTTTCACGTGGTGTTAAAATGTTTCTTTCAGTTCCTCAAAATTCAGTGTGGTTGTTGTGGAAGACTTCTTCATCAGGCTTTGGCTCTGATCACTATTCCTTACTCCATTTTATTTTCCACTTTCACTAGGTTCATTAAGTATCTCGAGATGAGGATTTAAAAGATGGGTTGGAGGTCACATCATCCTCACCAATTTGTAATTATGTCCCTATTATCTCTAAAATCAAGACTGATCTTATTAAGTAAGGAGATTTCCCTCCCACTCCCTTGGGCATGCTAACCTGATTAACACAAGGTCATTCTCCAATTCTTTAAGTTGCTTGAACTACTTGTTTTTTGCCATATCCTAACAAATAAGTTGCTTTCCACTCCGTGCCCATCCTGTCACATCCCTACACTTTGCTGAGTCTGTTGGCCTCATGTCTTGAAGACCAACAGAGTAATCAATTAATGAGTGGCCCTTCATATGAGCCTTCACATGGATCGTGAATCCTGGGACAGAATTTCTCTGCTTTGTCCTGGCTGCATTCCAAGGCAGTTTTATCCTCTGTGTTATTTTCCTTTATTACCTTACTAACAACAGCAAAGCATCCAGGTGCTCCTCAGCCTGGCAGAGTTCAGATATGCAATTTCAATTGTTTCATATCCCTGCTCTTAATCTTTTTTTAGGGCTTGGTTTGTTCTTTTAGAGAATTGTTGAAAAACTACTGCCTTGAGCCTTTTAGTCTCTACTTTCTGTGCTGCTTCCTGCATTGTGGACAAACCTGCATGGAAATCACTCCTAAGCTCAGCACTGTGTCCAATTCTCCAGCACACAATTTAAACACAGACTCCAGTAGGCCCGAACAAAAGGTCACACTTCAAAGCCTGGAATTCCTGTCCAAGGGACGAACAGCAGCACCAAGCATGTTCTTTGATATTTACTGGGTAATTGAATACTTCTCCTCTCTTCAGGAAGCTCTCCAATAAATTCAGCTTAGAAAGTGTCAACAAAACTATTGTCTGCCACTGGGCTGTAAATCTCCTTGGCATCCAAGTCATACTCAGTACTTTTGCAGTAGGAACTCATACATCTTGATGTGGTGAGCAATCAGCTGGAAGCAAATTATGAAGAAAAATTTTCAGACTGGTTTTACCTCTTGTGTTGCAAACTGTTGCCTTTAAACTGTAGGCGTCTGTCTGAACATGAAGTGTCCTGGGGTGAAGCACTGGCAATTTACCTGTCTCTGCATGAAACTGGTAATTATTGATCAGCACATGCAATAGGAACAGTTCTGTGCTGGTTTAGAAGTCGTGTAGGTGTTGAATGCATTTACAGTAATTATGTATTTACAGCTAAAGTCAGGAAGAAAAAAGATACAGGACCCTGCTCACAAAATGTCATGCCCTCCTCTCTTTTGTTTGAAAAGTGAAGCAGATATTCTCCTAATCCCTGTGCCCCAGGCATAGGTGCAGTTCCTGCCTTTGTGTAATGCATATATTGTATATTTCCAACATCCCAGCGGAGTCTCTGTGCTATTTCTGTTTGTGATTTCAGTTCATCAGTAACAGGTCTTTTTGGAAACAGCAGGAGGGAATTTTTCAGGAATCCATGTAGCCTTTTGTGACTCCTTGTCCTCTGAAAGGCTCTGCACCATTGGAGGCTGCTGTTCCTGGGGGTGCAGGGATGCAGCTTCCAGCAGGCTCTCCCCACACATGGGAGCAGTGCTTTGTAATCAGCATTAGGATATAGCTCGTTCTTCCCTAATCCTCAAACAATTCACTCCAGGAATTCGTGCTAATGATCCCATATTCTAAATTATGTGCAATAATAATAATAATAAATACATCCTGCACAACATAAAGTGGAGTTTTAAACTAAAATGGCCTTCCCTCAATGCCAATTTGGGTGTTGCCTGGTTGTCTGAGCCCCAGATTTCTCTTTCCATTCTTACAGATATCAACAATTTGGGGGCAAGATTACACAAAGCCTAATCCTGCAAGGTGCTGAGAGAGCTCAGTTATTTATGGAGAAATCTGCACGTTCATCACTCACTTGATTTGCTGCTTTTATTGCATGAGAAAGTTTTGTAGGGAAGGATGAGAAAGGTTGGCTGTTACATTTTCGATGGATTTGGGCATCTCACAATGCTGGATGTTCCCAGGTGCCCGACACACCTCGTTCTACAGGAAATTGCAAGTCAGACTCTTGGTCTTCTGGATTGGTAAATTTTAGACAAATTTCAAGTACAAAGGTGGCATCTCCTGAGATCAAAGATGTCATTTCTAAAGACTTGTTGTGCCCTTGTTGTTCCAGTGCTAAATCCGGGAGGAGGGGGTGTCTGTGCAGGGGGGGAGTGTGAGACTCTCACTGCTTTTAATTGAATTGTTGCTTAATTTACAATTTTGCCATGTAATCCATGTTTTTTACCAGATTATTCAGCTACTGAGCCTGCTGGGCTCTGACATTTGTCATTATATTAAAAGCTTGTTCAAAGGCAGCAAATAAAACACTTTTTCTTTCACTAAGTGAAATCCAGACAGACAAATCCAGCTGTTGCCTGTAAAAATAGCTACAGATGTCCTCAACAGGAAAAAGGTTTTCATGCGTTGTTATAGCAACAGAAATTCAGGAGAACTTTAAGATTAGATATTGGCTACTTTTTCAAAATTCCCATTAAAAATACCCATGGCCAATAATTCGCTTTTTAAAGAACCACTCAGATCTAATAGGAAGAAATTATGCAGTATAAAATGAATTCCAACTTGCAGGTTATGTCTTCCACTTTTGGATGCTATGAAACATGATCTGTTTTTAATAAGTGGTCCAGTGTCAGCTTGAAATAGCCTTCATGTTACCTGTGTGGCATTTTTTAGATCTCTTGATGTGGGACATCTCTTAAGGCTACTCTCACTAATTTTTAACACACACACACACAAACTTGTGTAATCACGTTTTGCACAGAAATAGTTGTGTTGTGGCTGAAAGACTGGAAATACAAAGAGGAGTTTATACAGATATTTGGTTTTTCAAGTCTGGTATTCCGACTTGAAAGCATAAATATTTCTCCTCTGATTAATGGACTTTTTTTAGCAAGTGTCAAATCAGCTCATCCTTTGCTTTGCAGCTGCTTTTGCCTTGAGTCCAATTTATATTCTGGGTGTTCCTTTCCCTAAGTTTAGGGATTGACATATGTGGCAGGAAGACTAATATTTCATTAGAAATCTTATCATTCTGAGTGCTGCTTATTTGTAGCACAATTTGGTTGTGGTTTAAACCTCTGTGTGTGGAAGTTGCTCTTGTTACCTGTCCTAACTTCATAATAATAATCTAAACAATATTTGAATAGAAATCAACATCCCAAATGGTGGAACTAACCTGGGTGGCAAATCATTATTCTTTTCATGCCTTTAATTCTTCACTTCTCTTGCCCTTCTTTCCTCTCCTTTTGACTGACGATTTCAACATTGAAATTGTAAATTCCTTGGGTCAGGGAGCATTTTCTGCAGGGCTCAGTAGCCACCACTTGAAATTCCAGTGAAATGGAAAAGACAGCCCAGATCCTGAAACTTCCAATGCATATCCGTGTATTCCTGGACTTTTGGGGGGAACTGGGGCTTTCCATCACCACCATCCCTTGCTCCTGCTTTGCCTTTGTTGCTCCTTTACCCTGTTCAGCATTTGGAAAGTGCTGTTGCACTTGGTGTGCTCCTCATTAGTGTGGAGGTGACAGGGATGGTGTCCTCGGTAGTGCTGAGTGACAAAGACGCCATCATTGGGGTTCTTGTCACTGCCACCTGCCAAACTCACGGACAGAGCTGCAGAAGGGCTGCAAGGGGCACGTGCAGAAGTAAAGAGGGCGAGGAGGCAGCACAAGAACCAAGCGCTGCTCTGTTACGTTCGTACACAGCCCCATTTCTTTGTGGTGACCTTATTTACAGAGCTGCCTCAGGAATTTGTGAGAATGGTAACAAAGAAATATGGCAAATTCCTCCAGAGAATTCCAATTAAATATCCAAGTGCTGTGTCATTTGAAATGTCTTTGCTGTCATGTCCAAACAAACAATCATCAGCTACCTAATACCTGGAAAATGAATGTATGAGACCTAATTGGAGACTATTAAGCACATTTTAGTGCCACTTCAGTGTGACGTTGCAGCAGCAAGTTTGTGTATTTTCACTGTTGGTTTCTTTCTTTCATTTGGATTTGTTTCCGTAAGAGACTTAATCTTGGAAATTTTTTTATGACTAATGAAAGTAATGTTACTCCTTAGGTCATCACCTGAGAGAGCTTAGGTCAGCCTTGTACACTGTAAGAACATTAAATTGAATCATCTGAGCAAAAATAGATCATCAGAGAGCAGCAGATGAATCCATTACTGGGAAATCTGCTGCTCTTTCCAGTCTGGGCAGGAGAGTAACAATCTCAGCTGAGGGGATATTACGAAGCTGGGAGAGGAGACAGATGAGGCCATGGCAGAGAAAGGAACACCAGCAACTGATGTGAGAAGAACTGGATATATCCCTTTTTAAATAAACTTCTGTATTTAAAGGAAGATAACGCATCCATTCTCCTGATAAAACCAGACCTCATGAACCTCTGAGATCATCTGCCATAAGCAACAATTTATGGCAAATAAAATCCACATGGTCCTGGTTTTCTGACAGTGCTGTGGTGCTGTAGCTGTGTGATGTTCGATTTTATGTAGAAAAGGAAGTTGAAAGTGAAGTATGAGAATCCAGGGTTGTGGTAATGCCACGTTGTCTTTGTGGCTTGTGAGAGCTCCTACTCTTGTGTCTGGATACCTTCATGAACCAGCAAAAGACAACTTTCTTCCAAGGACAGAAATTGCTTCTAACTCTTCCGTTTGAGATATCTGTGTGTTTGTGGTTATCTGTGATCAGGGTCATAAAGTAATCCTGGCTGAATTAGGAAAGTGTTCCATATGCCTCCGAGTCCAGAGAAGGGCTGGCTTTGCAATCAGGCTCCTTTCAGGTAATAGCTTTTTATCTTTGCAGTTTGATTCCCTTTCTGTGTCATGAGGACATAAAGATGAAAGTAAAAACCTTTTGGAGATCAGTAAAAACTTGTATTTACTTCTTGCCTTGCTTCCTTGTGGAATTACCTTTTAAAGCCTTTAGCTTAAAATAATAGAATTAATTCTTTTTTATACATACAGCAAGTGGTTAAAAATAACAACCAGTTTTCAAATTAGTATTGGCCATACAGTTAAATAAATATAAGAGTTCTAGGCCTTTTGAGCTATTAGAAAACAAACAGTTAATGAAAATGGGGAGCATAAAGGAAGGGGATATATAAACACACAGTTACTTGACTACTTAGCCTTATAAATAGCACAGAAATCATGTTACACGGAGTTGCATAGGAAATAGAGCAAAAATATGCAAATGCTTGCCTTGAAAAGACCCAAGCATGAAAATAGCTTTCCTTTTCTTCTGTTCCCTCCTATCCAGAATGGGCTTTCTCCAGAATGTTTACTCTCTTCTACGTTGCACATCAAGGCTTTCATGAACAGCATGGATTTTTCTATTTAGATCTGGTTCACATGAGGATAGTCCATCAGAGACATCCTTCCTGGCATGTAATTAAAGCAGTGTCCTACCTGAGAAAGGATCCAATCCTAGCTGAGGGATGGGCCTGGTTCTATGGAATCACTCTGCACCTTGGGAAGGATGTTGCCAGATCCAGTTCAGTGTCATATTCTCAGTCAGTGGCCTTTCGTGTTGCTTTTCTCATTCCCTGCCTTTATAAGAAATTAATAGTAAATATTCCCATTTAAAAAAAAAAAATCAATAAATAAGCATTAAAATCTATTTCCAATTAAATATTAAATGCAGTTTCAGTTAATGCTGTCATGTTCATTCAGTGGGACCTTGCCCAGTGCTTAGTAAACAAATCTAAACAAATGGATGTGGGAGCTTTCAGAATGAAACTCTCCTGGATTGCCTGCCAGGCTTTCCATTATTCATAATCAAGGTATTTTTTTAATAAGTTGACCTGTTTAATGATAAAAATGCCTTTGAGTATAATTAAATTGAATTCTGTGCTTAAAGTGACCCTCTGATTCATGGGCATTTGCAGCAGAAAGAACAAAAATGAAATGAAATCCTTATTGAAAGGTGCAGTAATTAAGTCTCTCAGTTCTGGTTCTCAGCAGCTGGGATGAGAGCACAGCATCAGCAAAGGGTGTTGCCAGTGTAATGCACCCAAAGATCTGCCTGTGTGGGAGATGCTACCCTAAAACAATGGTTTAAAATTTTTTTTAAATAGGGCAGAGAAGTCTTAGAAGAATTGAGATCATTACAAAATGATTCTTTACAAAGAGATGTAGAAGAGCTGGTTCTTCAGTCTTGCAGCATTTTACAGCCATAAATGAGCAGCCCTGACTGAGAACAACCCCAAAATGTTACATCCAATGTAGATGCCTCGTGGATTTTGCTTTGACTGAGGGTTGGCTTCTCTTTCCTTGAGAGTTCAGTGGAACTGTGAGACTCTGGTCCTCAGAAGAAGATGCCTTTTCCCAGGCAGTCCATATATTATTGCCTGGTTTGAATTATTAAGCAGCTAATCGGATTCCAAAGGCATGTCTTTCTATTGCTTTGGATTAAGGGCCTGATTACAATTCCTAATTAGTCACCTCAATTCCCATTGATTTCCCAGAGAGTTAGGCCACACCACTCTGTGATCCAGCTCCACATTCCGTAGGCAGAAGACACTGGAATGTAGGGCAGGCGCTGGAGGGGGCACACACACCACGCTGCACAATGTGACTGCGGGTTACGTTATGAGGTTAATTAATTAAGGACTATGCTCTGGAGATCCGGTGTCTCTTGAATTACCCTCCTTCCTTTAAGGAAAAGAGCTAAGGGAAATTTCACATGTTTTTAATAGAATAGAAAAACCATAGAAAATAGGGCTGAAAAACAGCTCAGGAGGTCATTGAGTCCATGTTTGTACCTCAAGGTAGAACTCGCTAAATCTAAACCCCATCCTGGGAGCTCCTTTTCTGACCTCACCTCAAATCCTGGCAGTGGAGTTCCCACAACCTCCTTCTGCAAGGCTATTCCAGGTCTTGGTGATGGGAGTTACAGGTGGAAAGTTTTCCTACTGTCTAATCTAAGTCCCTCCTGGTAATTTTTCAGTCCTGTTTATCCCTTCCTCATTAGCACAGGAAGCAATATCAAATCTTCCTCGGCCTCATTGTTCCGTGTGTGAATTCTGGTGTTCCCTCAGTCATCATCATTTATTCACGGGCAACGTTTTCTAAACTTTTGATCCTTCTCACTGCTCTCTGCTTTGCATTTTTAAAGTTAAAATCTTTATTTCAGCTGAAGTAATTTCGTTGGAGAACAAAATACCAGAAAATAGACATTATCCTTGAATCCTGTGGGATGTATGGAATGGCTGCAGCTTGAGGAGTGAGTAACCACAGCCTGGGCAAGGCCTCTCCTCTCCAGCACACGTGGGATAATCTGTGATCCTTGGGCTGGAATTCACTGGAGGGGCTCTGCTGGCGTCATCGGCATCGGAACGGGACCAGGGGCCCAGAAGTGAACTGGGGCGTGCAGTCACTCTTCAGCCATCTGGTGTTTTTTATTGCAGCCTCCAAAGCCTTCATACACTCATCTTACACATTTCTTTTCAAATCTGAATGTGGGTTTTTTTTTTTTTCTTCCCCCAAAGGGAAATTAAATTGTAACCAGATAAAAGATAGGAGTTGCTGGAAGAACACACCTTGCCCAGGAGTTGTCTGGGGCAATTGTGGTGCATGTTTGGGTCTTGTTCTGCCACTTTCTCTCTGTCCCCTTGGTAAACTCTTCACCAGGCATTGCTGGGTGTGCTCCTTGCTATTTCCATCCTGGATCTCTTAGAAATTGCTCATGGAATGTTGGGATTTTTGTGCCAAAAAAGCAAACGGATGATTATTTTGAATCTCTTCTGCATTTGCCAAGCTGAGAATCTCGGTACCTTCTGGTGAGTGGCTTATGCTTCACCTGGGTCTTTAGCAGATGCATTTCTTACAGAAGAATTATTAGAATTTGAATTTACTGGCCATTATGAGGAAAAATCCTAAGTTATTACCTATTTTACTGTATGATGATGCACTATATCAAGTTGAGTCTAGCAGAACTCTTAAATAAATTCCACTATCCATTTTGAAAATTGTGTGTAGTTTTGCATTAAATTATATTAACTGCTGAGTGTTGCTGTGATATGTGTACTGTTCCTTATAAAAGGGTAAAAATAAAGTTATCAGGGATGGTATGGAGTCATATTTAAAATTTGTGTGGCAATGATAAAATGGACTTAAAATCAAGATAAAATAATAACTTAGAGTTGGCATATTTTGCATGAACAACCTGTAAATATTTTTCTAATGTTGTAAAGGGGAGGGCAATGACTGAATTTAAGGACACACTCTGAAGTTAATAATGAATTTTGCCTGAGACTCAGCACTGTGTTTGTCTGCAGCCTGGAGTAATTTCTGCTGGAAGACTCAATCCCAACCATGCAGTGCCATGGACTTTACTCCAACAGCATTTTTCTGTCTCAAATTTATGTAAATCCAAGTGTCTCCCTGAGTACTCCCACTTACTAAGGGTTCCATCAGGAAACAACCTCGTATTAAATAGATGGAGTGAGAAGTCTGGGGGTTTACTTTCTTTTTATTTTTTTTTAATTGGCTGCTGCTTTAGGTTTTTAAAAATATGGTATTTCAGCAGGCATTTTATTCCAATAGGGAGACTTTGAAGGAAATAGATATAGACTGATTATTGGAACAACCTGGAGTACAGCCAGGGGTTTTATTCCTCTAATTTTCCCTATTTCCTGACCGTTCCAAATTCCTTGTCTTTTCTGCACCTTCACTTCACAGCAATCCCTTTAGAAGGAAATGGTTATACCTGGAAGGATGTGCAAGGAAAATGCTGGGAGGTCTTCTGTGTTAATTGTCATCCTTGGAACCAGAGGAGTTTTGTGTGGGCAAGGGCTGGGATGTGGGAGGATGAAAAAATCCATGGAAAAGACAGGAGAAATCTCCAATTCTTGCTGCCATCTTGCCTCCTTTATCAAAGGTGGATCCAGGATGCAGAATTCTTTGCATTCCTGACTAAATGTTATTCACTGTTTCTTGCTCTTATCAGTCTTCTGCACTATTTTCCTTCAATATATTCCAGAGTGGCTGCAATGGAAGAGAAATCCATTCTAACTTGAAAGTAAAATATATCAGTGTGTCAATCTCCCTCATGAATGGGATGCCCGAGACATTCACATGATAAGAAAGAGGTCTTTAATTATTGTAGCAGCAAGTACGCAAATTAATCTCAATCATTCCATTAATTTTTTCCTTTCTTTCTTTTTCTTTCTTTCTCTCTCGGTCAGGTTTTGCAGATATCAGAACCTGAGCAGTTATTCAGACGTGTCTCATTGTACTTTATTGTTCTTTTCCCTGCAAATTTTCCATGTCCTCTGTTCTTTTCCCTGCTAATTTTTCTTGTTCCCTGCGTCAGAGAAGAGCTTTGATCAGTGAGGTGTTAAAATCAGTAAGATTCACTTTTGTTTTCGACTGAGATCACATTAAACTGAACATATGCACTGAAAGAGCCACATAGATTCCTTTTTTAGCCTAAATAAAACTTGCTATCAAAATGGACTTTTTTTTCCTAACAAGATTAGATCTGTATTTAAGAAATGGTTATAAATGCTAATTATTTCTTTCCAGTTTTTCCAGTTTCCTTGCTAGGAAGACTGGGGCAATACATTTTGCAGGAGGAAGAATCCTAAAGGAATATCCCTTCGTTCCTTTAAGCCATTCCTGCAGGAAAGTACCAGAGATACAAAGTTCTCCATCAAACATGGAAACCTCTTTCCCTCATGCCCAGAAATATGATCCCTGTGAAGATTAATGACATTCTCATAGTTCTTTTAAAAAAGGGAAGATGTGAGAAATGCAACAATAAACATATAAATAAATAATATGGTCCCTTAAAGGCTACGTGAGACCTTAAAAAAACCCAGGTAATTTACCCTTCTGTGCTGTCTAAATGAAGCTCACCTTTCCCTAATGTGATGGTGACTCAGAGCTGAAGGCTCAGGAGGAACTGTGCAATTGTTCTTGACAAGTTCTCCTAAATATCAAGAATTAATATCCAGCTGGAAACAGGGAGCCTGGGAAGTCTCCCTAATTGGATTTCTCAGCCCTCCTGCCACAGGCTGTCCCTGTGGGTGAGAGAGTTTGGTCTGTCTGGGCTCTGAATGGCAGAGTGAGGTCAATTCCACTCTGCTGGGTATCAGGTTTTATTTTCTTTGGTGGTTTCTTACGTCTCTATTTTATTGTCCTGAGCATTTCCCTTTGCTGCCATCTCAGCCAGGGGAAAGTAAATCAGTGCTCAGGCTCCAGCCTTGCTGAGCTTTATTTGGGAATGAAGTGATTTTCCCTTTGGTACTTCTAAAAATCTACAAATCAAATGAATGATTTCAGCAAAGATGTGGGATGGCTGACAATCAGCAAAACAAACACATTAAATATTAGAAAACACAAAGTTTTGATAAAAGTGAGGGTTTTGCCATCGATCCATTATTGTTTTTTAACATCTCTAACTCAAGAACTGCTGAGGAATCATGAAGTGAAACAGGACAGAAACAGATGAGGATTCGCTGAACAAAACACAAAAGTATTTTATGAGGTAGTGGTAGCTTTGTAAACACCTTGTCCTTCCTCAGCACCTTCTGTCTGAGGATTAAAGCATAGTTTTCAGGTATTAATAAATTAAATTTCATGGTATTCTTCCAAAGTTTTAAGGCAATAAACCTCTTTGACTCCTAGATGGATGGATGTGCAGGGATTAAATGATTTGCTGGCAGAGGTGTCATTTGTCAGCCCCAGAACCGGGAGCAGTGCTCAGGCTCCTATCATGTTACATCTTCCAATTTACCACTGCTGGGTTATTATAACTCAAATCTTGCTTTAACAGTAACTTCTCCTGTGTTATCTCAGAGCTCAGCTGGTGTTCCTAATCTTTATTTTTTCCTTGCTATATTATTTTCAATCTAACCCATTGCAGTTGTGTCTCTTATGTCGCCTCCATGCCTCATTAAAAAGCTCGCTCAGGCGGGGGCACCACCTGTATTTTGATTTGAAAACTCTCTGCCCTTGAGGGATCTTGGTGCTGCCTGACTGTTCTTCTGATAGATCCAATTGTGTGCTATTAGCAGTGTTTTACAGATAAACCCAGCAAAAAGAATTCATTGTCATTTCCAGTATGGATTTTGAATACTGATTTTTTTCCTTTTTTTTACATTTGGTGCTTTGTTGACAGTTAAAAATTCTTGCACTTTTATGGCTCTTCTCGAAACTCTTTCACAGAAATCTCTGTTCCAGCTAAGAAAACCTACTTGTATTTGATCCTTCCTTGATTGCCTTCTCCTGAATTTGTTCTTTTGTGCTTTTATATTTCCTAGTCTAACTTACTGCTGCTCTTAATCCAGAACTGTGCCTTGCAGAAGTCCATTTGGTTCTTTTTTTTTTAAATCATTGTTAGATGATTTTATCTACCAATATAATTACCACTGTATGTTTTGGAGACAGAACTGATTGAGTTTATTGTCAAAACATTACTTAGCCCAGAGTTTTAGTAATTTCTGGGTTAGCTACATGGTTTTGTGTGATCTTTGATATTCTACTTGCTCTAGGAATCCTCCCTCTTTCTTTTCCCAAGGAATTTGTGGTGATTGCTCATATTTAAACACATACATGTGTGTGTATATATATATATATATATATAAATGTATTTCAGCTGCAGATGTTGAGTATTTTCCTTCAAGGCAGGGTCTCAGTATGGTGCTGAAGAATGGTGAGAGAAGGATGATGGAGACTGAGGACGAGATATCAAGGCAGACAGTTCTCATTTTTATCCCATCCCAAGTGTAGAAAATCAAGGTGATATTCACATTATTCTGGTTAACTTTTAGCCTCAGTTTCTGTGTAGAGTCCAGCTGTTCTTTCCAGCATGGTCCATTTCTTGCTGTTTGTTTGAAACAGTTGTGTAATGTTGCTATCCATGGTTAGCAATTTGCTGCTTTTCATCCGAGCTAGCTTGGATGTCAGTGCTGGTAGAAGTAATCATTTATTTTTAGATTCTAAATCTTTTGGGAACGCACAAAGCACTGTAGACATAGAAGATAATCATTTGTCTCCAAAGGTTCCTTATTTTTTATTAATGTTTTGATTTTGTATTCCCTCTGTCTGGTATCCCTGCCTCCCTGAATATGTATTACCGGGGTAATTGATAGTGTGGCTCCTGAGGAACTCTCTTAACTGCTGATTAGAGCTGTGACACTGCTCCATTGGATGCAGCTTTGAGCCTACTCATCACGGGAGTGAGTCAGTCCTCACCAGTGCATTGTTTACAATCCAGGTTCAGGCAGCTTCAAACAAGTCCTCCTTGTGTTTGAGGAAGATTTCTTCTGATCTGAGTAAATTTCTGCCACATCCTGAATCAACTTCCAGATAATGTCACCTGTTTGCATTTGTTTATCTTCCACGGAGATAAACCCTTAAGTTTTGCATGATTCCATGTTCTCTGTGGGTTTGGCTCTGCACGGGATGGACCCAAGGCCTGGCACTGGGCAATGTCACACATTTTCCTCCCTTTTCCACTCTTGATGGACTCAGGCTCGCGTTGTCTACAGGCTGTTGTGTGCTGCCTCCTTGCTCGGGGTATTATGTAACAGATTCTTTCTTATATTTAGAGCTCGTCCCTCTTCTGAAGAGATCACAGGTTTGATAATGAGCTTAGGGAAAAGTTGACAATCTTCTTTGTGGAGGGAGAGAGGGAAAGCAGAGCTGTTGGGTAATTCTGACATGAGCTGCACTGGATTGGGGCAGCGTTGTCACCTCTGAAATGGGTGATCTGAACCTGTTAATCTCATAGAAAATCAAATGCACCAAATAAGACTTAAGACTGATTATGCTGCATGAACAAAGTCCCAAATTTTGATGAATAGGCAGGATTTGTGTGGGAGGATATGGGAAGTCCATGGTAGAGAGCCCATAATCTGGTGAGATTTGTAATGTCACAGCTATAAAAGGTGACAGATCTTTTTTTTCCAGTTGACCTTATAACAGCGATTGGAATATGTGCACAGATTTGTTTTTAAATGGGGCTGGGAATAATTTTAAGACACGTCTCCCGAGTTTTAAATAATTCCCTGTACCTTCCAGGACAGGAGAGAGGCCACAGCACCGCAGAGTTGTTTGAAATGCCCAGCTTGTTGGGAATCAATCCCTAGAGCCTTTGTGAGCAAAAAGAGCTAAATTTATGTGTGTACTGCAGGCAGGCTCTGTGTTCCACGGGCTCAGGACCTGCCTGGCCCCATGGAAAGCCACATTCCTCAGCTTTGGACCTCATGGACTCTTCCCCACCTCGGTAACCTCAGAGCTCAGATCCTCAATAAACCTCAGACTGGGAGAGGAGGGAGGCTGAGCCAAGGAAGGGGGAGCAGGGAAGCACAGAGCTCCTGTCACTTGAGCCTGTCCCTCCCTGGGATGCTGTGGCTCATTCCTGCAGTCTGACATGTGATGGAGCCGCTTCCAGAGGCCTTAATAACCTGACGTGGCCTCCAAGTGTCATTCCTCCTCTATTTCAGTGTTATTCCTCCTCCATTTCATTGGTATTTGGTAGGAGAAAGTCTGGTTGGGTTTTTACCTCTCTAGATTTTCTTTTCTTTTGTAGTTTTTAGATTCTTTTTACTCCTTAGGGATGCTACAATTTGCAGCATTTCCTGCTGTAAATAGATCCATATAGGAAGTGGAAGGTGAGCTATAAAAGGAAAACTGTTTGGTTGAGGCTTATGTTGCTACAACTACTCCCCCAGTTCTTCTCCCTGCAGCATCTGAGTGTAAATCTCTCCTTGTGGTTTGTGGGCACAATTCTCCTTGTGAATCGATTGTACAGTGAATTTCCCACTGCTGCAGTCCCCTGTGATGTCAGCACAAGGTGGGAAGGTCAGATATTCCCACGAATTTCCAGCCAGGCACAGCCCAGCAGAGGCACATTATCCCAGCAGCCCATCAGGACAGGTATCTGAATGCATCTTTTAAGCTACAAAGAGCATTAAAGTCAACATCTGTGTGTAACATAATTTGTCAAGTTAATGTCAAGATAATTTCTGTCCCTGTTGTTTTTTGTGTGTTCAATGTTTCGTGATGTGGCCTCTTCAAAAGGAGTGACAGGAGCTGGGATTGCCATGCTCCAGCCTGGAATGTGAAGTTGGATTTGCCATTGTAAAATGTAGGTGATATCTTTGCATTTTTCCAGCTGAAGGGAGGGTGGATTATAGGCAAAGGGAGAAGAGAAACATTGGAGTTCAACGCTATGAGGTGCTTTTAAATAATTTACTGGAAGGTTTAGAGCCATGCTAAATAATATGTAAATAAATAAGTTCTGCTTATTTATAATAATTTAGGATTAATCCTAAGTAGCCATCTAATGTGTCCAATGAAATCAAGCTTTGTGCCAGTGCTGTATTTGGGAGAGTCTCACCTGCTGTTCATGACTGTGATTATTGAAGATGGATAGCTGGAGGTTTGGCTGCTGCCTCTTTAGGAAATCTTTTAAACCAGGATTGGAAACAGAATATTTTACAGCCTAGTGAAAAACATCTAAAGGCTGCCATTGTGTCGTTCAGGCCAGAACAACCCAAAGCCCTAATGTATTTTATCTGCTGTTCTGTTCCTCAACACTATAAATAATTCAGATCTGTTGGCTTAACTACTACTGGCAACTGTTATTTATTAAGAATGACTGAAATAACTACGTGGCTCAGTAGAACAGAATGCATTAGGGACTTCAATGTGAAATAGAATAGCTAAAACATTTTGATTATCCTTTAAAGAAAAAGCCTAACCCCCTAAACCCGCCATTATCCTTTGCAATTCTGCAAAGGACAAGTGGCAGTGGGAATTAGGATGGGATCTTTCTGAGTAACTAAAGGCTTTTTCCTTTAAAAGAGCACTCACCCCAATCATAGAGCTCCTTTTATCCCTCCAGCATCTTTTTCCATGGGCATCAATGCCAATAATTGTGAACTTGAGGTTCCAATAAAATCTTTAATGTGCCTCACTGGGTAATTTTTGAATCTGCTTGTAGTTACATGTCTGCCTGTAAAATTATTTTGAAATCTGCATTGTTTTTTCATGTTTGCTTTAATTTGTGTCTCTTGCATGTCGTGCACAAGAGCTGCAGGATTTTCTGGGAATCCGTGCACGGGAATTGCTGTTCTCTTGCTCCGTCCCCACTTTAGGCTTAATTAATAATATCTGGCACTTCATCATTGGCTTTGAAATTGCTTTCCAGAGGTCAATAGCATTGTCCCTATTTTGCAGACACAAAATTCCATGCTGGGAAGGGCTGACATCAGGCAGGGCATTGGTACAGCACAAACACAGCGTGTTCCTGCCCGGAATTACATCCCGAGATGTATCACTGCAGAACACCAGAATGCTTTTGCAAGTCAACTGATTATAAATGGGGCATTTGGAATAAATTTTTTATCACCAAAAAGAGTTGACATCCAGGACTTGGATGAGTAATTATCTAATCTTACATCTGGCATAAACACCCAAGCCATTTGTGTGATGAAGTGCATTGCACAGGAGTGAGAAGGCAGCGAGGGAACATTCGCTGCTGACTCAGTGGCCATAAATCTTCCGGGGTGTGTTTTGCCTTATATTTGATATTTGTTCAATGGGTTGAAAGAAGTTAAGTGATCAAATGTCATTTGGAAATCCTGGCCTGCAGCTCTTATTTTTTCTCAGTTCCATGAAGACAAATGTTACAAGAGGAGCGCGAAGATTTGGGGCCTGGCTCTGTGGGGTGTTACTGAGAGCTGGGCATTTGAACAGGCCCCGTCTTCACCCTTTTTAAAAAGTCATTTTACATATGTTTGCCTTGATGATGATCTGCAGGAGAGAGCAGGGTTTGTGCTGCTGTGGAGCATTTTATTTCATTTATTTGAAAATAAGTCATTAGCTGTAACAGCAAAATGCATTTTTCTTTTTGACAGAGGACTTGGGTGTGTTAATCTGCTCTCTAATAAAACAGAGGCTCTGCATTGGGGGATTCTTATTTAGATTGCATTTCTGGACACATCAGATCTGTATGGAATATCCTTTCCACTTAAGGGAAGTATCAATGGAAATTTATTTATAACAGAGAGAAAAAATCAGGGCATGAATCAGTGGTAAGTAAATGTTGTGCCTGAACTCTTCTGCAAGTTTGCTGCAACATTAACTTCTCTAGAGACTGTGTCATGAATATTTTATAGCAAGGAGAGAAATCATCAAAAACTCCAGCTAGGACATAAAATATCTGAAATAATAAGAATACAGAAGTACCTTCAGAGTGAGCTTGGACACTCTCGTTGATTTTAGACAGCATCTCATTCTGGCTTGACAAAGTGCAGAATTCATAAATTAAATCTGGTGTATACCGTGTATGCTTTTATGCTGATGCTGGCACACCTTCAGATGTAAAATTAAATTACTTTTTCCAATAAGGCAGCACAGATTGAAGCATGGATTCCTTTCTTTGCTAATGGAACCAGGAGAAAGATATTGAATGATGCTGACTTTCGAACTGACTGAGCGCCAAAGAGAGAAAAATCAATGACATTTTTAATGTCCTGTGGAGCTTTTAAACAGGCCTCGCTCTGGCAGGGAAACTCAGTGTGAGGTAACTGCTGTTGACATTGGGTTTCCAGTGCAGAAATTTACTTCTCCAGGGAAGCAGCACCTGGCACTGATGTGGCTCTGTCCCCATTCCGTTCGCAGCGGTGCCAAGTGGGCACTGAGTGGGTTTTGCAGGACTCTGGACACGCTCACACCCTGAGCAGAGAATGTTCTGTGTAAACAAGCAGGATAATCCTTGTAAAATGACAACAAACTCCAGAAGGATCTTTCCTCTCAGTAGAAACCCCTGAAAGTCACATGAGTGGGTAATACCAATAAATATCCTTTATTTTGATGAATTAATGATAGGGTAAACACAGATTTATTTTCCTTGTGTGTTTGCATTTGCAAAACTGAATACTGAGGATCTAAGCTGCACAATCAATGCCCATCAAATAAGTGGCTTGCTGGGGATTTTTATATTTTATAATAATATTTTTATCATTTTGGAAAGGACATTTCATAGCAGCAATTAAAATTTTATTAGAAAACTATCCCAGTTCCTCAGAATCTTGCTCCTCAGAAAATGTTCTGATTTAGATGGGGGAGAGTCTACATAGATACATCCTCAACATCTTGGTGTTATACCAGAGGTTCATGGACTGTGGTCCATTTTTCTCTGCATTCCTTCAAAGTCCAGGTTTCCCTTCCTTTTAATAATCTGGCTGTGAAGTGCTGGGATACAATTTTCAACAGCAAACTTTGTATCTTCAGCTGTAATGAAGAAAACCATCCCACAGTCGCTTCTGGGAATTCAATTTCTTGCAGTTATTTGGCTTCCAGCTCCTGGCAGATCCATGCTGGGTTTTTAGGGGTTGTTGGTGTTACAGGAGGTGATTTCTGTCATTTTAAAAGCAGCCACGGCATCAGCCCCGGAGATTGGAATATGAGTAACCTCAGAACTGCCACGCTGCGAGGATGAGTGAGAGAAATAATAGAATTTGGTTTCAAAGATAATAGCCAGGCAATTTATCCAGCCAGGAGCTCGGGGAAAGGCTGGTTTGTGTGGTTTGGATTCTTCACAGTTCACCCCTGCAGTGTCAATGGTGTTTTATTGACAGTCATTAAATCACAAGTGCTTATGAGTGCTTTGTGGGCAGCAAGCATTCATATTTTAGACACACGCTGCCCTTCATGACATTGTACCTCATCAAAGAGACAAAGGTGACCTTTTTATTTTGTCTTGCTCACATTTTGGTGGCTTTATGTAGTGTCATGTGCACTTCACCCTCTGGAGAAGCGAACGCTGACTTGCTACGCAGCGGAAAATGCATCAGAGGTCTGAGCCTAATTCATGTGTTGAGAACAGTGTGTTAAAAGGCAAGGGTTTCCCCTGGTGAAGCATCTTAATCCAGCTGTGGCAGAGGTTTTCTGATGAGCAGTGCACCTCTGGTTTGGTTATTTTTTAACATCCAGTTAAGACAGACTAAACCACAGGAACATATCTATATAAAATTGGCCTAGAAACTGTCAGTGAGCAGAATGCAGAAGGTTAAATATTTGGTAAATGCAGTGTCTGCATAGACATGGGCATGATAAATGTATCTGAAAGAGTCTTTTTGCAACGCTTGTGCATTATATTTCTGTTGCTTACAACTGTCAGCACAAGGACAGGGTCGCTGGGGATGTGAGCAGGCAGCTGTCTCTGGGAAGCCTATAGATAGCAGCTTCCTTGGGTAGCACGTTTGCAGCTCCTTCAAACAGATTTATCAAGCATCTTTACTGTCTCACCACTGCCAGCTCAAATGACTTCTCAAGGAGCTTCGGTTATGCAAGCTTCTAAAAGGTGCATTGTTTTTTCTGTTTGTTTCTTTGTGTGTGTCTGTGTGTGTGTGTGTGTGTGTGTGTGTGTGTGTGTGTGCCAGGTTTTTTTTAGTAACTCACTGCAGCAGATAAAATCTAGTGCAGGGTTTCACCATGTGTTAGGGGAAAAAAAATAATACTCCATTTGTCCACCGTGACCAGGCTTTAAATAAGCATCAAAACTTGCAGCAGCTGTGCAGAGCAGCAGAACAGCACAGGTCAGAGACTTGCTCTGGGAGTGAGGAGAGGAGAACCTGCAGAGACGGGAGCTGGAAATAGCATCCGCTTGGCAGAACCAGAGGATACATCCATAGTCATTTTGGGGTCTTGGAATGCTTCACAGAATATTCCCCTCTGAGTCCTGGGTGACCTGGAGGTGTTTGGAGACAAACAGGAGCCCCTCAGCTGCCTCCAAGTCCCTCTGGATGGCCACGGAAACAGGAGGTGGAGGAAGGGAGGGCTGGGGAAACAGCCAAAGGAGCTTCCCAAAGAATTTCTGTGCTCGTTACTGCTGCACTTCACAGCATGAGAACTTTCAATAATAAAGACTTTAAAGGCTTCTTCAAAGAGCTTCCAGGCTGCATCTGAAGCTCCATCTGGAAGAAGTCTCATGAGACTTTGGAATGTTTTGTAAATACAGGCAGGGGACAAATGAGGTTTTTCTTAAATTGAATCTGGCAAAAGTTGCTTTCTAACAAGAGCTTGCAACGGGCCACATGAGCAGGAGTGTTTCCCAAACTGCATCCCTGGTGGAATGTCTTTTGGAAAGGGTGCAGTTAACTTGTCATCCCTACAAAGTCTTTTACTAACACAGTAAATTATAGGTCTTTGGGGAATGTGCTGTACTTGGTTCTTTTCAGGTCATGTTCTTGGTCTTGGATTGCTGTGTGAAACCAAATATGCTGCTTTATCCTGTTTGCCTGTGGATTTGTTTTGTGTTCAGCAGATTGAATAGCATTTCTATTTAAATCATTCCTCATTCTAACTAAAACAATTGCTGTTCTGTGGTGTCAGGGGATTCCTGAGGTAACAGGAACACTGTACATTTTGTGATTTACTGCCCATTTTGCCCCTTGAAAGCCCCAGTTCGTTTCGGTCCATTTTCCCTGCTTTGTTTGGGTTTGTGATGCCTCATCAGTGACCCCAGACCATGACAGGCTTTGGGATTTTCAGCACTGGTGGCCCTCGTTGTGGATTTTAGGCAGGGGCTGCAGCATCATTTTCCCATCAGCAGTGCTAATGCTCCAGAACTACAAGTTTTAAGAACTTGAGGTCTCTCTTTGCTGGTTTCCCCCTTTCCTGCAGCTGTTGATGACACTGTGAGTTATCCAGAGCTGTTGTTTGCTTGTGTGTTCCACTTAGCACTCCTGCCAGTGTATGAGAAAAGAGTGAGAAAAAACTAGGAGAGCTATCAAACGTATGAAAGTATAAATCTTCCATAGATTGAAAATATCTCCCACTCTCATCTTGGTATTTTTGCCTTCAGTTGGGCTCTTACCAAGAAATTCCAGAATACTTCACCAACACAGATTTAGGCCTTCTACAGCCTTCCTCCTCCTCCTCCTCCTCCTCCTGTCCCCGAGGAAATGACATTCTCATCCCTTGTTTGCAGATGAGGAATGAAGGTCTGAGTGGTGAAGTGACTTGTCCAAGGTCAGCTGCTGAGTTAGTGGCACAGCTATGAATAGACAAAGGCATTTTAGCTCTCAGCTCTCTGCTAAACAACACTGTGCCCTCCCAGTTTCAATTTGCCAAACTTCATGACTATTAACATTTGAGCATCTAGAATGAGGCAGAAGAATTTCTTTTCAGCAGCCGGCAGGTAATCCCAGGGTGGAAGCTCCTCCCTGTCCCCATGGATCCCGGTGATACTTTTTGGGTTTTGTGAGGAGAGAGGAGAACTGCCCTCCTTGGATTGCTGTTTTGTGGGATGCTGTAGCTGCTCACCTGAGTGCTCACTTTGGTGATGAAAGCAGAGATCCCAGAGCTGACTCTTCATTTGTCTTGGTGAAGCAGTAACGAAGTGTCCTTAGAGCAGTTTGCCTTCAACAGCTATTTTAAACCTCCAGTGCAATCTGCTGTTCCTTGAAGGGAAAAAGTAATTCAACTTAAAGTGCTCTGAGGAGCCGAGTGAGAGAAGTAAATGTTGAGTGGTGCTAATCAGGAAGAGGAAGTCATCTGCCTGCGTGTGGTCACTTCCCTGCTCACATGGCACAGCCCTGGGACAGCCACATAAGAAGCTTTGTGATCAACAAATGTCAAGGGCAATTAATTCTTCGGCCAGCAGCTGTTATTATTAGGACAAAGAGTGGCCAGACGTAGAAGGAAAGCCTTCAGCTGATTTATCTTCTCTACCTTTCCCCTCGAAATTGATCAGTTGCTCAAACCCCCGTGGTGAACTCCCATGCAATAAGAATTTTAAATTTGCCGTCTCTTTTTTTTTTCGGGAGGAGAGTTTGTGTTGGATTTAGAGCACAGAGGAACAGCTCAGGGAAGGCGTTTAGAAAGTCCTCCCCACTTTAATGCTATCAGGATGGAGAGGAGTTGTGCGTTAAGCTGGTAACATAATAATATGTGGGCTGAGTTAAACCCACCTCAGACTGGTTTTCTCAAACTTAATCGATGGAAGCAGAGCACTTTTAGGCTTGATTTAATACCTTCCCAGAGTTATTCCAGGATAGCTGCAATGCAACTGTGGGTGTTCTAAACACACCTACGCTGCCAGAGAATCAGGAAGGATGTAGTTAAAATCCTCTAATTTATCTAATAACATCTTTAGCAGCTTTTTGTGTAGGTTTAGCATTGTAATGGAAATGCACTCTTTGGCTGGATAAAGAGCTGCTGTGTGGAACTGCTGGCTCTGGCTGTGAGGACACGTGAATAGCACTTGGAGCTGGGGGGGAAATACTCTGACCTGCTACACCCCCTGTAAATGCACCTTTCAGTTGTGCCATTGGTCACTGCAGTTAAAATAATATCTCAAATTTCAGGTACAAGTGTTCATGGCTCTGGTATGCACAGACATTGCTGTCCCCGCTCCCAGGCTCAGGCAGAGCAAGGTTCCTCATGTTAGGGATATTTATTTCTCTGCTGTTTAGACCCTGACTCTCTATTTTAGCCACGGTTGTTGCCCCAGTTCTTAACCAGGTTCCCTCTTTGCCCATCAGCGGATGTTCCTCAGGGGTTGTTTGTAAGTGACACAAAACAAGTTTGGTTTTTCTAAAGAGTTTCAGAAGCCTTGGGCTGGAAACAAGCTCAGATTCCTGCGGGTGCCCTGCTGGTAACTGCTGGCATAATTATTCCATCCCGGGCATTGCAATTTCTCCCTTTTTGGGAGGAATCTCATGTAACGTGAGCAGAACCAGCATCGCTGCATGAAAAACCTGCTCTTTTTGAGCTAAATAAAGACAGAAAAGACAAGACAGAAAATCAGCGTGCCAGAAGCAAGGGATGTCCCGGTGTGTTCCCCTCTGGCTCATCCCTCCTACACCGGGAATTGCAGGGTGTAAATAGGATCAGAGTTCTGAGCTGTGCTGGGAAGAGCTGGCCCTAAGGCAGCTGATTTCTCCCAGCAGCGGAGCTTCCTGGAGATGCTGCGGGAGCGGAATGCCCGGCTGAGAATTCCAGGGAAAACCTTAGGATGGGGCCGTAAGGAGGTGCGAGTGGCTCTCTCTGTGTGATTCAAGGGCCAGAGCTTGTCTCATGACAATGTTGGACAAAGCTATTTCTTGCTAATCTTATCCTTCAATCATTTATCCATATGTTAAACAGAAGAAATAGGTTAAGGAAGTGTTTGTGTTCATTGCTTGTTCCCTGGGTTTCTGACATGGAATTCTGTGGCTGATGGACAGTTTCTGGACTGAAATTGGCTCTGTGTCTCTCTGTGATCCTGTGACAGTAGAATGTATTGGGAAAGACACTGTTACCCCAATAATATCTGTGGAAGCTGGAATTTTCAGGCTGTGTCAACAGGAGACACCTGGAGAAGTTCAGGCTGACCAACGGGAAATGCAAAGTCATACATAAATTAAGAGCTATTAAATTCCTCTTGAATGAGAGAATGTACATTAAAGTGGCCTTGGCTTGCTATAGATTAATTTACCTTGGGGGATACCAGGTTTAATTAAACTACAGTGAGTTAAAACCACTTCACTCTGGATAGAAATCATTCCTGAGGGAGCTTTTTAACCTTATGCACATCAGCTCCCTATGGGTTAAACTTAACTTTCAGTGCCCCTTGGACAGGCTTTGGACACTTCGAAATCTGACAAATTCTGGAATCCTGACTCCAATTCTTAGGAGAAACTGGACTTAATTTGAGTTTAAAGTGTATCATACATATGTAAAAAATGTACAGTCATGTGACAGACTCTGGAGGGTTCAAGTCTAGATTTGAAAAGAATTTAAATAGAGGTTATGAACTGAAACATTAAAACTGAAGAAACAGGGAACAGAGGAGTGAAAGAGGGCAACTAAAATCCATCAGAGAGTTTGAGGTCTTGCTGCAGGGTTGTGGTGCTGTCTGGAGAAGAACCTTGGTGAAAAATACCTTTATGCTACCTTGCTGAATCACACTAAAACATCTTTTTGTGGGTTTCTCTTTTTCTTCTCCAGTAATTGCCCTTCATTCCTGGCCTCTGCTTTAGCCAGAGCAACTTCAGATGAAGTCCTGCAGAGCGACCTCTCGGCGCATTTCCTGCCCAAGCACGTGGACAACGCCGACGGCATCATCCGTAAGTGCCACCCGAAGGAACTTGGACTGGATTTCTGATACAGGAACATCCCATTTTGATGTAAAAAAGTTAATGGAGAGCTCTGTACTACTCCTGATAGAGCTGGAGGTCTAATTTCTCAGTCAAGGCTTTCTCAGCTTTGGAATCGCTCTTTTAAGTGCAGCTTCATGGCTGTATCTGATGGCCCTGAATCTCTCTCTCAGCACTTTATACAATGTGGTTCTGCTGGCAAGTGCCAGTTGTCCTCCCTCATCCTTGGAGCAAAGTCAAATATATGTGGGAAGAGATAATTTAATTCTGAATTATTTCAGTCAGTGTGGTTTTTACTATGGCTTGTAAGTTTTTTATATGGTTTTAGCACAAGGTAGTATAAAGAGATTTCGTGATTAAAAGGAAGAAAATTCCTTTTCCTCATTTATCTGTGTTGGCTGACAAGATTCTTGCAGCATCCAGCTCAAGGTCATGCACCCTAAATCATTTCAGGACTCTGCTGGCCTAAATAACCTTGAAAATTGGCTGGGTTGTTCATTACATCAAAGACTGACGTTTCTCACATGTATTGACAGGAATTCTGTCATTTGATCTTGAAAATACAGTCCCCAAACCACTTTGTCCCTTCCCTCCTTTTTTTGATTAAAAAAACCTCTGTAAATTATTCTGGGGATAAGGTGGATCTATAAATCTGGCTCTTCAAAAAGGAAGATTCTGCTGTATTCCCCAGAGGCCCTTGGAAACCTGAGAAACAGAAAAAGCTGCTCTGGGCTCCCTTTCTGTAGGTATTGCTGTCTCCTCCTGCTGAGCAGGTAAATGGAATAGATTTGTCATTGTTCTGGCTGAGCAGCCTTCATTAATTTCAAATTGAGATCTCTGAAACTTGCATAAATATTTGACAGTCTCCAAGGAAATGTTGACTAAGCCTCCACACAGAATATCTACAGAATTTAACAAAAAAAAGGGAAAAAAGAAAGGAAAAAACCCCACCACAAAACCCTGACACCTACAGAAATTGCCATTTAAATATATCTAAGTCTGTAAGACACAGATGCAAACATAGATTGAGATGGGAACAGGCTGGAGCAGGCACTAAGAATAGGGCTCCAGATGCAGTTTGTTGAGGTGAATTGTCATAATGAGGGTACTTGGAGATAAAATATTCCTTTGCTGATGCAATGTGAAGTGTTAAATTGTGAGGGTTTAGGGGGAGAGGAAGAGAGAGAACATCTTCTGGCCTGTAGTAAAGCAACAGTTTCATACAAACCCTGCAATTTCAAATAATCTAAGTGGTAATTTTCCAAAACAGAACATCAGCTCAAGTGTCATAGAATGACAGAGTCACAGAATGGTTTGGGACATTAAAGATCAAGTCCCAACCCCCTGCCATGGGCAGGGACACCTTCCACTATCCCAGGTTGCTCCAAGCCCTGTCCAACCTGGCTTGGACACTTCCAGGGATGGGGCAGCCACAGCTTCTCTGGGCACCCTGTGCTCCATCAGTGCTTCACCAGCCACGGGTGCAAGGTTTGGCCTAGAAAACCCAAACAAAACTGGGGGGAGCAGCAGCTCCATCCTAGAGAACCTTCCCAGGAGAGTCTCTTGAGAAACCTGGGGTGGGTGCTGAGAGATCTGCCCTCAGTGGTACCATACAGGGAGAGTTTCATGCTTTGGGAGAAAGCAGAGGAAAGTGTGGCAGGTGGTGAAAATGGGATTTCTACATCTTGAAGTTTGATGCTCAGAGTTCACTGTGCCCTGATGCTGTTTGAGCTGCTGCAGAATATGAAACCAAGCTGAATTTAGCTGGCTGGCTTTAATATCCAGTTCTATGTCAGGTTTTTTTATGAGCCCAGAAAGATTTTTACTCTGTGTAATACAAGGAGACATTTACCTGATTTGCCTCAAGTTTGAATTTGCTGGAAGATAAAAAAAAGAGCTATTTCAAATTTCCTTAGTGGCACATTTCACTCTGAGAATTGCAACGTGCCAAATCATGTCCTGTACTTAGGAGTGGTAAAAGCAGTTCTTGGTGTGCTGGTGGAAAGGAAATGAGAAGCTCCATGACAGAAGAATGCAAATCTTAGAAGAAGGAGAACTGGTTGGAGTCCACAAATATAGGATTGCCAGAAGAGGGGTCTGTTATATTTGGGGTGACCGTGTGCCTTTGAATATCTGAGTCACAGGCCATGACTCTTCTCTTCCAGCTGCCCTGGAGAGGAGCAAGAGATTTTCCATGAGAACTGAATGATGTTGGATTTCTTTTTTGAAAGGTCAGGTTAAGGACGTTTAGGTTTGGGGTTTTTTTGTGGAGGAAGAGAATCATACGGAAGTTTGCCATTTTTAAGGAACCACCAAAGAGGCTGGATAGCAGGACCGTGTGACCTGGTGGTGGTATCAGATATCCAGGAGATGTCACAAAGCAAATCATAATATCCCATTACCCAGTTGTTCCAGGTTCTAGGAGATGGATCCTAGAGATCTCCAAAGAGATCTAGAGTTCCTAGATTAAGGAAAACCTCGGTCATTGGTTCTGACCCTTGTTGTCACACTGTCCCTGTTTTCAACACAGCTCATAAAATACGGCACTACAAAGCAGGATCTGATTCCTGGTATTCTTTTTACCCTGGTTCTGCCCTGTCATCTTTGGGAACAACAATGCCTGAGCTGGATTTCTCACTCACTGTGGTGCAGCTCAGCATTACTTCCAACCGTGGGGATTTGGGAGCAGCAGGAGGGAAATGAAATTCTCCGTGACACAACCGCAGTGACAGCTGAGTCAGCTCCGGCTCAGCACGGCAACATTAACAATTGATGAGTAATTTCCAGCTGTGAGGGGGTGGTTTTTATTGTGGTATTTTATTATTCTCCTGTTTTAACCTCACGAGCAGTTACTGATGATGCTGACACCGCTCACGGTCCCGTGGGAAGGGTTATGAGGATCTCAGCAGGGCCACTGGGTTCACTGCCATCCTCCTGCAGAGGTGCCACAGCCACTGACTCTGACGTGTGCCCCCTTCTCTCCACCTCTGCCCACTGGGGAGAAATGGGAGAGCAAAGTCCGTGGGCTTTCCTCTGGGAAATAGAACTTGGAGACATCAGGCTGGATGAGTTCCCTCTTTAAATACATTACCCAAAGAGATTTCTGGTGGCACCAGGGAGAGCAGTACAGGTGGGGTGAGGAATCCCCACACTGTGGCAGTGGTGGGATGACCCAGTGGCTTGATTTCCACTCCTTGGTTTTAAAGCTGTGTGATCAAGGAGCCAAGACTCCTTTTGGTTATTTTTCCAGTGTATTTCCAGCTTAATGCCTCTTGATTGAACCGACTCATAATCAACAGAGTTGGGACATAATCAACAGAGTATCTTGCTCCTAAGGGGCTTGGCCCCCTGGGCACTGTAGACCTAGGACAGAAATTAGTAAATGGTGCTTTTAGGCTCTTCACAGAATTCCTGTGAACCAAGAGATGCTGTAACTCTCCCCTCTCCTCCCTGCATGTGAGCCCCTCCTCCTCCAGGAGTGATTGGCACTCCTGGATTGCTGCTCTTTAGCTTTGAAGATCCCTGCCTTTGGTGAGCGATCATGAACAAAGAGGTTTGGATGTGTTCAGCTCTGATGCTGACTTCCTGTTTTCCTCTCCTGAACTTCAGAATAAATGTCAAGTGCCTGAGTTTTCATGTTTTAAAATGACAGTTTCTCAGGAGTGACAGTTCAACATTTTCTTAAATTTGAGGCCTTTATGGTTTTCTCATTTGCTCATGCAGATTTCTCTGACACACCGTTGTCAGGAATATGGGAAGAACAGGAAAGCTGGAAATAGCTAAGAAGGCACCTGTGCACTGCTGAAAGTGCACGAAACATCTTAAAATGACTCTACTCATTTCTGCAGATTATTTCCACTGTCTTGCCTCAGCTCTGCAGAGAAATGGTGTTTAGAATAGAGAATTTGGTCCAAACCCAGTGTGTCCTTGTTATGGAGGGTGGGTTTTGTAGGTGACACCCTGTGCCATGACAAAGTCCCTGTCAGGGCCACGTGAGGGATCCAACGCTTTTCGTGCCTTTCATTTTCTCTGCTGCTGCAAATGAGTTCCCCAAAGGCACAGGGAAATGTTTAAGTTAAAAAGACAAACAAACAATGAGCTGCTTACTGATGAATGCTGATTATGGTGAGTTTGGCTGCCTCTTTTCATGCATCAGAGCCCAGAATTTCCCTGCTGACATCAACTGCTTGGCTAAAATGGTTTTGTTTCATCTTTATAATGCATGCAAGGGAGAAAACTCTGACTTAACGACACTCTCAAGGCTTTCATTTGTGGTTTGTGCCTTCCCCAGAGATCGAGACGGTGAAGTTGGCCCGTTTAGTTTACAGCAAACTGCACGAGATCTGCAGCAACTGGGTGAAAGATTTCCCCCTGCAGCCCAAGCCCCACCGCTACTACGAGACCTCCATCCACGCCATCAAGAACATGCGCAGGAAGATGGAGGACAAGCACGTCTGCATCCCTGACTTCAACATGCTCTTCAACCTCGAGGTTAGCACAGAGCACGTGTGAGACACAGATTTTATGATCAGTGGTTTCCACCCTGGGAAAGCAGGCAGTTTTCCACTGAGGAAGTGAAAGGTGATGGACCTGAGGAGGGCTGGCGGTTGGTGTTGACCAGGTCACCTCACAGTTCATCTCTGAAGCCGCTTGGCAGCTGAGGGTGGGTCTGCTCTGCTTTTCAACCCTTTCCTCCTGGCAGGAAGAAGCCAAAAGCAAAAATAAGGAAAGAAAGTAAAAGAAACCAAAACAAACGCAGAACTTACAGGACTGTGGGGTGCAGCTCACACACAGTTCTAGCAATATGAGTAGATTGGTGGAACTGGGGCCTGTCTTCCCTCCATTAATCTCTTGATGTGGCCTCATTCTTGCTCTCCCTTGAGATATAAAGCTGGACACTGAGGAATGGAAAGTAAAAGAAAGTGGCAAGAATTTTACCTTAAGGATCAAATTGCTGCGTAATTGCTTCTTTATTACACCCTGTCACTTTAATAACCATCTTCTGCCCCATCCACATTCTTACCTTTAAATGATATTACTGCAAACAGAGGCAGATGTTTCCTTTGCCTGTCAATTGTCAGCTTTCTTATTCCAATTTGTGTTGGAGCCCATTACCTAAAAATTACAATGTGCAAATATTCCAGTCACTGAGCTGGCTGTCAAGGTTGAATTGGCTCTGTCAGTGGGTTGGTGCTGTGTGTGTGAATAGGCACAGGAGTTTCTGTCTCCTGGTACCGCGTTGTTCCTCTGAACAGAGCAGGGGAAGCTGAGAAAACTGCCTTGAGGATGAGTGATTTTGCTGTATTTGATTTGTGAATGTAATCACAATTTGCTGATGAGAGAGCACATGCAGTTTTTTTAAAGCACAGGCATCTAAGATGATGTGTTTTAGATTTAAGAAAAAAGAAGAGTGAAAGCAGAGGCTGGCTCTGGCTTCACATTTTAACTGTACTGGCATTTTATCCCTGGTGGATTCCAATCATGATGTAGACTTCATGCAAACTGTATTGGATGTTCTTCTCTCTCTGTGGTTTTTGCAGTCACAAAATCTCCTGCACAATTTGATGAGAATGGCACTTCCTATTTGAGTTGTGTGACTGAGCTGTAACAAATGGGACCTAAGGAGCGCTGGGAGCACTACACAGGGGATTCTGGCAGGGCATCTCTTGCACTTTGCAGGTAGAATTCAGCAACCAGGTGGAAATTTCCCGTTGATGCCAAGTGCAGGTGGTCAGGGTAGCTTGCTTTTCCAGTGGAGACTCTGTCTCTAACTGCAATTTAATGAGGACACCACAAATCCCAAGTTCAAAGGTTTAAGACAATCCAATGAGCTGCTTGCGTTGCTTTCCCCTGAGTTTTTTCCTCCCTATGTTTCCACTGGCAGGACCAAGAAGAACAAGCTTATTTTGCGGTGTTTGATGGTCATGGAGGAGTGGATGCTGCCATCTATGCCTCCATCCACCTGCACGTGAACATGGTCCACCAGGAGATGTTCCAGCACGACCCGGCCGAGGCTCTGTGCCGAGCCTTCCGCGTGACCGACGAGCGCTTTGTGCAGAAGGCAGCCAGGGAGGTGAGGGGCTCCAAAAGCATTGACATGTAAATTCTGCCCTTGTCAGAGGGGTGCTCCAAGCACGGGAGAGTCAGCACAGAGCTGTCCATGCACTGGTCCCCACTGGTGGGTTTCCATCCATAGCTTCACATCCCATAAAAACGTCAGCTCCTGCTTCTCACAGCATCCAGCTCCTCTAAAGGATGCTGCTGCCATTCCCACGCTCACCTGCTGACCAGGCTCAGTCCCTGGGTTCACTGACACACAGGTGAGCCTGTCAATGGCAGGGGGCAGCCAGAGCAGTCCCAGCAGTGCCCAGCTCCTGGCAGGTGGGCCCCATGCCAGGGATGTCACGGGGCAAATTCGTTTTCAGCCAGGTTGGCTCAGAGGAGCTGTTAGTGGGCAGTCGTAGCCGTGGGGAAAGCACTGCCTGTTCCTCCCTGGGAACAGGCTCTGTGCTGCAGTTTCAACGTGTTCTGTCTCTGAATTAAGTAAGAAAATGCTTTGAAATGGAAATGTATTTTTTTCAGAGCCTGCGCTGTGGAACCACCGGGGTGGTGACTTTCATCCGAGGGAATATGCTGCATGTGGCTTGGCTTGGGGACTCCCAGGTCATGCTCGTGAGGAAAGGCCAAGCTGTGGAACTGATGAAACCCCACAAACCAGATCGAGAGGTGAGAAGGGTCTGTCTAAACACCCCTGGGCAGGGACACCACAGGTACCAGCTTTGGGGGAGTGCTGCCGTGCCAGGATCTCTTGGAGCAGCAGCGCGTGTTCCGCTTACCCTGGTTTGTTTGGCTCTGGGTGCAAACCCTTTGTCTCACCTCCTGGGGCCTGCGGTGTCTGTGAAAAACCAAATATTTATGGGAGAGCTGAGTGTGTGATGCAGCTCTGACTGCTCTGTCCAAACCTCTCTTGTGTTGCTGTTCAGGATGAGAAGAAGCGCATCGAGGCCCTGGGTGGCTGCGTGGTCTGGTTTGGAGCCTGGAGGGTGAACGGGAGCCTCTCTGTCTCCAGAGCTATTGGTGAGTGGGCTTCCATTCCTTTTTGAGACTTGCTTTGCTTTTTAACTATAAAATTTTCATTTTCTAGTCATCAAAATTTGAAATACAGCTGAAGATTAACCTATGAGCAATAACCTCTATTTTTCCCCCTACAGTCTGAGGGAATAATTTCCACATAATTGCTTTAACTTGGGGTAAGAGTCATTGGCTCCACGCTGAGTTAATAAAGGGCTGATGGAAGCTGTGGCTGCAAACCCACAGTTGTTCCTCTGCTGTTTTTCCACAGGAGATGCTGAACACAAGCCATACATCTGTGGGGACGCAGACTCTGCCTCCACGGTGCTGGATGGCTCTGAAGACTACCTCATTCTGGCCTGCGACGGCTTCTATGACACAGTCAACCCCGATGAGGCAGTCAAAGTGGTGGCTGACCATCTGAAGGAGAATAATGGCGACAGCAGCATGGTAGCACATAAATTGGTGGCATCTGCTCGGGATGCCGGCTCCAGCGACAACATCACCGTCATTGTGGTGTTTCTCAGGGACATGAACGCGGCGGTCGCCGTCAGCGAGGAGTCGGACTGGACAGAGAACTCTTTCCAAGGTGGGCAAGAAGACAACGGGGAAGACAAGGAGAACCATGGAGACTGCAAACGGCCGTGGCCCCAGCACCAGTGCTCAGCACCTGCAGATTTAGGCTATGAAGGACGAGTGGATTCCTTCACCGACAGAACTAGCTTAAGCATAGGGTCCAGCGTTAACCCCTTGGATGATCAAGGCTATTTAGACCTGACAAAAACAGGAACTAGTACACCTCAGAGTGCCAAATGTCTGCCACCAGTCCAAGCGTTTAGTCCTGGCATACCAAAGAGTGCGGATTCGATCGGCAGCTCCCCGGTGAAGAGCGAGTCCCCGGAGCTCAGCGCGTCCTCGGGCTGCGGACAGAGCGATCCCAGGGAGGACGACGCCCCTCTGAGCTCGGGTGCTGCAGGGCAGGGCATCTACAGGGTCAGGGGTTTATCCCCCGTCTTCTTTGGGCTGGAAGATGAACTGTTCAAATCCTTGGGAAAACGAGCTGCGTTCCCTCATTTCCGGCTCTGCAACGGGAAGAGGCGGCGAGGAGCCAAGCTCAAACCAAAGTTTCACACGCCTCTCTCGGCTCACGAGCCTTCCCAGGGAGAAGGATCCAGCCTGGCCTTCCCTGCCCGGGGCCGCAGGAGCAGGAGGGCATTGGCCCGACCCTCCCCGTGGCGGAGGCTGCCCAGCCGCGGCTCTTACAGCGAGTGTTTGATGCGAAGACAAAGTCATTGTATACCAGACCCACACCTTCATCAATGCTGTAAAATGTAACCACCCCCTCGTGTTCCCCTGTCAGACTCCCAAAGTAGACATTCCCAAAATAAAACTGGCATCATCAGAAAGCGGAAAAAAAAAAAAAAAA
>VZTE01001746.1:1218982-1254779 GCA_013397775.1 Eulacestoma nigropectus
AAAAAAAAAAAAAAAAGAGGTGGGCGTTTCCGAACTGTACTCCAGCCCCCTGCCAAGCTCAACCCCTGTGTAAATAGATCTAGGAGTTAACCAATGTAGTTGTTTCAATCTCTAATAAAGTTTGGTGGTGGTGCCACCCCGAGCAATGCCGCAGCCGCCCGACCACCCGCACACACGAGCGTCCAGCCACATCCAGCAGGGAGAGCCCAGCAGCCGCTGCACGTGGACAGACAACGCCAGGGCCCGGTCCTTAAACACGCAGAAGGTTGCACCTGCCTGAGAAATGTCTGTGGAGCAATACTCAAAGAACGATCTGGGTTAGAACTGCCAAATTTTTTTAGAGCGGGGGGAAGTTTCCGTAGAGTCGAGGTGTGGGGGGTTTTTCGGTTTATTTTTTGTTTTTCTTTTTTGTGTTCTGCTTTCTGTTTATTCCAGGTGAGCGTTAAGATGAATTAGAAAATTACATCCACTTTTGCAGGTAGACGACTAAAAGCCATACAGGGTTTACCAGGTACCTTAGGAATGGACACACTAAGCTCCTGCTGCTCTGGTCTCAGACTCCCATCGAGGTACAGACTCATAATTTACCTTTTTTTTTTTTTTTTCATGTAATATAAAATGCGGAGTATGAAGAAAACTTATCTTGCAGTTTTTAGAAAAAAATTATTTCCTATGGCTGGAGGTGCAGTGTAGGGAATTTCATATCTTTCTGGTGCTTTTAGTGGCATTTTTCTCTTTTCTCAGTTTAGGAAATTGTTCTCAATGAGTTGAACATGATTGTGCTTAATGCTTTGAGCCAACCTCTTCCCACCTTAACTTCATCTCAGGTCTTAAAAGAACCCAACCCGTGGAGGTGTCCAGTCCCATCCTCTGTCCCTGCACCCGTCCCAGTTGAGATCAGGAGCTGTTGGACGAGCTGTGTAGTTCTGGTGAGGATTCCCAGGTGGCAAAGGCAGCATTTCACATCCAGTGGCAGCAGGAAGGATGCAGCACCTGTTCGGGGTGTGTAGGGATGGATGCAATCCAAAGAGGATGGAAATGCCGAGGATGCAGCAGAGCAGGGGCTGCGCTGGGGCTTCAGGGAGAGGGTGGAATTCCCTGCCCGGGCAGGGCTCTGCTCTGGCTCCCCCGGCTCCAGGAGGGCCAGGGAGGAACTCAGCTGCTCTTCTTTGCATAAGCAGCGGCCACCAGCCCCTCCCCGCTCCCGAGGTGAGGGCGCACCCTTAGGGGAGCCGCTAATTGGGACGTAAATAAGCGGCCGATTCTCATCAGCTCCACTAAGTCCAGATCCTGTTACTACCCTTTGTTACAGCGATGCATTGGGAGGAGTATGAATAAAGTAAGTCTTCATAGGCACTTAGTGAGCAATTCATATCATTTTAGCAGTAACAATAGCAGTATTAGTGTTTAGCTAGAATTTGCAAAGTATTTTAATATTAAGTAGTCAAGAAAATTATTCAACACGACGAGATGGCGAGGCTTGAATTCTGCCAATTTCTGCTGCTTCTCTCTTTGATGCACTATTTTAAAAGCAATCTGATGAACAGCAAAAGGCTTTGTGAGCAACCAGGAGTTGGAGGAGTGTGGCTTTAGATTCCTTTGATCTTTCTCAGACTTTGTTTTAATCTTACGGGATCATTGGCTCTTATCTGCCATCTTATTCTGCCTTAGCTGTTGTCAACGTTCTCTTTAGCTGCAGCTTCTGTTCCAAGTCAGATTTACTGAGGAAATTTGAGAAACCATGAAATGGTAAAATATGCAACTCTGGGGCATCTCTGCGGTGCCTTTGTTTTAAATTATTCACAGTAATAGTGACTCATTCAAAGTCCATCTTTAGCTGACTGTCGTGTTCCGGAGAGAAAGGTGGTGTAAGTGCAATTCTTGATGTGAGTAAATTAGAATGCAAACCCGTCACGGATGATAAAACTTCTTCCCAGTCTGCAGGAGCAGTTGAAGAGCACTGGACTGCATGTGTGCTGTTTTGGGAAGGATCTAGCTTTTTAGGTGTGGATTCATAAATCGTAATTCTGCGACTCATCCCATTTATCTTGCTAGGAGAAAAAAAAAAAATCCACCATCGTAGTTGCAGTGTGGTCAGGTAAAACCATTGTATAGATAGAGCAAGTGTTCATTTCTTCACTAACTGCATATTTATAGAGTAGATAGGAACCATTTGTAAGGTAAGTCCTTTAAAGTTCTATAATATTAAAAGTAGTGGTTATTGGTCTGATTATGCTGCTCTTGATTCTACACACTAGACAAAAAGCAGTGCTTGTGAAATGCAGTGTTTTCTCTTAATGCCACTGGTGATAGGAAGTAGTTCCTTCAGTTCAAACTCCTGTGCCCTTATCTGCTGCTTGCTGACGTAAGCAATAATCCCTCTCTAACGGTATCTAAGTGTTCTGTATCTCGTACCTTGATCGTCTATCTGGTGACAGTGTAAAATATTAGGCTAATAGAGAAGTATCTCATTGTATTTATTAACTGTTGATACTGAGATTCAGTCTGTGACCTGTGTTTTGTATTTTTATCGTGTATCTTAGTGGTGGTGAAAATTTGTACAACGAATCTTTCCAATAAAGAGCTGAAGTATCCCTTTTCCGCCTTCACACAACCCCGCATCCCTCTCGGTCGACGCGGTGACCGTGGTTGCAGAACCAGGAGGTAGCAGTGACAACATGACTTTATTTTTGTTCTGTTTCAGTTGTGGTGGTTTTGAGGAAGGGGCTCGGGGCTGCTTTGCCCGGAGCTGCTCAAAACTCGCTCGTAAGCTCTTCACTGTGAGCGCCGCGGGGCTCCCGCGCCGGGAGGGGCCGCTGTGCTTTTCCAGCTCTGAGGAATGTGTGCGGTGCAGAGAGCAGAACAGCACCAGAGCAGGGAGCTCTTAACCCGTTCCATTTGCACTAGAGGTGGGTGGAAACGCACGTGTGGAACTTTTCTTTACCTAGAAGTGCCATCCATTGTCCTTGCGAGTGAAAACCGTTCCGTAGCTGAGCTGTTGAGTGCGGTGGCGCCGCGGCGCCGAAGGACAATGTCCAAGCAGACTTTAACTCACACCACGTTTCTGGTGGTGCAGCATCCTAGAAACTCCGCCTGGCTTTGGAGCGCTGTGTGTCAGTTGTCCCATGGGCAGATGAGGCACGAGGAGTTGTGTGCATAGACATGGCTGCTGTAGTTCAGGTCCACTCTCTCCTCACCAAATCCTCCCCGACCCCAAGATTCTGCGGGAATAAAGCAAAATGAGAAAGATTGGTCTAAATTAGGGGCTGTTTTAGCACAATTTCGTCACTCAGCACTTAGTCACATAAACAAAGCCATCCAAGGGGATACTGCAGCTTTGTTCATGTCTGTAATTTAGGGCAATCTTTTCTTTAATTCACATCCTCTTTGCGACAGGAACAAAACTTTCTACCCTCGTATCGTGCAATAATAAGGAAGCATTAACACAACCTCTGACTCCAATGTCCGTGCCCCTCTCCAGCCCTGGCACCCCAGCCACGGCACTGCCCTTGCCAGCATTAAAGCTAAAGAAAAACAACCCCCACCTGTCAGGGTCTCGTACAACCCTTGTCGTGTCCGGTTTTTCCTCTCCCTCCCTCTGGAAGGCACCTCGGGCCGAGAACAGGGAAGGTGGCTGAGCTCACCCCGAGTGCTGCTGCTCGTGGCCAGCCAGGCGCGGTCTCAGCTCCTGGGTGCTCCTGCTGACCTTTCTGTAGTACCTTGTTCATGAAACATGTCCTTTATGAAGTGAATTAATTCAAGCTAAATCATGTACCAGTGTTGGGACTTTTCCATTTGCAATCTTGTTCTACAGTTCACCCGTGAGTTTAGTTCCAACCATGTATTAGTCATCCATATTTTATTTATGAAAGCTGTTTATACAGGAGAAACTGTTGAAGTTTTACCAATATCTTAATAAAACAGTAATTTAAACCACACTCCAGATAGTCTGGTTATTTTAGAGCTAACAAAGGCAGCAACCAGCTGTGCCTTTACTGTGGTGAAAGGGGGTTTCCTTTGTGGGATATGGAACTGGAATCACTCTGTTGAGCTCTGGCTTCCATGTGGTTGCCCATTGTGGCCCAGCTCTGCTGTTTTACAGCCCAAAGGGGATGGAGCTGTTATGGCACAGCCCGAGGAGATCACTGGCTTCCAAGCCTCTTTTCCCCCCTGTTCTTTACAAACCAGCTCTTAACAGGTTGTCCATAAGGTGAGCAAATCACCAGCTCCTCTCTTGCCCCTCCAACAGCTGGACACAGCCTCCAGAGCAGCCCCTGTGCCTCAGCAGTCATTTCCTTCAGCCTCTCTTTTGAGAGTAAAGCAGCTGCGAGTGCTGAAGAGGCAGAGCTCCGTGATTACACTAATTGAGCTGTGTGCAGTAATCACCACACAGCCCCAAACACTCACAAGGCACCTCCAGGCTGTGGGGCCTGGCCCTGGCCCCCTCCAGGCTCAGCACTGGAACAGGCTCTGCTCCCTCTGCAGCTGAGAAACACAAACCAACTTTGGAGAAAAACTCTGCATCCTTCTCGATTCGTGTTTGAATCAAGATTTAAGCATTGGGTCTGGCTTCTACAAACAGAATCCCAGAGGGGCTTAAGCGCTTTTCACTGAATAATTAAGGAAAAAAGTGACAGGTGGATGGCAGGAAAAAGTCCCTCCATGAGCAGCCAGGCACTGCAGCAAGTGGAGCTGACCCTGCCAGCCTTCACCCTTTTACTTATCCACACACAAACACCTACAACTCAAGATTTCAACATTCATTTTATTAACAAAGTGCAAACAGTTTTAAACTAGGAGTTGTAGAGCACATTCACACGGACACAGGGCACAGGCAGCCACGTGAGGACAACACCGGGCTCATGCTTTGTCACTAACCAGGCATCTGCTCCCAGAGGAGCTTCACAAGGACTTCAGCAGCTCAAAATGCAACGAACAAAAGAGTTTGGCAATGGCTGTGGTTGGTCCACGTCACCAACTGGGGAAAACGATTGGAGCGGTGGCTGTTTTCCCCCAGCATTCCCAAGGACAGTCACACACCCGATGTCATTCCAGCAGCACAGCAGGACACTCATCCCCCCGGGCCGGGGCTCAGCACCTTCCCCACCACTCCTCAGAGCACGAGTGCCACCCTTCAGTGCCAGGCCTGCAAAGGTCGTTGTGCCCCAGGCCAGGGTTAAGACAATGGCAGCAGAACCACGTTTGGGAGAGGTGGGAGAGGGCACACAGCCACGGACAGCGGCCTCGGGCTCAGCTCCAGGGAATGCACACACCTCTCTCTCCCCAGGGATGCAGCCAGGGGTCTTCAGGCCTCGAGCCCGCGCTCTACCTGCTCCAAACAAAGGCAGTTTGCACTGAAAACTCTCCTGCTGGAGTAGTTTTAAGGCTTCAAACACAATCTTACAAGGTAAAATTTTATGCCAGCTACTTCAACCCAGTCAGTTTTGTACTGATTATGGAAGTGTTCAGAGCTCAGCCCTCCCTCCCTCCTCCCAGACTGCCTCAGAGCCGGAGGGAGCTCAGGATCCTGACACAGGATGAGCAGTGGCTCCATGGCTGCAGCTCCTGGAGCAGCTCAGGGAAGGTGCAGCCCCAGGGTTGGCCAAGGAGAACCTTCCCAGTTACCTGGTGCTGTCCTCTCCAGGGACAAAGCTGAGATCGTCAGAACTGACTTGATCCCCGTCTGGTAACACCGAGGAGTGCTCTGAGGGTGAAAACAACACCAGCAAAACCCAGTCACCCTCACCAGTGAGCACTGGAGCAGCCAGGGAATGCTCCCTCCCCTCACTCAGGCCAAAACTTCACCCCCCCATGGCCTCACAACTTTGATCCATTGGATTGGAAGTGAAAGCTTAACCAGAGGACTTTCTGAAGCACCACAGAACTGCTGGAAGCACATTCCTGCCAATTAAGATGCAAATCCATGTCTAAGGCAGTGGTTACCTCCCTGGAATTAGCCTACTTACAGTGCCAATCCTGGCACCCAGGGAGCTCCAACTGGGAACTGGAGCTATGGGTTTTCCAACCCTTCCCGGGAGACTCACCTAAACTGACTTCTCAAGGCTAGCAAGAGTTTCCCTCTCCTGTTTTGAGCTGTTTTAATTGGGATCCCAAGAGAAGAGTTCCAAATCTTACTGGCAGTTTCTCGAGCTTTAACACCTCCACAGCCCCCCCCCCCAGGGATCTGTACCCGAGGAGCTCTGGGAAGACTGGGAATGTTTGGGAAGAGGGGCTCCATCAGCTCTACCTTCGCTGGAGGGCTGGACAGAGAAGGCCTGGTTGAACACTTCTGAGGGAGAGGTGGCATCTTCCTGCTCCTCGTTTTCCGTGTCACATTCGATGTCACTGTCACTGCTCATGCCAGGCAGCAGGTGAAGGACGTGCTTCTGACACACCCCAGCTGCAAGAGAAACCAGAGACATCCAGGGCAAAATGATGGCAGCAGGATCTGCACAGCTGAAACGTCTGACTTTGTCCCACGGAAGAGTTCCTGCCAGCCCTTGGGATTTGGGATCAGGAGAACTGAGGGAAGGAGCACTTTCCAAGCACTCAGGGGTCTGGCAGAGCACTGGGTACCAGCCCTGAGCACAGCTGGATTTGTCCTGTGTGCCACCAGCTGAGCTGCTCAGTCTACTCCGCAGCTGGGACAGAAAATAAAAGTTGCTTTTCTAGGAGCTAAAAGGCAGCACAAACCCGTGGGGCAGATGGACCTAGCAGAGCCCTCAAGCAGCAATAGTGTATTTGAGTCTCACACAACAAATTCCCCCTCCAAAGCAGAACCAGAGCTGTGGGTGACTCCAGGTGGTGACCTTGGGTGGGCACTGGGCAGCCAGAACTCTCCGTGGATGACACAGGGTCTGCTTGGCTCTGCCTCTTAAAAGCTGATACTCATTGCTAAGAAAAAGCAAAGTGAGGGGCCAACTACTGTAGTTTTTCCTCTGAAGGGAAAAAAATTGTAATATTTGCTTCCTGGGGTTTTTAACAATGAAGTATTTCAGTTTCTAAAGCGTTTTCCTATTGGGCTGCCTGCTCTGAGAGCAGAGCTGCGGAAGCACATCACGATCACGCTGCAGTGACTAAGAGCAGAAATTCAGTTTTGTCACTGAGAGACCTTCTGTAAATGCCAACTCCCACACAATATTGCACACTGCAGCTCGAGATGGATGCTGGCACCTTAATATAGGCTTTGCGCTACAATCCAGTCATTGAAATTCAAATGAGTGCAGGGGTGGAAGGCAGGAGAGTTTTAGCAAGATAAGAAAAACTCTATGTGGACTTTCAGAAGGAAAAAAAAGCAGGGTTATTTTTTTTCCAGCATGGAAAGGATGCAGAAAGGGAGGGGAAAACTTTCCTCCAAGTCTCTAAGGAAACCGGATTATGCAGCACAACACCCGGCACGAATGAAGTGCTGGAGAGGCTCTTGTGTGGCTGTGGAGAAAGTTACCACGGGGGGTTGTCCCTGAAGGCAGCAGAATTACAAGCCAAGGTCACTGACTGCTATTTTAATGAGATAAGAAATTCTCCTCAAGGCCACTCCAGCGAACAGCAAAGCAGAGACCTGGAGCTGTCTCAAGGTACAAAAAGCAGCTGCTTGTCCAGAGAGCGCCGGCCCCACGTGACAGCCCCGATCCTGCCCGGACAGCAGCCACACAGAGATCTTCTCTCCTCACTCACATTTATTCTCCAGCTGCCACAAAACTTCACTTTGTTACAGCAAAGTTCAGCAGCCATGGAAGCAGCTTTTGGGAGTGATTTTCTCTCGTTCTTTCCCGCTCCAGAGGCGGAGCAGCAGCGCCCAGAGCGCGGCCACGCTGCACCTGCCCCCCACCACGTCCAATTTACCTTCCTCTGGTCCTGCAGAGGCACCTTCAGAGCCCATCCCCTGCAGCTCCCCGGGCTCAGAGCTGCTCTCCGGGCCGCCAGACTGGGCTCCTTCCGTCCGACATCCCTTGGAGTTTGAGCTTGGGAAGGAATTTAGGAGAAATACAAAACCTCACGTTAGAAATTCAGCCTTAACTCAGTTGTGGAAACAAAGCCTTTTAGTGCCACATTGAGTTTTACTCCTTGTTTAAGTCTTCTGCACGCCCACTTAAAACTTCCAGCTTTTTGAAACGTTTTAGTATTTCTAAATCAATCAAAAAACCTTGAAAAGTTTGAGTATTTTCCCAAAAAAGGTGACTCTACTTATGTAGAAAAAATAACCTGAAAACTCCATTGCCCTTTGCTTAGTCGGCCAACAGAGAATTATCATGAAATAGCTGAAAAATCGAGTTAGAGTGAAAAATATCATCTTAAATGAGGAAATCAAAAGTGATTAAATTTCAGTTAGAGGGTATTTTGCATGGAACAGTGGGAAAGCAGGCCTGGACTGCCTTTCAATTCCAAGTGTCAGACTCCAGCCAGAGCTGATCAAAAGAAGAGAAAAATGGGGAAAAAAAAGACAACTTACAACCTAGTTATAAACCCAAAAATTGCTGTCCAGAGGGAACAGCAGCAACCAAGTAAACTTCAAAGTAATTTCTCTTTCATGCTACAAGCACCTGGTTTGAGGAGATTATGGGGTTTTTGTAGACCAAGGGAAGGTGGGGGAGGAGATAAGAGGAAAAATGAAGAAACCCTTACCCCAGAGCACCAACTTTTCTGTTCTTCTCTACAGCAGCCAAGCCATTCAAGCCAGAAGCTCCCACCTCGGAGTCTGATCCCTCACAGGGTCTCTCCTCCTGCTTTGGCAGCGCCTCAGCGGCCCCGGGGCCGGCCAGGGCCCGAGCGTGGGGCCGAGCACTCAGCTTGGAGCTCCCCGGGCCTCCTGAGCAGAGAGAGCACAAATGTGACCCATGGGACCCTCCCCTCCTTCCCTGAACGCTGGAGAGGGGCAAAATACCAATTTCTGTGGTAGGGGTTTCCTTGTGCTTGCACTAAAGGAAGGGCACCGTGCAACTCAGGAGCAGCACTACCATAAAATTCTTACTGGAGTTTCCTTGAGTTCCCTCTAAGCCAAATCACAATTTAAACCTGGCTCAGTGCTGTTTGATCCTGGATTTTCACTGTCAGGTTCACTCCTGAGGCATTTGCTGAGACACCAGAACATAACACATATATTTATGTTCTGGTAAGTGAATGTGAGGTGCTGCCTCGCAGCTCAGTTATCAAAGGTACAGTAGCACTGTGTGGGAGAAAGGATCCAGGCACATTTAAGGGAAACTCCAGTTGCCAAATAAGAGACTCATCAAAAAGCTTTTGTACAAGAGATGCCAATTCCATCCCCCACAGGTGACAATGCCCCACGTACCCTCAGCAGGGTGGCTGTCCCCCTTCAGGCGCAGGTTCCCGTCCCCGCTGTCCATGGCTCTCCTCAGGGACAGGCTCCCGGCTGCTCCCGAGCGAAGGGGCTTGGCTGAGGTGCTTTTCTTACTGGCAGCTGCAAAAAAGTGTAAAGATGTGACAAGTGTACACTCAAAGCACTGCTGGACCTGCACAAAATCATTCCACACCTTCCTGTCAAAGGCCTGGGCTGGAGGGAAGCCTGGCCAAGACTGCACAAGTCATGTTCACCTGCCTTGCACTGAAACATCCTTCAGAAAGCTTCCTTCAGCCAGCATGAGATTATAAAGGATAGACAAATCCAAACCCTGGCTTACTTGGATTTTAGATTTCATCAAGTCTGGTCTGTTTTAATTTGTTCCCTACAACAGCCTCAAGTTCCCAGCTGGGCCTGATGCAGAGCAGTCAGAACATTGTCACTGTATCAGGTTTGGCAGGGCTGTGGGGTAAAGTTTTGGTGTTTGAAAGGGAAGGGCTAAAATCAGTTTCAGCAACTCAAGGGCAGGGCAGGTTAACATTTCTGATCTCCCAGCTGAAGCCAAGCCTGAGGAACTGCCTGGGGACATGAACCTCCTGTAAGGACGATTTAAATCCCCCCTTCTCCATGCACTTACAATTCCTTATGTAACAACTGGTGACCGTAGACTTGGTCAGGAGCTCCATCCCTATTTCCTGCAGTTTGCTGCAGCTGTCAGTGCCACAGGCAGCCAGGGCCCCCTGCTCGATGGAGAAGAAGCTGGGCTGTCCCTCCCCTGAGCCAGCATTGCTGCTCCTCACTTCAGACAGCTGGTTCTTCACGTCAGACATTTTGCTCCGAACTTCAGCCATCTGGGTTTTGAGTCTTTTCAGCATCTTCAGGTCGGGGGGCACCCTCCACATGGCCTGGTGCCTCCGCTGGTCTCGATCCTTCAGGGAATAGGATGAGGCTTTGCCAAAGGAAAAGGCAGAGAATACAGCAGGTAAGGAAAACCATTCTCAAATAAACACAGATATCTTAAGAGTTGTACCTTTCATCCTGCTATAAAAGTGAGGGACACACATTCTGTCCTGGCACAGCACCACACTGAGGCTGCGAGCACTGCCAAGCTGCTGGGACAGCAGGGTTTGTTCCCTGTCATGGAAGAAGGTCCCCAATCCTGCTCCCTGGGAGAAGCCAGGCTCCCAGCACTGCTGCAGGAATTCTGGTGACACCTGAGCTACCACCTTGCCAGCCAGGCTGCCAGTTCATCTCAAATTTGTTTTTATAAAATTTGTTGACTGTGTCTAGAAGATTCTCGCACCACCAACATCTCATAACGCAGGGCACTCAAAGAAATCTGAAATAGGGAAGAATTCCCTTTATCACAGCAGAAGATCAGGTTGAACAGCTAATACCTGAATGAGCCTCTGTGTCACTCAGCTGGAATAAGATCAACCTGGATCTACCTGAAGTGTTGTAAATTCTGTGTTTCACTGCAAATTCAGCTGTTCAAAACTGTAAAGTCAAGTGGCTCTTAGAAACCTTCACCTCAGGAGGTGAGGTCCGGCAAACTCCAAAGGGAACAGCAGCTTTGTCTTTACTGACCAACTTCAATAAGCTCTGGGAACAGTCAAATCCCAAGGGAAGCTCCACAAAACAGGTGATTTTGGCTGTGTGTTCAGTAGCTAAAGATTCACACAACTCAGCACAACAGGAGAGCTTCCCCCTGCTTGAGTGGCACAGCACAAAGTGCAGTGCCTTCTCCTGAGCTCCTTTTGTCCAGGGCTTTTTCCAAAAGCAAAACAGAACTGGGACTCACAGTTCATGTGCTGCTCCCTTTTTTTTTGTACTTCTGGAAGTGACTTCCATTTTTGGAAGTATGGATTACATTCACTGAAAATTCATGACTGTTTATGTAACTACATTTAAAAAGCTAATGACAAAGGAACAAAGAGTTGGAGCCAGCTTTTAAATTCAGTACCACCAATGGCATCGTGGCAGCAAACCCAAGCATCACTTGGAGCAAAGGGACATTTATTTCTCTTCTGTTCTAGAAAGTCACCAAATGGTTGTGAGCCAGCAGCTCAAATAAGTGTCAATCACCACAAAATTCAATCAAACCTCAATAATACATTTAATTCCTCACTACCAGAGGAACAAGCAACCTCCAGGAAGAGCCAGGGGTGCCAGGACTGCCAGCTCTGCTGCTGCTGCACATGGAGTTAATTGTTGTTTGCAGGTCAAGGGTGCCAACTGAACCACAAATATTCCTCAATTCTTTAAATACCATCACTATTTTTGGCTCCTGACATTTGGATCCATTTTTCCTTTTTTTTCTTTTCCAGCTTTACAACCACTCACATTTTTCTAGTTCTAATGGCCTCTAAATTCCAGGATTCATTTTGTTGGTTTGCACCATGCTCCAAGAACTCCCACCCACTCCAGCTGTGTGCAGGGAGAGGCGGAGCTGCTGCCTCAGCACAGAATTGTGTGTTATGCTGGATTCCAGTGCCAACCACTTCCAGAAAAGGGGCTTTTCAGTCATCCCACAACATTTCCAAGCTGGAATTAAACCATCAGACACGTGGTGTAGTTACCTCTGTTCTGCAGAAGAGAGGCAGGAGGACGTGGCTGAAGGCCCCAGAGGTTTTCCATGCCATTTCTGTCTTTTAGGTCCAACAAGTGGATTAAAATTAAGGGATCAATATCCAGCAAACTGCTGCTGGCTGTGGAGCCCAAGGCGCTGGCTCCCCGCCGGGAGGGTCTCCCACTGGCACTGCTGTAGCTGTGGCTGGTACCTGAGCAGGAGAGACACAAAGGTGGGATGTGCGGGACACAGGGATGCATTACTCCCTGGGAAAAATAAATAGGTAATTAAACAAGCAGATTAGGAATGAAAGCATCCCGGGAAACTTAAGGAGACATCGGTATTTCATGGATTTCTGGGTGCTGAAAGCAATCAGATATGCTTCTAATTAAGAGTAAGATGGGAACAACTGGAAAGGGAGAAGTGCTTCACTTCATATCTTTTATAAAAATCTCTTAATAAACAGATTTGTTCACAGATCAATACAAAGATCAGACTTACTCTAAAGGAGTATGGAGACAAAGATGTCCCTCCCTGAACTTCAGAACTTTGAAACAGAGAATTCTGTCTTTCAAGCACCAACAGACTTGTACAGCAGCACAAATACCATTTCCAGAGAATGCCACCTGTGGTATCTTTGTCCTGAATAAATACACTTAGATTCCATAATATATCTCTATATTCTATATAGAGAGATATTTCTTTCAGAATCTCGTGGCTAATTTGGGCTGTGATCATCCCCAGGCTGCAAAAAATCCCAGAACACCTTTTTGTGTTGCATTTAAAATGTATTTCTGCTTGACTTGTGAGGATTCATTACTTAATTCCCTCCACATTCTTTGGGCTTTGCAGTGCACCAAACCCCAAGTGAATGTGTCACCCGCTCAGAGGTCACACAGACATCAGTAAAAATTCCTTGTCAGTCTCCTATTGATTGGAACACAAGGAATTTCAGAGGCACAAAGCCGCCCTCTAAACTTTGATATCATTTTTAAACCAGCACCTTCAGATGATTTCCCCACCACTTTTTTTTTTTTTTTATTGAACCAATGAAGTGTTTCTGCTACACTGCAATAATCAGTAGGAACCACATGATGCAGCAGTTCCCAAAATAGAACTGCCTGCAGAACACGCAGCTTGGCGTTGCTTCCAAGAGGAGCAGGGGAAGGAATCCAGCAGCGTTTCGCTTTTATGGGAATTCTGGCGTCGTTTTTCATACCTGATGCTCCAGGAGTAGCAGCAGCTGCTGCATCCTCCATGAGATCTCCATCTTCCAGCTCCATAGTACTGCTGTATTCCACATCATTCTCTCCAGACCTTCAGGGATGATCAGGGTGGGAAAAGGAGAACACAGCTGTTAGCTTTCCTCAGCTCTTGTTAAATGTTATGGCACAAAAAGCAACATAAAGTACTGTAAATTGTATTTCCTGCATTCCAAGCTATCCAAACTGAACAAATGAAGTGTAGTAATTAAATGACTGACTCATTGACCAAGAGGCCAAAAGTGCCATATGTACCTAGACTGCAAAATCTGATCTTGCAAACTCCTGTAAGTGTTGCAGCACATTCTCACGTTTTAATTAAGGTTCCAGGATTTGACATCAGCTCTGCTCAGCCTCAAATTCCCTAATTTAAATACCTGTCCTTATCATCACTCTCCTACTACTACAACACTTCCCAATACCAGACCTCTATTCTGTTACAGTGCTGAGACAGATTTCTTAATAGTGTTTTGGGAAAGAACCTTCACAGATTATCACTTGTCAAAGACAGAATGCAGCACTAACATAAATAAAGAGATCAGAAAGACAGTAATTAGCTGACCAAAAATTCACTGTTTAGCACTAACTCTATGAGTTCATGTTGTTCCCAGTATAGGAACCACCCCTCAAATCACACTGGAATCCCACACACCCCAGCAAATTACTCAGTTTCCACTGGAATTAGGATGATTACCCTGGGTACGAGGTACAAGATGATCTGAAAGGCATTTAAAGTTACTTACATAGTTTCTTCATCAATATCATTTTCTTCAGTGTTACTGGTTGCTGTTGAACTTGCTGAAGAGCTGCTGCCATCAAGGTGGTTGACCTCATCTTCTCCAGGAAGATCTATATCCAGGTCACCATCTGAGAGCTCATGCTGCAGGAAAAACAGGAGGTTTTTGATAAAGAAACATTCAGTAGTGCCTTGATGGATACCCAAAAGCAATGAACAGACACTCTCTGTCCCCAGTGCCACTATCACACAGCAGTGAGGAGGCTCTCAAAGCACATTAAAGGCTGGGAACAAACACAAGTCAGATTTTTCAGCTGTAACTCAGAAACTTTTCTGTGGTGGGATCTTTTAGCTCTGTTCTGGAACATCTCTCTGGAGTCACCTCTCACTCACAGCTCTCAAGTGTCATCTCCTATTTCCATAGCAAGGATAATAAACTTCATCTACAATTCAGAAGTTCCCCTGTTTCTATTGCTGCCTTATCACAGAAAGCTGCACATAAACAGAGGCAGGAAACAGAATTCCTACATTAAAGTCTTCCTGCTGGGTCTTCTCTTCCTCCTCTTCCTTGTTCTCCCGTGCTAATCCCGGAGCAGTGAAATTCTCCAGCAGGGCTTCAATGCTTTGTCCAGGTTTCTTTGCTCTTGTCTCTGAGCCCTCATCATTCTGGGGACTCAGGTGAGTGTCTGGAGGGGAAACCCCTCGGGATTTCTGAGTCCGGGACAGTTCAATTGCAAGCCTCTAGAAGATCACAAAAATAACAGAGAAGACAACAATGGAGCAGCAGCATCAAATCAAGCACCTTTGTTGACTTGCAGATACACTCTTAACAGGTGATTTTACATTCACAAACATCCCACTTACTTCTTTTAGGTTATTTATTTGCTGGATGTAACTTGTCTGAGCTGCTTCCAGTTGAGCAATGTACCAGTGCTGATCCCGGCACTTTTGGAAGAAGGTTGGTGAGCGCACTTGGAACCTTCAAAGGAATATTCAATAGGGGTTTTTGGAGGAGTTTGTTCGGTTTGGGGTTTGTTTTTAAATGTCCCTCCCTCTAGCCAAAAAGCCCTGCAGAAAAACCTTAAAACCTGAAATCTAGTGGTGAAATAAACTTAACAGACAACAGGTCCTTGTGGACTCAGCATCCTGAACACCCTGACTGGCCACAGTGAGTTCTGTAGGAGAGACTCACAGACTTTCCTTATTCCCTAAGTTCTCCAAGGCTCACTAAACAAATTTTAAATTCAAACTGGTTAATTATTCCCTATTTCAGCAGGAGATTTGTGATGATACTTTGGAAGGAGAGCAGGGAAGCCCCACCTGAGGATCACGGTGTCGTTCTGCCGGTTCAAGTAGCCCTCGTTGGCCAGCAGGTCCAGGCGGAAGAATCGGTTGTAACCCCAACATTCCCCAACTTCAAAATCAGAGGCGAACTCCCGAATGATGTTTTTGGTGGGATCATTGGTGGACTGATGGACCATTTCTACACGGTATTCATACCTGCCCAGGGGAAAGGCACAGGGATTAGGACCAAAAGATGTCAGAGTTGCTGACTGGGTCAGGTTTAAGAGCTGCACTTCCCTGCTCAGCTGAATGGGGTGAGTCAGGCTTAAAATTTTACTGAGTACTTAAATAAACCGTGAAAAAGAAAAGAAAGTAGGAATAGGGAGTAGAGTGAACTCCAAGACTGAACTACCACACAGCTACTCTTATCAGTTGTTTTGCCAGCTTCTTTTTTATCTCAAGAAAGCCACTGAGTAACAACTTTAAAATATTATCTCTGTGCCTGATTCAAAGCTCAACAGACAACAGAAGTCTCACCATTCTTTTCCAAAGGGTTCTGCATTCTCTGCAAACACTGATAGAAAAACCCCAGCATCTGTTCTTGCTGCAGGTTTGCTTACTTGGATGTCTCTGGCAATCCAGCAGACAGCTCCAGAAACACTGACAGGTAGTAGCCCCGAACTACTCCATTTCCATCCTTGAAATAAAATTGAGAAGTTGATTAAAAATAGAAAGGAAAAACCAGAAAAAAAAAAAAAAAAACAAAACAAAAACCCACTTTGATACAGAAGACTTAGGAAAGTTTAGAAAACAGCTTCAGTCCATACTGGATTTGCAGCAAGAATCTATTTTGGATGTTACAGTTGTGATTTTTAGTCTTCAGTGGCCTCCTACTGTAACATGAATCAACAAGAGGCACATACACAGTGCAGAACTGGTATCTCAGATATAAATCTCAAGACAAAGCTTTAATTACTCTATTAACACTTTAGGTATTTGATTAAGTGGAAGTCTGAATAGACAAACTGTATCAGAAAAATATTATTGCAGGTTAAACATTAGTTCTGAAATATTTTACATACAGTCACATTTCAAAGCTATTTAATTTTTGAGAAAAGAGCAATTTGTTCAGAAAAAAATCCCATGCAATATGAAAAGTTAGGGCAGTTAACTAAGAAACAATATTAGAGCCACCAGAAGTCAAGGAAAAATACAGCAAAACCTCCATTACACTCACCTGAATCAAGGATGGAGAACGGCTCAACTTGAATCCTCCAGCTTGAAGAAACATTTCAACTTACCATTGAAAAAATAAATTTTAATGCCTCCTGACAGCACAGCTCATGGAGCTAATCCTGAGTTTACAATACTCTGGAAACTTCCACACAGTTCCACCTCTGCACTGCAATAATACAATTCTGGGCATCCATGGGCTTCGCTTATGGAGTCAATTCTCCAAGGATGCCACAAAAATCACTAAGGCAGAGCTGGTGCTCCACCACCAAACTCCTCCTTCGCCACCCAGCTGCAGGAGCAGCACTGACCAGAGCAGGGAATGTGGAAAGATCCCACCTTGGGGGTCAACATTCCAACATGGACAAAGCTTCAGAAACGGGAATATTCAGCCCACTGAAGGGACATACACATTTTAACGGCCAGTTTGAGAGCTGGATGCAGAGTCAACAACAAATGCCTGGTTCTCCTCCCACCTTCTCACTAATTATTACTCAAACATACAGTAAGTTACTCTATACCTCAGTTCTGTAAGGAACATCTGCAAAAATCACAGAGACATTAAAATATCTATTAAAGTTCCTATGCCATATTAGTAGGACCCATCTTTAACTGCTTTTAAATTAACCAGACAAACTATACTGAGCATGTTCTCACTGGAGATCTGGAGGCAGAGAGGGAATTCTCCAGTGGTTGGTGATCAGCTCTTCTAATGTTCTTTTCCTACAGCTTTTCATATACAACATGAGACACACTGATGATTCCTCACTGGAAAGCCTGGGAATGAACTGGAAAGGGATAACAACTCCAGTTGAAGACGTAACTCACCGGGTAAACTTTTAATCTCCAGCACAGTCCTGACACCTGCAGGGGAGGGCTGTACACAGGATCTGCTCGCTGGCGCAAGGTACTGGGGAGAGAGGAGGAAAAATATTTGGTACTGGGACAAAGCAAACCCCTCATGGAACCATGAGCTGCACGGACAATCGTCTTTCTCGTGGAAAATCCTTTTAGTGGGGTTAATTGTTCACCTAAACAAGAGTTTTTAAATGGAATTCCCATAGTTTAGTCCACATCTCACAGTTTCCTGTAGAGATTATTCTGTGTTTTAAATAACGTTTCTCATGTATGGAAGGAACAGAAGGATGTTCCCAATATTCACAGTAATTTAAGATACATTCTTACCTGAAGTTTTCCAAGACAAAAGTAGTTGAGTCATAGGCTGGAACCAACTCACTGTGGGGAAAAAGAATAAATATATTACACTTGAACAACATGGCATTAAAAATCCCAACTTTTGCAGTTTGTTTAAGCATTTAAGATGATTTAGCTCACCAGAGCCACTGAAATTCACCAGGACTACACTGGGTTATTGCAGTATAATTCCATTTATAAGCCTCCTTAGGAGGAGATACCTTGGTGCCATTGGAAAATGAACATTCAGATTTAAACCAAGACGTGGCCAAACCAATTTTTGCTAAAGAATTCTTGAGACTTCTCTGACTTTCCATTTTTTGAAGACATTTTTTCAGCACAGGCTCCCTCAGAACCCAGCACCAGCAGCATTCTCCTGATGAAGAATTGTGCTATGAAGTGATTTTGGCTGTATATTCTGAATAAAGGTGACCTGCAGAGGCATCTCATGAGAGCCTGGCAATTATATACTGAATGACCCACTAATAAGAGAAAAAAAAGGACAAATCAGTAAACTAAGTGTAAAAGAGAAAAAAAATTGTGAGCTGGAACCCACTGTCCTGACTCCCCAGCAGGGACTACAGACACAAAATAAGCCCTGCTGGGACAGAAAAGCCTACTTGCAGCACAGGTTACTACAAGGAGTAAACTAAGAGAAAACTCTCCTCTAAGATATTTTAGACATGTTTTTAAACACTGAACAAACATATCAGAAGTGCAATACTCACCTCGTGAAGTCTGGGGGGACAGGAGTGGTGACAAACGAGGCCATGGGCTTCCGATGGACCTGCTGGAACATCATCAGGATCTCTGAACTTTTGGATATCAGCTCACTCTTGCTGCAGGACCGTAACTAGATGGGGAAAAAAGAAGGAAAACAAATCCTTAGGTCAGCAGAAATCAAAGGTTTTGTCCACTTTTGTTTTTAAACAACTAAAATGCACGTTTGTCACAGCTTCAGAAAATTTACCCACAACACAATGTAAAAATGGAGCTTGGAGGTTTTGGGTTATTTTGTTTTCTGGAATTCCACAATGAAAGTTACAACAGCCACTATGTACCTCCCTTAGATTAAATTAATTTATATACAACTGTGATGTTGCCGTAAATACCTGTACTAGTTTTTCAAGCAACACAACACCTTTGAGTATTTCTAGAAGACATATTTGGTTTTAAGAAGAAATTGTGCAACCTAAGGCCACTTCAATGAAGAGGTGTCCTCCAGAAATCTCCATCAATTAATAGTTTTAAAATAAAAAAGTAAATAAGAAAAGCAGACTGAGGAGGGAATCTATCTACACAACATTTAATCTCTTTTCATAATCACCTGATGTTCTACTTCTTGAAGCAGGGTTTCTAGAAGTTCAGTTTCTTGAGTAAGTGATGTCTTTTGCCCTGTTTAAAGAAAAGACATGGTAAAAAAACCCAAAACCACACACCCACTGGTTTTTAAGAAACTGTACTTTTCTTTCCTTTTTTTTTTCACTTGGAAGCTGCCCCAGAACATACTAAGGCAAAGGATTTCTAAATATACCACGGCTGATTGAGAAAGTATCTGAAAAGCAAGTCTACATTTTTAATTAGAGCCGTAGTGAAGAACTCATTTGAAGTTAAGTCAGTAACGAAACACTCTGTGTCCCAGAAATGGCAGGTTTGTTGTTTTGGGGTGCTTTTTTGGACAAAAAGAAAAGCAGGTTTGACTCTTATCCAGACAAGCCTGTCTCATATTAAAATTACACTAAAAGGAGAATTTATCACAAAGATGTAATTTTCAAACTTTTCTAATTAGAAAGATGCATTCTTGACCAACATAAACGATGAAATAAAAGCACTTTAGTTAAAAGGTGCTAAACATCTTCCAGCTAGATGGGAATGTTTTCCAAGATATTACATAGGAGTTTTTAACAGAATATAATCAGGTTATGTCGAATTTAGAACTTAGCACAGTAACGACATCATCAACCAAAAGCTTTGCTGCAGGTGGAAGTTTTCTGCCAGCAGTGAACTTGCTCAACACCGGACTGTGTGGAAGGACTCATGCTCCCAGGGGAACAGTTTCTCAGTGGATTTACACATTGTTAATAGATTTCTCCTCCTCCTCACAGAGGCCAACACTCACCCATCAAAGTGATGAGCTTGTTCTTGAGCTGGGTGTCCAGGCGGGCGATCATCATCTCCACGGCGTTGCGGATCTCCCGCACGCGCTCGTCCTTGGCGCTGCGCACGGCCTCCACGTTCCGCTCCTGAACGGGGCAGGAAAAACACGGACAAAAACCTTCCCACATCTGCACCTTCCACTCATTCACACCTTGACTCCACTCTCTCGGATCCCAGAAATGCTTAAGTCTCCCTAAATCCCCTATGCGGAAAACCAGGAGCGTTGTTTTTGAGCGTTGTTCCTGGAGCAGCCAGGATTTCACGGTTTCCCTCAGCGTGCCCAAAGGTTAACTGGGAAGCTGAGCAACATTGTCTCATCACACAGGGATTTGTCATATGGGGATTCTTTAGTATCAGACCTGTAAATGCAGCTGCCAGTTTCTCTTCTGCAACTTGAGCAGCACAGAAAAATTACCTTTGTGGAAACGAGAATAACGTGATAAAAACAGAAAAGTTCTTTGTGGTGACAATAATGGATAAAACCAGAATCCGTCTCCCTGGCAGGGGAAGGCCACAAACTCTCAGCATTTCATAAACACAAGTGGCCCATGTGGTGAAAAAGTCACATCTGAGCTGGAGCAGAGCAAAACTATCAGTGCACGTGGCAAACAACTACCTGAACAACAGGCAAAAATCATATAGAAACTCGCTCCAAAAATGCCTGATTTTATCTGCACAAAGACTACACATCATAAATGTAACACAGAAGTAATCCTTCCTGGGATACAAGAAACTGCATCAAATTGCTGGAATTCCCACTGAAACTGCTCAAGCTGAATGTGTCGATATTTGGATTTTTGACACGTTCACCCCACAGGGAAGAAAAAGGAGGTACACAAACAAATCTCCAACTGATGAGCTGCTCATCCTGCAGGCTCAAGTACATTTACAGGTTATTATCCTAGAAAAAGAAAAATAAGCTGCTAGAATAAAGCATTATTATACTTATTTAGCATGACAGAATGCACTTTAAGTGTTGACAAAAACACATCTTTCAAAGAATTGTGCAACTCCAGCTTTTAAACAGCACACCCAAAAGAAAAATTCTGTTATCTAACTCTAAACCAGAATTGAGAATATTTTGATCTTTCCACATTGTATAAGAAAAGCCAAATGAAAAAGAAAAAAGATCTCTCTATGGGATAATCCCACCACCTTCTAACAGGTACTACTTCCACTTCCCACTTTACAGTTATCCTTTGCCACTGGAACACTACAGGAAAACTTCCTTACCACTTCCTGCACCAAACTGATCAATTCCATGAGTCTTCTCCTAAGCTTTGCCACTTCTTCATTTACTTTTGTGACGTGCTGCTCGTAGATTTCTGCCAGTGGTTTGAAAGTGTGTCCTCCATGCTGTTCAAAGAGAAAAAAGGGGGAGGAGGAGGATGTGGTGAATAACAGAGCATCTCTTTTCCACTTTATTCTACTCCTATTAAATTCCTGAAAGAGGAGGGAAGAAAGCCTACGAGTGTATCACTCATTCTGGAAAGGTTCCAAAGCAGATTGTATGTAGGAAGTCAGTCTTTCGCTTCCCTTTGTAAGAAGCCATGAATTTGGCTCTCATTCCATCAAAGCTTCCTGTCAGGAGTTATTTGGAGTCTCAAGAGTCCTCCAAAAATAAACTGCTTCATTCATTGTGCAATCTTTTACCAAATCAAATATTGACAGGAGATATTTATTTTTATCATTATTATTAAAACACCCTTCCCCAACAAAGGCAGCACACTGTTAACCAGTTACATTCCAGACAGCAACAGCTGTTTCTCCTTGAAATACCCAACTGGATGGATAAACACTGAGGAACTGTGCTACAGCTTTGGAGATTAGAGGCCAGGACAATGAAATAACAAGTGTTATCTGTGTTTTTTGAGCAAGGCTTCTTCCTTTGCCCACAAAACTCTCCCCACCACACAGAATTTGTCCAAGACATCATGAAGGTTATAACAAGGAAGGCAATTCTGACCTGCTTTTGGCAAAAATTCCATTTCCTTTTCTGACTATGAACAGGAAATACCGTGTTTCACAGGCAATGTCATTAAATAATAAATACACATAAAACTGCAGTATTTGCATGGCAATCCAACAGCCACAACAGCAGTTTCACAGCATTTCTAGCTCTTCAAAACCACTGTCAGACACAAAGTCTGAAGTCTCTCACACCGTGTGCATTCCAGCAAGTCTCCCCTTACCATTCCTCCCCAAAGTGCACACTGGTGGCAGATACACTTCTTGCAGGTCCAGCAGAAAACACTGAGCTTCTCGTGATGGTTTTCACACCTTAAACCAAAAAATACACATATCACCAACAGAAAATAGCTATGAATTTTCTACAAACTCAATTTAATGTTTTCACTTGTTTTGCTATACAGTCCTGCAAGCAAACCACAAAACATCTTTTGCAAAGACAGTTATATTCAATAAAAGCCTTTTGTAAGATAAATGTTGCTTTTAGTATTCCCTCAAGAAGCGCTTCAGATAGAGAGAGTACATTACTAAAATTGACTCCTATATTCCAAACCACAGAACACTTAATGCAAAGAACACTCCATTTACTTGTCCTTTTCATTCTCTTCATGCTTTGTGAGGCTGCAGAGCTGAAGTGTGTCCAGTTGCTGTGTGACCTCCTCTGCCCAGCGACAGTTGACGAGCTCTCGGAGCTGCAGGGGGGCTCTGCAAGAAGGATGGCACAGTTAGAGCAGGAATTTGGCTCCAGGAGCTAAAGGAGAAGCACTGAAGTGAGTTCAGTTCAATTCTACACTACCAGAAGAGTCACAGGCAAAAAAAAGAGGCAGAAATTGTACTAGTTATTCCAAGGGAAAAAAAAAAAAAAAGAGTCAGTTAGCTCATTTTGGGGGCTGGGGAGAGGTGGGAACTTAATCCTAAAATGATACAGGATAGCTGCGTGGGCACCTCACACAAATTACAGGCATTAAAAATGGACACTTTTCACTTTGAAAACTGAAGCTTCTGGACTCTGACTTTTGTAAGAAGAATATAAAGAGGAATTCCCTCTAGTTACTCTTATTACACCAACTACGTGCACAGCCGTGTTATGTGGGAAGAACAAAGATCCTGCTTAGCTTGTCACAAAACTAGAACACATTTTACAGTAAGTATTGCACCAGGGCCAATTTTCATAGAAACAGCAGGCAGATCTCAAAAAAAAAAATCAAGCTTATAAATTTAGTGCAACCTGCACTGAAAGAGAGATTGATCATAACAGGACAATCCACTCAATTCCTGATATTAAAAATACCTTACCTACAATGAGGGCACTGAGCTCTTTGTTCAGTCAGCCAACGCTGTGATGGAAAAAGGAAAAACCTTTTTAAACAGAGTGGAATGAAAGAACTGCAGGCAAGCACGTTCTATCATTAATCAGGAGTTACTAATTTTTATTACAGCTTTCCTATTTTTTTTTTCCTTTTTTTAACAAATTTGCAATTTAACTGTTCAACCACTTATTCACAGAAGAAGCTGCTACTTGTGTCTTAGTAACAAGCAACCACTTGTTTTTAGACGTCAGAGATGCTTCAGTTAAAATTACACAGAGAATTCTGAGGTACCAAATATTGCATTAGAAACCACCCACCTGGAAGATTCCCAGAGTCTTAGACTAAAGAGCACATTTCAATAAAGGAAAGAAAAAGACACCACAAGCATCTTTTTCAGAGCCTAATTAGCCTTCAAGATAATTTATTTCTTCCTCTTGGGTTATTTATAGACAAATTAAATACCTGAACTTCAGTGATCAAATCCACAAGGAGCCTGTGAATGTTTCTCTTCCAGAAGCTCCAGGGACAAACAGCTGAGCAAAGAACTTCACCTGCCCACTACAACTCACAAGTGTAAAAGCTCAGCAGTTGATGGGTTTATATTTGTCAGCTCTCTACTACATTTAAAGAGTCTCATGAATAATCTCTCACCACCCAGCAACAATATGTCATCTAAAATCCTTAATATGCAGCACAAATCCTTCACCTACAGCTCTTGTCAGAGCTTCCAGAGGGGAGGATGAATGTCTGTTCCAATTTCTGGAAATACTACTGGAGGTCTGGAAACCTCAGCTGAACCTTTCACTGCTACAGCAACAAAAAACAGCATCTGGCTTTGGAACTGGAGTGTGATACACTGGGAACCACGGCCTTAACAAAGGAATGAGGATTCAGGTGCTGCCTCAGACTCCCCTGAGAAGGATTTAGCCCCACCTGATCACACCACACCAGCCTGACAAGCATTATAAAACACCTCCAGGATACAGGAGGTGATGCTGTGACCTTCCCAGATGCAAAGTCAGCATCTGATTTCTGTCCCAACTTCTGTCTTCCATACAGGCATCAGCAACTCTCAGGAGGTGCTAAAGAAGGGATCATTGTGTGTCTCTTCCTTAAAGCAATTATTCCAGATGGTGCCTATAATTAGCACCACTGAAGGCAATGCACAGCCTGCCTACTTCTTCCTCAGGGGTGTTATAAAAGGTTTTGAAAGGGAAACTAAAGGAGGAAAAAAAATAAGGGATCCTTGGAACTCCAGGAAAAGAACGTCTTCATAAGCTCAGTTTTCAGTTCAAACGTTCGAAAGAACAAACTAAACCAAGCAAACTCACCCGGATACAGCTGAAACAGCAGAGCTTGGAGCAGTGAGGGCACAGGCGGGCATCCCGGAGCTTCTCCATACAAATAAAACATCGGAACACCTCGGCAATGCTCTGCAAAGGGGGATTATCCCTACTGTTAGACATGCTTCAAACACATCAGGGCTGCAATTGTTTTCCAGGCACAGCGCCAGGTTTCAGTCCCGTTCCAAACAGCACATCTCTGAGGGAGATATACCCTGGACACCACAACTCTCTCCCTCAGCTTCTCCTACACTGCACCAGCTCTCAGCACCCATTTTATAGCACTATTCTCCTTCTTCAAGGAATAGCTTCTACTTGTCTTATCTTTTTTTGGAGCAGTCCTTCCTGTAGCCAAGATATTCCTGCTTGTGATTGAGCAGTTGCCAGAAGAAATGGTGGTGTACCTGCAGACAGTGGACTGGCACTAAACTATCTCTTAAATCATGGTAAGTGCATGTATGTGTTATACACAAGAGGGGTTGAATTGAATTGGGTATTTTTTTTTGGTATTTATAAGACTTATATTCTTTTAAGGTCTACCATTAGCACTAGCTCTACAATTTCTACGCTCTCTCCCACCTCATTTAATCAATCTTGGGTGACAAAAACATTCCCCAAACGACAAAAGTATTTTGAAAGCAGTCTTTGCTTTCCATATTGATAGATATTTAACCGATAAAGAAGTTTTACCTTCTGTATCATACAGGAGCTATAACCCTTCTGGTTTTAACTATGGAACTTCATAAGGTCCTTCAGAGGTGCTAATTTTTTTCCCCCACATCACTGAGGTTGTGAATCAGCACAAAAGCACGACATCTTTAATTTTAAAGATACCACAGTATCTCCCATATAATAATGTCTTCTTTAACAGTTGCAAGCCATTGAAGCGCACCATCTGCGTTTACAGGAGGCGATCACAGCCGGTCTTTTACCTTCTTCCCCAGCCTGGCTGTGACACACCAGCAGGTGTTTGAGCTGCCGGGTTACAGCCACTTCTGCACCTTCACCGTGCCAAGGCGGGTACCGTGTGTGCCAGGTCTCTATCCACCCATCCATCCATCCATCCATCCATGCCTGGCTCCATCCACCTCCGGAACCGGCACCTGCGGCGCTCCGCCAGCTCATTTCCTACCCCCTTCCCCATCTGCCGCCTCCCTGCCCACCCGAGCCAAGCCCCGCAGCGCTGCAGGCTGTTCCCAGCGCCCGGGCCGCCACCGTTCGGCACCACTCGGCCTTTTTTCGCCCCCCTCACACAGCGGATAGGGACCGTGTACCGAGGGACCCCGGTAAAACCGGGCGGGTGCGGAGGAGAAGCCGCAGCCGCTGCCCCCTCACCGCCCTGAGGGAGCGCGCGCCGCCCGCCCTCCCCTCACCTCCACGCTCTGCTCGTCCATGGCTGCGGCTCCGCCGGCGGCGGGAGCAGAGACGGCTGTCCCCGGCCTCCCTCTCCGTGCCCGCGGGTGAGGAGCGGAGGCTCCGGGAGCGGGGATTTTAGGAGCGGACTCCTCGCTCCTGCCCCGGCCCCTCGCACCCGCCGGGNGGGCCGCCCGCAGGGGGCGTGGCGGCGCGAGGGGCGCGCGGGAGGAGCGTGAGGGAGACCGGCGGAGCGAGAGCCCCGCGCTTGCATTTTCCTTTATTTTTCTTTATTTTCCTTATTTTTTCTTTATTTTCCTTATTTTTCTTTATTATTTTTTATTTATTCTTCCTCACCGGCGAGGTTTCAGGAGCGGGGATGGGTTTCCGCACCCCGCTGACAGCTGTTTTCAGTTATCATAGCCAGCGTTCACCAATAAATTAAGTATTGAACGCTGCTGACTGTAGTGGCAGCAAGGATCGAGTCCTCTGTTGGAAGTAGATCGGTGTGATTAAAATCTACTAAATCAGTTTGTGAAACTGATTAATCGCTTGAAACTGAGTAGTTACTCGTAGGTAAAAGGGCACACTTGGCAGCAGACATCATAAAATCAAGCTGTTCCTGTTCTTTTCTCTTCAATACCCAGCCTGTTTCTCTTCCCATCAAACCCTAAAGCAGTTCATGGATGAGTTCAGAAATCAGCCTTTCCCTCTCTAAGAGCACAAATTTAAACCTTCTCTCCTTTGACAGACACAATTTTTCATTAAAAAAAAAAAGGAACTTAATAAAACTTCAGGTATCTTACTCTCTCAAATTAGGCTGAAACAGAACAATACCAATGTAAAAAATAAGATATAAAATACCTATATTACATATATAAAAATACAAAAACATAGAAATATTAAACATAAGAATGGTTTTCACTGTTAGGGTGGTCAAACGGTATAACAGAGGTTGTAAACTCTCCATCCTTGGGAATTCTCAGGACCCTGCCCTGAGCTGCAGTCCAGGGGCTTTGGACTGGACAGTGCCCAGAAATCCCTTCTGACCCCAGCTGGACTGTAAAAAACCCAAGGGAATTCACATCAAAGGAAAATTAATCAGGTCAGGGAGCAGGTTCAGGGGTCGGGGCAGGGCGCAGGGTCAGGAGTCACGTAAACAAAAGTATAATAAATCTTTATTCAGGAATGCGAGTACAATTAAGAGGCTTGGATTATTTGCCTTCAGAACTTCCTCAGGAATGCAGCAAGGAAGTGGAAGCATCGCGTGGCTCACAGCATTCCTCAAAAATGCATCAACCATAATCCTTTAAACAGCCAAGGTAAAGTGCCAACCTCAGTGTTTTTGAACTCTCCAATTTCAAGTGTTGTCAACAGAATGTGTATACAGAAACATTTACAACTTCCCAACAGCGGATTTGGAGCTCTTGTTCCAGAGAAATTCTTGTTCCTTAAGAACCCAGGAGCTGTGACCAAGATGCTCCTGTGACAGATGAGCTTCCATTTACAGAGCTAATTTAACATTTCCTTGTTTGTTGAGTTCCACAATCCCGAGTTCTTTCAGGATTTGAATTCTTGAGTCAGTGGCTTTCATATTCATCTTGTTCATCTGTGAAATACTCAGTGCTGCTCTGTAAGACAACAACAATTTAGTAAAACATCAGGTCTGGCAGAAAAAGGCTAAAAAGCACATGCTGTTTAATCAGTGATTTTTGTGAATGCTCTGTAAATCTCAAACTTATTCAGATTACCATCAAATTTTCTGTGCTGCTTCAAATCACAGCCGTCATTTGCTAATCTTAGGGTTAAAGAGACAGAATTCCTGAGTTAAAAACTTGCTTTTTTTTTGTAACATCAGCCTGTAAGAAATCCCCAGCACTCACCCCAGAGAGGGATCAGGAGGGCTTGGTGAGGGGAGGGCAGGGTTTGGGGGTCACAGTTTAGTGTCAGGGCTTTTTGAAGTCACAATATGGCAGCGAATGCTTAAATAGCTGGTTTTATTTAATTTGAAGAGGCTGAAATTCTTTACAGTTTATAAAATCCTTTTAATGAATGGCTTTGAGTCTTACCTGTTCTTCTTTACAACGAAGTGGTTAAACAATCCCTTGTACAAATAGTTCAAGTCTGCTAATTTGACAGTGCTCCTGATGCTCCTGGGCACACTCATAAATGTTTCCTCAGTCAATGGTTTGAAGTGGGATTCTAAAAAGTTGGAAATAGAAGATATTTGTTAAAAAAAAGGAAACGGAAAATATTTGTTTCTTCCGAAACTGGATCGAAGATAGAAAGTACAAAACCAACTGTGAAAATTCCTTTCTCAAAGTAGGGATAAATGGATTTAAAGAGAGCTATTTCTAAGGTAAGATTAGTGCACCATTTCTTCCAGACCATAAACACAACAGTTTTCCACTTCAATCCCATCGAAAGCAAGGAAAAGAATCCCAGAAACATGACAACTATTCATGGAATGTAACTAAGGGGTCAGGTCCTTCTAGTAAAGTCTTCACATAAAAGCAGTAGATACTGGTGCTTGAGAGTGAAAACAGTGATTTTACTGCCTATCACAGCCTCTATGAGAAGAAAACAGTGGGAAGTTTATTTTTTCAGCACTTACCTTCAGCTGAGCCAGGGACTGTAGGTCCTGGATGGGATGGCTAAAAACAAAGAATAATGTCAGTATTTGTTAAGTGTTTTGCCTAGAAATCATTTTTTACACTTTCATTTCTGCATGAAATTGCTATTAATTACATTTTACCATTTGATAAGTCACTGAAGTCAACAGCAAAATCTCAGGGATTAAACACAGTTTAATTAAATTAAGTTTAAAATGGATACAGGAAGATTTATATGCAAGTCAGATGAGCCTCTCCAGCTTTCCAGCGTGGATCTGAAAGCACTGCACATGATTTAGAATTAATAATGGACATAAACTGAGAGCATTTATCAAGGGAGGAGCATATATTTGCAAACAAAGAGTGAGTGAAGCTGCAGGAACTGGACAGGTTCCATGCAAACCAACTGTGGCAACAAAGGGACAGAAAGTGAGGTCTCCTGTGACACTGGGCAGTGAGGAGAAGTAGAAAAAGATAAAGTCAATCAGAGAAACACCCTCTGTTAACCTTATTTAATATTTTTAATATGAGACCCAGAGCAAATATTTGCAGATAATTATATTGGATAATGATATATTGAGCTATGGGAGAGTATCTGACTTTTTAACAGATTTTAATTTAGATCTAAGATCTACTGCGTTGTAGTTAGAATAGATGGTTACTCATATACCAAAAGTTGTTTAATATTTCACAGGAAATTAATTTTCTCCCCACTTTGAGATACATTGGTTTGAATCGATGACATCCCTCACTCCCACCCAAATGCTTCTTTATCAAGAAGATCAACAAGAGCAACCAATTGCACCTCTGACAAGAAACATAAACATATCCCAATTAAAAAATAACAGGAACAAAGTCTTCCATCAAAGCTAATTTTTCCTTTGTGGACCATCTAATTGGAACAATTAAAAAAACTTAATCTGTATAGAATAAAAATGAAAAGGTTTGTTAAGGAACTTAATCTCGTTTCTGAAAAATTCCACTTATTTGAGAGGTATTAAACCACAAAATCAGCCCCTTCTGCATCCAGCTGAGCTGCACTCGGGCCTAAAGGTGTCTGGAATACTGACATTCCGTGCCCTAATTACCTCTTCCACTGGCAATTCCACTTCTTTCCCAGTTTGCAAGTTTAACTGCTGAGCTGCAGTCTGTTCTTCTGCTGACAGAGGTAAGCTCTGGGGGAAAAAAAAAGCAAACACAGAGAAGTCTTGATACTTCAGTTCCTGAGGTGATGATATTTACAGAAGGACTCAATGTTTGTGCAGCCCTTTGCTCATGGAAACTGACAGCAGACTCCTGATTTCCTTCCACTGAAAGCAAATGTACAAGCAAAGTATTTCTGAAAAATCAACCATAATCTTCCTCTAGTACCAATACTATAAATCAGTCAAGTAAGATAAATTCTTCAATTAAAAAAAAAGTATTTCATTTAAAGACTTACATTTCTCCAGAAGTTGAACCCACCTTTGGTTTAGGAAATACAAAAAGCACAAGAAATTCTTTACCTAAAGCTCTACATATAACTCGAGAAAAGGGTCTTCCACTTGGAGAAAATCCCAAGTATAAAATTATTCTTGGCAGAATATCCTTGAAACACAGTGAGATACGATCTATTTTCCTTCCTGTGACATATAACCACTGTCTTTTAAATCATTATACAGCCCATTTTGTCTACAAAAATGTTACCAGTAACTTGCCCAGAGCTGTTGACAGATTAAACTCAATCTCCAGGCACTGTCATGAGAATATTGATCTAAATCACCTTATTTGTAAAGGGACAAAATGAATGCTTTCACAATCTCTTCAATAATGAAGCACTGTCTGGAGAAAATGTTGTTTGTTGTTGGGTTTTTTAACAATTTAAACATTAACTTAGGAAAAACAGCTTTGGAATAACAGCAATCCCAGGGTGTTTGTTACAATGGTTTTAACTTTCTCCCTCTAGACAGTGAAAATACATTTGCCATTTAAAAGCTTTTTTAGCCTTTTAAGACTGGTTTCACTTTCTATTTTCTTTAAGGTGTCTACTTCTAAACACTGTCAGTGTGGCCCTGGGACACAGCTGTGCACAGAGGTGTTGATTCCTAGGAAATGACCCAAACTGTGTCGCTGTATTCACACACCTCAGCTCCTCAAATCCCAACACCTCCAGTTTCAACTGCTGGGGATTGGGATTTACAAAAAGAGCTCCAATCCTGCCAGCATTCCTTCTGGGAAACGATCTCCTTATCTTCTGAGAGTCTGCACAAACAACACTTTCCAGTGGAACCACTCGTGGTACAGAAAGGTTACAAAGTTCACGTTCATCCCCAGGAATGAAAACAAAGTGATTAAAATGAAAATACCACCTCCAGCTCAGCTCGTTGCTGTAGTGCCTGAACTATCTTCATTGTTTTCTCCAGGGCAGCACGGATGCTCTCCATGGATTCCTTCTGCTCCATGGAAATTTTTTCCATCTGCACACACAGGGATTTGTAACGGGATTTCAGCACCGGGAGTTCTTTCAGGAGAGCAACTGGATTCTCCTGCGTGAGTAAAACATTTAAATTATGTGAGATGATAAAATTAATGTGGCCACATATCAATTAAAAGTGCAGGTGTTAGAGACACCAAAATCTAACATGAAGTGACCCTTTACAATGAAAATGTACAGGAGAAAAGGACTTATTTATAAAATCCTTCACATGATGTCATTTATTGTTTTCCTCTCATCTCTCCCCAAAATCCGAATTTAGTCATTGCTTGTCAGCACATTTATTTTGGATCTCAGAGCAAGGGTGAGTTTTAGCTCAGATTGGAATCTGTAGCCTGAATTCAGGTGTTAACACCACTGATTTCTCAAAGAAGAACATGAGAAAATTTCACTGTCCCAAGAAACCAAAGGAATTTGGTTTGAATTCAGATCAGGCCACTTATCTTGATATATGATGCAGCAAATACTTAATAATAATAATAATAATAATATTTTTTAAAAGCCTGACAAGTAGGTGAAAGAACAGCCACATATATTTCAGGTTTAAAGAAAAATACCCATTTATTACTAACTTCATGCAATAAAATTGAATTTAATCTGAAAATACTACCTCTGCTGCTGTATCATCAGGAAGACTTTTCATTATTTCAAACTCCACTCTGTGCTGAATATAATCCAGATCAGATTCTGCTTTCTGGAACTAAAATATTTAAGGTCAGGCACAGTATATTAAAAACCAAAAACTGCAGACAAACCCCAACCTGTGTTTCAGGAAAGCAGGAGGCAGCTGTCTCCTTCTGAAAAGCTCAGGGACCATAAAAGTTTTCAAATTTAATTTTTTGAAATATTAAGAGTTCTGTTAGCAAAACTACAACACTCAGTTATTTACACAGAGGAGGTTATGAGTAAATTCAGGATCCAAGAGTATCATCAGAGCTTTTCTTAATAATCATATTAGGGATGTGTTCTTTCAGATGGTTTTAATGCCCACAACACATGTTATTATTCCCCAATAAACCAGACTGACTAACAGCTCATAAAATTGATGACATCACTTTTCTTTCCTTGGGAGAAATAAGCCACCAGAGAATTGTCTAATTGCCTTTTAAAACAGTCTGCTGATAGCATTACTACTTAATTAATTTTAGTCTGCAATTTTAATATCTATTAAAGACTTCCACTTTCAAGAAAGGCAGTTTTCCCAGCTCCCAAGCAACTCATTAATTCTTTGACATAATAATTCAGTGATTTTATAGTCACAGAAGAGACAATGATGAAAGCAAGTTAAAAACGGTTGTGACTTCCTTAATGTGGTTTTCACTGTTTATATGGAGATTAACCCCAAAGTGACCATTCCAATCTTTTTCTAAGGATCAAAGTAAGGTTGTATTTGTCACAGGCAGTGTTAAAAAGTACCAAATATCCACAGCCTTTGGTCAGGCTGGGATTCCAAAGGGAAATTTATGTTTTAAACGTCAGCCTTGGGATCCACCTTAAGGAATGGCCAATTAATGCCTTTGAGGATCTGGAAATTCAGCCTGAAGGAACAGGATTTCATCCAGGACACCCTCCAATGAAAGCCTCTTTGTGAGGGAGTGAAGATGGACGATGTTTCATACACCTCCAGTACATTTTCAAATAATAGCTTAAGAAAAGGAAAATAAATCTAGTGAAGAGCTTGAGCATCTATAAATCAAGGGGAAAGCTTTCACCCAGTACTGCCATAACTCACCATCTGCCCAACAAAACTCCTTCCCACACCTGCCCCAGAAACCAGACAGGACAAAATCCAAGAATAAAATATTTTTCAGTACACTGTGCATTTTTAAAGAGTTCATGAGGGATTTCTTCCCCGACTGCTCAATGTTTTCTGTTCTCCTCCACTAAGAAGTATTTGTAGGTTTTCATTTCCACGGCAGGCACCCCAAAAAGAACATTTTTTGCTTTTTTCCAGCTCCTCCATTTGATCAGTTTTTGGGAACGCAGACAACGAATATGGGCTGCTTTCAAAATGACCCATTAAATATTCAATACTGCTAATTTGAGACTTCCATAAGGAGCTAACTAACATCATGCTACTACTGTGATTTGGGACATTAAAAACTGGATGTGAAGCTAAATGTGGCTAGAATATTAAGATTTGTGACAAGATTAACACAGTTCAGTAGCACTGCTTTTGTTTTATAAATATTTATTTCTTGCTGCGTTTCAGGAAACATCCACCTGCAAAAATCTCCCCTTAATGTTCCAGGTCAGAAGCATTTGTAGGATGATCATTTTGCGACAACCACATAGAAAATGCAGGGTTTGAAGTGTAAATTTGTAATTTACTCACAGGCTTAGAAGAAAATGTTAGAAACTGAGGCAAGAGTGAGGCCAGTGCTGAGGGCTCTGCTCTCAGATGCTTTGACAATACTATTGCACTGCTCTCTGTATAGTACAGTAGTGCAATAAAGTCAGAGCACTCGTTAGCAGCAACAATTCTGGGCAACAATCAATCACACACTCACCAAAAAAGGGGAAAAACCACATCAACTCAGCCAGAGGTTTCGGTGGATCGTGAAGAGTTGGATAAGGTTAAAGCTCACCAAGTCCTAACAGGCACACACCCAGAAATTCACATTATTATTATTCATAATCTGTCATTCCACTGATCAAGAGGGAAAAGAACACAACCACTCAATAAAATGCTCAACAGATCTGTCAGAAATTCAATTTCAAACTATTTGGTGCTTTTTAAACTGGAAATTCCATTTTCCAAGTGTATTTATTGCTTGGATTTGCCTCGTAGCAAGCTAAGATTCTGAACTGCCATCACACAGATGTTCTTAAACTGCATTACAGGGAATATCTTCTAGACAGCAGAGTTCATTCTTTGTAAGTTGCAGGTGCTGAATCACACTAAAATGAACTTGAGCACTCCTTTCCCAACTCTGGGGATGTCCTTTTCCACTTGGGTGTGAGAGCACCATCACAGGGGGGACGTATTCCATAAATCTCAGTGAATGTGAGGTTTTTTAACATAACAATAACTTAGATATTGAGAGTTTGACAACTCTCAGGGTTTGAAGGCACTGAGAATCTTAACAAGATGCAAAGAAACCTGGGAATGGAGTGGAGAGAGGGGGATGTTTGCTGATGTACACAGAGCTGAGTCACCTGGACCATTTCTAAGACGTGGAGATGATGGCATTTGTTGCTAAATGACCAAAGTTTCTCCTTGGCAAGTAAGCAGAAGACAATGAGCAAGAAAAAATAAACCAGTGGCGATCTCATTTTACAGCTGTTTTGCAAATCACCTTCTGGTCTCAGAGAGTGCCTTGGGACGTGACCTATAATAACAATAATAAGAATACAGAGTAATGCAGATTGTATTGCTGGCCAATGCCCTTTTAACATTGCACTGCTTTTCGTGCATCATCACCAGTAGTACAACATAAAAAGGGCACTGGACAGACACCACTCAGGGACAGAGGAGGTCCAGTATCCCAGAAAACAGTGACAGCAATGAACTGAATTGCTCTGAATGAAGCACTTGCAGCTCATCTGACAGTTTAACCATTTGTTATCCGATTTTTGTCAAATGGATGTCCGCAGAGTTTCCCTCAGTGCAGGCTGGGCATTAAAGGTAAATGAGAAGACTGTGCACAGGATGCTCTGTGTGTTCACTGCAGGCCTGACTGTGCCTCTTGAAGCTGCTGGAAAGATCCCAAATCCCATCTGACTCCAAGGAACTTGTGCAGCCCAGTCCTGAGTCCTGAAATACAGCACCTGGAATCATGGAATGGGTTGGGTGGGAAGGGACCTTAAAGCTCATCCCATTCCACCCCTGCCATGGGCAGGGTCACCTCTAACTAAACCAGGTTGCTCCAACCCGGCCTTGACCTATTCTTATTTAAATTGGCAGCTTTATGATCTTTTCCATAATTAATCTAACACTGTTACGGTGCTCCTGTCACAAATAACCATTGATTACCTGGTGTTTTCATACCCATTGTTCTCTTTAAGCTCCCACTAATTACTTTATTCCTGCTTCCATGAGACTAAAAAGCAGCTTTCCATGAAATTCATGTCAAAACCTCCGGGGAAATAAGAAGTGTTATTTTATCACACTTCTGTGGAGACAGCTGACTTCACAGGAAATCCAGGACGAGGAAACAACAAAGCAGAAGGGAAAGCAGGAGGCACAAAGCTGTGAGATGTGCGATTATTCTGAATTCCAGAATAAAAGCTCCCGGTAACTTTAAAGGGGGCAAAACCACCTCTCTATTCACATGTCCTAAAATGAGAATCACTTGAAAGCACGACTTTCAATAAAACACAGAAATGAACCATGACAATAAATTAATTAATTAAACATCTAACCCAAGTATCTCTAAACACATTTCTAAATTAAACTAGGGTTAAAGGAAATAAAGACTACTGAGATATGGGGAGATGAAGCTTACACTCTGGGCAAAAATATAAAAATATGACATAGAAGCAAGACGAAGGTTCGAGGGACGGCACAAGGAACTTGGCTGGTTGGACACAGCGTCCCAGTGCCCCTCCAATGAGGGGAAACACAGCACAGCTCTTTTTTGGGAGGTTAATTTTTGTCCTTTTCTCACTTTTCCAGGAGTGGGGCAGGCAGAGAGGCGACCATTACATAAGGGACAGCCCCGTCGTGCTTCAGGGGCTGCCTCAGAGCACTGGAAAGGAGCGAAAGGCTGGAAAAACGACGGGAATTTGGAGCTCGGGAAGGGAGGGCCGAGGGGGCCGGCGCCCCGCTCCCCCCGCGCGCCCGCGCCGATGGACCAGCCCAGCCCGCCTCTCCCCCCCGCCACCGAAAATGGTCCAGCCCAGGTGAGCGCTCCACCCTCGCCCCCCGCTGGGAGAAAATGGACTAGTCCGGGAGCTCCGCTCTGCCCCGCGCCCCCCCTCCCGCCGCGGGGACATGGAGCGGCCCGACCCGGCCGCGTTCTCCCGCAAGGCGGGCAATGAGCGCGCCCACCCCCGCCGCCCC
>VZTE01001746.1:1255361-1286057 GCA_013397775.1 Eulacestoma nigropectus
GCGGGAAGCGGCGCGGGCCTGTCCGCCGCAGCCCTGAGGGGGCGGAGGCGCCGCTCCCCCTCCCCGGTCCACTCCCGGTTGCGCCGGTAGCCGCGCTCCTCGCCCCATTCACCCCACCGGCCTTCCCCAGCCGAGCGCTGCCCGCAGCCGATTGGCGGGACCGAACCCGCTGGTCCAATGGCGGCGGCGATCGCCTCAGCGCGCCCGGGATGGGGCGGGGCAGCGCCCGCCCCTCTCCCGTGGAGCGCGGACGCGTCTCGGCGCGGCGGCCAATCAGCGCGCGGCTTACATGTGCCGCGTGGGGGGGCCGGCAGAGAGCGGCGCTGCCATTGGCTGGGCGCGGCGCGGGGNNNGGCGCGGGGAGCGGTTTGAATCGGCGGCGGCGGCGGGCGCGGAGCGCGGCCGGGGGGACCGGGCGGCCCCGGGACATCCCCGGAACACCCCCGGGGACACCCCCTCAGGTGTGTGCAGGTGTGGGTGTGTGTGTGAGAGAGAGAGAGAGAGGAGTCCCCGTTCTCGGTGCAGGGTCTCGGGTGAGCGGGGCTGGGGTGTTACCGATTACCGGTCAGGGACCGACCCGGGCCGCCCCCGGCATCCTTCCCTGGCTTCTTCGTGTCTTTTGTCACCGTTTTCCCCAAATTCAATCCTTGTCACGTCAGGATAAGGAAAAACTGAACATTCCTTTATATTTATATTAATAGTTATAACTATTATTATAATAGTTTCTATTTAGTTTATAATACTGCTAATTACTTCTTTATTTATGCGTGTTTATAATATTAATTATAATATATTTATATGTATTAATTTAATTCATCTTTTTATTGCATTTATAATAGCTATTTATTAATGCTATCTATGATATAAATAGAAAAGGGAAAAAGAAGCTCATATAAAATGGTGCTTTCTGTATTTGCTACTCGTGCACAAACACATCCCCATGGATCATGTTAAATTAAGGATATATTTTTTTATTACTGGTATGTGATAATTCCACCAAGGCAGCTGTGAATAACCTCTGACTGAATTTCTGAGGTGCAGCCCGTGTTATTCTCTTTGCTGGCAGCTCTGTCCCAATGTATAATTTGGTTTAGCTCTCTACATTCATTTTAAATGTGTCTTTTTCACCAGTAATGGCAAGGTATAAGAAATGCAAACGAAAACGAAGAGCCCGAGCAAGTTTTCGACTGGAAAAAAAGAGAAATGCTGCAAACCCCCAGGGCTCAGTTTGTCCCTCTCCACGGTAAGAGGCTCAGCTTGAACTTTGCCTTCTCACTCCATCCCTGGGTTTGCTGTTTGCTCCCAATGGCTCATGGAAAAGAGAGAAGGATTTGTGCCAAGTAGACATGGCACTTCATGATATCTTTTGGTGTTACTCAGTTGAAGGCTGGACATGATAACCTTGGAGGTCTTTTCCAACCTTAATGTTTCCATGATTAATAAGCAGGAAAAGCAATTTGAATAAAAAAGCATTTCAAATAAGATTCCCCCCACTCCTTTATTGAAATGTATCTTTGCCTTCCAGGTTTCTGTGATCACATTTACTCTGTTGTTACCTCCTGGTACCTACTTGTAGTTTCCAGATGATTGGTCACAGTTAACTTTTTTAGAGGCTGAGATGTTAAATAAAATACTGGCCTCATTCTGAAATGTTCTGTTTCAGGTCACCAGCTCATCTCCCTCTGAACACATCACCAGTCCCAAGGTGCTCCCTCTGGTCTTTAGCCTTGCCCAGCATAAAAAATGTGGTCAAACCCTTGACGACAGCAGCATCATCTCTGTATTGGTGGTGCCAGAGCAGGGTTGCACAGGTATATCCTTTCTTTGGTATTAGATTTTTCTGTTTTAAACGGGGATTAACACTTTACTGAGTGGAAATATTTCATTGTACCAATTCCTTTTGTTCTGTTAGTACCCCTCCTAAAAATGAGATTGATCTTTGGAAACATCAAAGATGTTCCATTTGGAAGCAAAGATGCATCATTTGAAGAAAGTCAATATACAAATACACTTAATCTGCTTTCTTTTTATGCTTAGAGCTTTAAGGTGGTTAAAGACGCCATATTTCCATCACAAGTCTACCTAAGGGAACTAAACACGTTCAGGGAGAAGCTGGAGAAGTTGGAAAGTGAATTTTCCAAGCTACAAGGAGCACTCCAGGTCAGTCTCAGCCCGGCTGTGGTAGGGTGATGTTTGCCTGTGTGAGATTGCAAGGAACTGTGGTCTGTGCAGATACACTGAAATCTGAACAGCTCCTCAGGGGCATTCTCTGCACTCACAGTTGCTAAACTGCTGCTACCTCACAGCAGGAGGGACCCGTTTATATCCTTACAGCTCAACCTTAGCCAGCACCTTTGTTGTCTAAAATCCCACCTACTTTTGCCAGTGGATTTAATGTTCTCCTTATTTATTTGTGTCGCTTTCAGATGAACCGAGTGGCAGCTTTGTCTTCAGAAAGTTCTCTTTGCCAAAGGTGCCAGAAGCCAGTCCTGGATGCTCCTGTGGAGACACAGATGGATCCACCACCACCAGCATCCATGCCTGTGTCCATCCCCCCTCCTCCTCCTCTTCCTCCTCCTCCTCCTCCACCGCCGCCGCTGCCCCCACCAAAACTGCCTCCAGCACCTCTCCTCCTCCAACGGGGCACAGCCTCCAAACCACTGCTGGTAGGGAATCAGAAAATTCCTCTACTTTTGATTTCATGCCTGCATTCTTTTTGGACCTGGATTCATCGGGAATGAGCCTCTCTGTGAGCGCTCAGTCACTTTCCTATCCTGATTTCCCTTCCTAATTTCCCTTCCAAACCCCTTTGCTTTCAGGCACCACCAGTGAAAAAGGATGGGCCCATGCACGTCACCCTCAAAGACCTCCTGAATGTTAAACTGAAGAAGACAAACAGCAACCTGAGAAGGGACAAGGTACACTGCAGGACACAGGGATGAGTAGGTGGTGGTGTATCAAGGGAAAATCCCCCTTGGAACTGCTGTATTTCCTGCGAAATTGATTCTCATCCACACACCCCGTGATCAGTTTCGAGTAACCATTCTAATTCTGCACCTGGGCTTTGGAAGGGAAGAAAGAAAGTGACAAACTCCAATCTCTGGCACCCAGGACAGCTCTAATTTTACATTAAGGGCATGGAGCTTTCATGTGGCTTTGCATATCATCAGTATATTTGGGACTTCCTTTTGCCCAGCTGGAATTTTGTTTGCAGAAGTGTTTAGGGGTTTATTTGGATTTTTTTCGAAATAAATCTGGTTTTATCCAAGGCACATGCAAATCTTAATAATTCAAAAAAAAGCAGAAAAGCCAGAAACCACAAAAATCTTTCAGAGTATAAATATTAAATGGATTTCAGGGTAGTGAGACTTTCTGAAGTTTTATTTGGGGTAATATTTCTTTCCTTGCTTTAGGAACAATCACCAGTGAAGCCACGAAGGGCATTAATTACAGTCACAGATCTACAGAGTGTTAGTCTGAGACCTAAATCCAAGCCACCAGCTCATGCTACAAAATCTTTAATGTAAGAAGTTTCTTCCTTATTTTGATATTAGATTTTTCTGTTTTAAACAGTGATTAACATTTTTTACTGAGTGGAAAATATTTCATTGTACCAATTTTTTTTGTTCTCTTAGTACCTCCCCTAAAAATCAGATTGATCTTCGGAAACATCTGAAGAAAGTCGATATACAAAGGTCTGTTCCTTTCTATTCTCTTGAATTCTGTTTTCCTAATCTAGAAAAAATAGAGAACCAATCAAACTAACCACAATTCCCCTTTCAGAAGTCCTGGTGGCACTCCTCTAAATAGTAAGGAAAACACGGAATGTGGCTCTGGGCTGACACCAATAATGACACAGGCACTACGGCGCAAATTTCAGGCAAGTCACTTTGCTTCTCTTCTTGGAATCATAAGGTGGCTTTAAAATCCACAGAATTCCCTACTGATTTAAGGACGCTGCAGAATGGGCATGCCATGGCAGGTTATTTGACAATCTCAAGAGGAAAAATTGCTTTTTTTGGTGGTCAATTGGGCGCCTCAATGCGACTTTAATAGCCACAGTTCCACTTTGCAGAAGAACAAAATGGGAGGGTTAACAGCGTCTTTTATTTGAATGATTTGCTGTGTCTGTTTTATGGTTTCAGCTACAAATTGCACTGTTTTACCTCAGTGATAATGAGTTCAGGTATCCAAGTTCTGACTCTTCCCTTCTTTTGACAGATGGCTCACCCGAAGAGTCCCTCGCCTGCACGGTTGAGTGCTGCAAACAGCTTTGATGAAAAGTAAAAAGGAAAGTAGGTTTATGGAACAATGTATTTTCCATTTGTGGTCGGGAAGCCACTTGAATCCCATTTTTATCACACTCAGGCACATGTATTTGTAAGTAAATCTAGTGCACAGGAGAGCAGGGCATTATGAAGCCTTGTAAAGCAGATTGTGCTTTTTATCTCTCTCTATTGTCTCTCAATTTGGTTGCATCTTCATTCATAATGGGGAAAAAAAATAGGAAATGACCCAAGTCTTTTGACACCTGAGTGCTGCTGAAGCAGGGACTATTATGTTCCCAGCACTGGTGCTGCTTGTCATACAAATATGTGTGTGTTTGCTGAAATTCAGTATTTTTATAGCTTATATATCTTTTTTTAACAAAAAATATTTTGACGGTATTTGTACAGTTTTAAAGAAAAGCAACAGTTTAATGCACTAATGTTATTAAAGTGGAAAGCTGCAAGATTCAACACACAGTTGGAGTACGTGGCCACAAATGTATGAGGCAATTCTACTGTGTATCACTGCTGGCTGGTGTCTGATCACTATTAAAAGGCTGCACTGCTTAAAGACAAGGACCTCAAAGCCTCCTTCCAAGTCCAGTTCACAGGGTGGGCAGAGGTTGTGCCTGTACCTCAGCTCAGGACACGGCCCAGGACAAGGGCAGACAGTGAGTCCCGGTGGCACAGCCCTGAGCCGGCACCCCGGCGCGGTTCGTGGAGCCCATCCCGCGCCCACCTCTGCGGACCCGAACCCCGGGGGCGGTGGGGACCGCAGGTGCCCCCGGTGCTCGCTGTGCTGTCACACCCTCGGCGCGGTCCCGCTCCCGGTGCCCGTGTCCCGCCCTCCGGGGCGGGGCCGCTCATGCGCGGGGCCGGGGCCGGGGCTCCGCCGCTTCCGGGCGGGAGCGGGGCCGGGGCCGGGCGATGCCGCTGCCCGGGGCCGGGCCGCCCGGGGCCATGGGCACGGCCGTGGGGCCCATGAGCCTGCGGGAGCTGCTGCTGGCGGCCGAGGCGGGCGGCGCGGCGAGCGGCGAGGAGGAGGGGGGCGTGGTGGGCATCTTCGGCAAAACCGCGCTGCAGCTCTGCTCCGAGAAGGAGGCCCTGGTGAGCACCGTGTGCGACCGGCAGGTGTTCCCGCTGTTCCCGGAGGAGGATCCCGAGCTGGCGGACGGCGCCGCGGGGCAGGAGGGTGACCCGGCGACAAAGGACTACAACCAGCTGCAGGCGTACTACAGCCAGGAGAGCCGCGTGCTGTACCTGGTGCTCACCTCCATTTGCGACACGCCGCAGCTGCTGCGCGCCTGCGGGGACCTGGCGGCGGCCGAGAACAGGGAGGCCGGGCCCGGCCACCCCTCCGGCGGCCCGGCCCCGCTGCCCCACGCCGAGGCGCACGAGTTCTGGAAGCACCAGGAGAAGCTGCACTGCCTGAGCCTCCTCTACCTCTTCTCCGTCTGCCACATCCTGCTGCTGGTGCATCCCACCTGCTCCTTCGACATCACCTACGACCGCGTGTTCAGGGCGCTGGACGGGCTGCGGCAGAAGGTGCTGCCCTCCCTGAAGGCTGCCATCAAGGACTGTCCGGTCGGCAAGGAGTGGAAGCTCAACTGCAGGCCATGCCCTCCACGCCTCCTCTTCCTCTTCCAGCTCAACGGGGCTCTGAAGGTGGATCCACTGCCAAGCAGGGGCCAGGACCCCTGTGGTCACCTGGAAAAGCCACCCCCCAAGAAGCATTCCCCCAAGAGGAGGCTGCAGCACGCTCTGGAGGATCAGATCTACCGCATCTTCCGCAAGAGCAGGGTCCTGACCAACCAGAGCATCAACTGCCTGTTCACCGTGCCGGCCAACCAGGCTTTCGTGTACATCGTGGCCGGTGGGCCCCAGGACGGAGATGATCCCGTGGCCATGCTTCTCGACCAGCTGAGGAGCAACTGCACCATGAGAGAGACTGACTCGCTGCTGGCTCCCACCCTGTCGGGACCCAGGAGGTATCAGATGATGAGGCACGGCCGGCAGCAGCTCTCCTTCCACGCAGAGAGCAGCAGCAGCAGCTCCAGCTCCTCTGGGCAGCTCGTGGACTGCACCCTCAAGGAGTTCTTGTGGCAGCACGTGGAGCTGGTGCTCAGCAAGAAGGGCTTCGAAGACAGCGTGGGGAGGAACCCGCAGCCCTCTCACTTTGAGCTCCCGACCTACCAGAAGTGGGTGGCTGCAGCTCTAAAACTGTATGAAGTGACCATCGAAGGCAAAGACGATGACCCGACCTGTGGTGAGCTGAGCTCAAAAATCATGAGCAGCATCAAAGTTTTGGAAGGCTACTTAGACATAGACACCAAGTTCTCCGAAAACCGTTGCCAGAAGGCTCTGCCCATGGCCCACAGTGCCTACCAGTCCAACCTGCCCCACAATTACACCATGACAGTGCACAAAAACCAGCTGGCCCAGGCCCTGCGTGTGTACAGCCAGCACGCCCGGGGCCCAGCCTTCCACAAATACGCCATGCAGCTCAACGAGGACTGCTACAAGTTCTGGAGCAACGGGCACCAGCTCTGCGAGGAGCGGAGCTTGACCGACCAGCACTGCGTGCACAAGTTCCATCTGCTCCCCAAAGCAGGTAAAAGATGCTCACTTGTGCTTTGGTTTCGTGGTTTAGTTTTTTATCTGCTTTAAAATGTCTTAGGCTGAAAGCACTGAGTCTGAAACGTTGTGGAAGATGAAAGTTTGCAGCTTTAAAGCGTCGTGTTCAAGGACTGGATGTGGCGCTCGGTGCTCTGCTCTAATTGATGAGGTGGTGACCAAGCAAAGGTTGGACTCCATGATCTCAGAGGTCTTTTCCAACCCAAATCATTCTGTGATCATCTCTACAGTGGGATCATAGCAGAGCTGCTGTGCAGGTTTCCTTTATGTTGAGTAATGTTTAGGAGCCAGTCCACTGTTAGTAGTAACTCTGATTTTTGTAGTTACTCTGATGTTCTGATTTAGTGGTAACTCTGATTCTGTCTTGCTAATTAGAAGCATTACACCGGAGTCCTTCTAAAAAGAGGGGTGTAAGAACAAAGTTCTCTAAAAAGCATAAGCATCCCCCTTTGTTTTAAATAACTTGGTTGATGAGGGAGTCAAAACTGACTTCTGCACGTTTATTGCAGGCAGAAGAACTTTGAGCCTTCAGGAAGAGGTTGTAAAAACAAACACTATTTGGTTTAGTGGTGTAACCTCCACTGGAACTTTGTATTATTAAAAGTGGGAAAGGGAGGAGCTGCTTGACAAACTGGTGGCAAATCATTTTGTGTATGTGTACAGCAAGAAGGGAGCAATGGATGAAGGGAATAAAGTCTTGAATGGTGAGCAATTTACCCAAGGTTTGATTGATTTTGCTTTTAGGGGAAAAGCCAGAAGCAGACAGAAATCCTCCAATTCTGTACCACAACAGCCGGGCTCGTTCCACTGGTGCCTGTAACTGTGGAAGGAAACAAGCTCCTCGGGAGGACCCCTTTGATATCAAAGCAGCTAATTATGACTTTTACCAGGTAACTGCTAGGTCTGTTGGTCCTTCAAGCAGTGCTTTTGTTTCATCTGCAGAGTCTGTATTCTGAAGTGACCACAAGTTTCCTCTTAACCTTTTCTGGGAGCAGAAATGGACTGACCAGGGTGGGCAGTTCCAGTCTTTACCAGTGCATACACACAGGAGCAGCTCTTTATGCACCTGTTGACACACATACACTTTGAATGTGTTGGTTCATGTGAATTTTAAATGATCAAATCTGCGGGCTGTGTTCCCACTGCTGCTTTGGTTCTCATGTGGTGCAAATCTCAGTTGTAGCTGCTCAATGTCGTGACTCTGAGCTCCCTCATCTCGGGGTGGATACTAAACCACGTTTTCTTTCTCGTAGTTGCTGGAAGAGAAGTGCTGTGGAAAACTGGAGCACATCAACTTCCCCATATTTCAGCCAAGCACACCTGACCCGGCGCCCGCTCGGGACGAGTCATCGCCCGCCCCTCCAGAAGGCGAGATCGAGAAACTCAAAGAGAAAGAACCTCAGACTCAGGGAGAGAGCACAGGCCTGAGCTTAGCCCTGAGCCTGGGCCAGTCCACGGGCAGCCTGGGCACTTACCCGCCCGATGCCCAGGGTGGAGGGGACAATGCAGAAAGCCATGGGCAGAGTGGAGACTCCAAGAGCGAGAAGAGGCCGAGCCTGGTAGATCGCCAGGCGTCCACTGTCGAGTACCTCCCCGGGATGCTCCATTCCAATTGCCCCAAAGGCCTTCTGCCCAAATTCTCCAGTTGGTCACTGGTCAAGCTGGGGCCTGCTAAGGCCTACAACTTCCACACGGGCTTAGATCAACAGGGCTTTATCCCGGGAACAAACTATTTAATGCCTTGGGACATTGTCATCAGGACGAGAACTGAAGATGAAGGAGACTTAGACACCAATTCCTGGCCCGCACCCAACAAGGCTGTTCCTGGGAAGAGAAGCGCGGTGGTGATGGGAAGAGGCCGGCGGAGGGACGACATCGCTCGAGCTTTCGTGGGCTTTGAATATGAAGACGCACGTGGGAGGAGGTTCATGTGTTCAGGGCCTGATAAGGTGATGAAGGTGATGGGAGGGGGGCCAAAGGAATCTGCCCTCAAAGCCCTCAATTCCGACATGCCCCTGTACATCCTGTCCTCGACGCAGGGACGGGGCCTCAAGCCCCACTATGCCCAGTTCATGAGGCTCTTCGTGGTGGTTCCTGATGCTCCTCTGCAGATCACCTTAACGCCTCAGGTAAGAAGTGCAGGAGGGAATCTGGGAACAGCAGAAGCAGGGGTGGGTGTGGAAGCATTAACTGACAAGGGCGACAGGAAAAGAGTCTTAAGAAACTCCAACTCAGACCAGCTTCAGCCAAGCCAGTCATTTCCAAAAGTATCTGTTTACATAAGCACTTGGGATTTCTTAAACTTCAAGATGCCAAATTTATTCTTTGTGTAAAGTAAGCTTAAAAAATATTTTATCGAGGATGAGTTATTGGCATTCCCTACTGTAATGATGGCTTTAAAAAAAAAAAAAAAAAAAGAGGCTGACAATGACTCTGTAAGAATTACTTTGTCATTTTAAATGTCATGGAGAAAAGCAGTGACTCATTGCTCAGATTAATTATTTATTATTAGTTGCCATTTGAATTTAGGAGGTGAAAAAGTGTTGATTTTCTTAATTGGAGAATTCATCACCATTTTTTCCATTGTTTTTTATTACACATTTGAAAAAGCTCCATTTGCATTTTTTTACCTTTTTGGGGTAGTAATGATGTTTGATTACCTACTCACATTTTCTTTCGGTTTTAGGTTCAACCAGGGCCACCACCCTGTCCTATATTTTACCCCGAGAAGCAGGAAATCACCCTTCCCTCTGATGGACTCTGGGTGCTGAGGTTTCCCTACGCATACGTGACAGAACGGGGGCCCTGCTTCCCTCCCAAAGAAAGCCAACAGTTAATGAGCTACAAAGTTCTCCGAGGAATACTGAAAGCAATTACACAATAAGAATGGTTTTGGGTGGATCTGTTTTAGTTTAAGGCGTGTGTCTTCAATCCAATTCGTGGATTTCGGTTACCCAACCGTTGTCACCGCAATTGTGTGAAGCCCCCACTGTATTTCACTGGAACACAGTCAGATTGGAAATAAAGTTGATATCAAAGCAGGAAAAGGAATCTGAGGCATGTACATTTTCCTTTTAATAAGTTTTCATGTGTAAAAAATAAAAGCTGGTTTTCATAAAGTGCTGATCCTGTATTACTAGATGTTTTGATGACAATGCTTTTCCCCATCCTATCTTTTCACATACTTATTTAGGAATATTCAAAAATTAGCATTGCCTTAAATCAAGAGTTTACTTTGTCATATTGATGAGCAAAATATTTTCTATTTTTCTGAACCAGCTATTTGTATGTAAATGATGCTTTTAATGTGGTGATGGGAGAAATCGTCTTGTCTCTAGGAAAAAAAAAAAGATCCTGCAGTTCTGATGTGTATTAACAGCAAAGCCAGAAATTGCTCACCTGTATCAAGTGACTCTTGGTGCCAAAAAATCAGCCACAGTAAATCAACTTTTAACTGAGGTAAGATGTATTAGTGACAGCAGCTGTGTGCTGAGACCTAATTTAATTTCTAGAATATTTGTTACTAATTAGCATGCACACAAAATTTAATTTGCCAGTTTGCTATAGTACAGTAATTATACTGCATGACCGGAGCTGAGACCTGGTTTCTGCTCGGAATACGACATCTCTGAGGGGCTGGGTGAGGAAAACGCATCCCTTCATTTGGAATACAACATTAGGGGCTGGATTAGATGGTCTTTAAAGATCCTTTCCAAGCGTTCCGTGATTCTATGATCTCTCAGGGGCTGGGTGTGGGAAAAGTGTCCCTCCCATTCAGAACACGGCATCGCTGAGGGGCTGGATGAAGAAAACACATCCCTGCGTTTGGAATATGACATCTCTGAGGGGCTGGGTGTGGGAAGTGCATCCCTCCTGTACGGAATACGACAGCAGGGGCCGGACTAGATGATCTCTAAAGATCCAACCCAACCATTCCATGATTCTGTGGTCTCTGAGGGGCTGGGTGGGGGAAACGCATCCTTCCACGTGTGAGGAGGGAGGCAGGTGGAAAACGAAAGCGCGTGATTGAGATTTACCCCACAGCATTTGCGAAGTGGTTTTTGACAGTGACAGCCCCGCCCGTGAGGCGGGCGCTGGGCGGGGGTGTGGAAAACACATCCCTCCACCTGCGAGCGGGTGGGGGCCAGGAGGGCGCGGTGAGGTATTAAAGAGCGTAATCGGGAATTACCCCCACAGCAATCGCGAAGCGGCGGCTGTGGGCAGCCCCTCACGGCCGGGCGGGAAGGGCGCGGGGCTGCCGCGCCTGCGCGCTGCGCTCCTCCCGGCGCCGGGGCGGCTGCGCGGGCGCAGAGGCTCCGCTGCCTCAGAGCCTCCGGGTCCCGCAGCGGCTCCGCCTCGCCGTGAGCCGGCTGCGGGCTGGGACACGGACACGGAGCGCGGCAGGACGGGCCGGGGCAGCCGGTGACAGGCGCAGGATGTCGGCCACGCTCTACGTGCTCTCCACGCTGGGCGGATACGTCCTCACCTCCGCTCTCCTCCTCAAGTGCCCGGGGCTGCTCCACCGGCCCAAGCGGCAGCGCTTTCGCTGCCGGCACATCTCGCACCGCGGCGGTGAGTGAGGGGGCGCGAGGATGGAGGGGAGGGGGTGCGGGAGCCTTCCTGCTTTCCGCCGCTCCTGAGGGATGGTCCCCGCCCGGCTCCCGGCGCTCAGGGCTCCGCGGCCCCCGGGCGATGCTCCCTCACGGCCCCGGGGCGCTGCTCTGTTCCCCCGGGCACGGGGAGGGTCGTGAGGGGCTGCGCGGTGTCCGTGGCTTGCAGCGGGCTCCCTTTAAACCTTCCTTCCGCAGCCTAATTTTAGGTGCCACCTGCTGACCAGTGCCTCGGTTCAGCGCGGAATTAATCTCCGAAGTCCAACCGCGCCAGCCGAAATCAGCTTTGTTTTTGCGTGGGGCGTGATGTTCTCCCTCTCAAACGCGTCTGTATTTTTTTCTTCTAACGATTCTGTATCCTGGTATTTCTCTCCCCAACCAGAGGGGCGTCTGGCTGTTGCTTAGATCAGGTACAAGAGATCAATTTTCTTGCCTGTGACCGCCTGTTTGCTTTGCTTTCTGTTTCAGGGGAAACAGAATTTGCTGTGACTCTGTTCTTGCTGCCCTTGGTGCTGCAGGCAGACAGTGAATGGCTTAGTGCCCTGGTAAAACCGATCCCATTTGAGAGTCAGGCATGTTGATTCTACCTAAAATAGCTAAAATAGGTTTTTAAGTTTCTTCTACCTATTCCAAAGCATTGGGAGGGGAAAAATGCAGCAAGCTGTGTCTTCCTGTTCTGTAGACATCAGTTCTGTGCTTTTCCCTGCTGCCTCACTTAATTTTTGAAAATAGGCAGTTTTCTAGTAAATATCTTTCGATATTCTGTGGGAGAGATGTCTGATGCTGAGTTTAAACAGTTTTCAATATCATACTTAGTGCTAGTTTATGCAGGGGTTGATTACAGTTTTAGTCGGTGATCCTGAACTACTGCTGCCTCCTTGAATTATCAAAATAAAAAAACCTAGAGCTGATGTCTTAATGATTTTATTCCTGGCACTTCTTTCATTTAGTTTATTCAACCGCTTAAGTCTCTTTATAACTATGGCCTTAAGTATAGCATAAAATGCACCTTTTGGTGTGGAATGTGTATATTATCTTTTTCTTGGTAGGTATATTATTCCTTCAACAGAAGAAAAGGTTCCTAATTTTGAAGGCTTCCTGGGTTTTTTTTATTTGTAAGCTGTTAAAAACTTGCAGGTGACTTTGTTGGAACTTGGTATGATCCCCTTAATCTTCTCTTCTCAGTCCTTTGCAAGGACCTTAGTTAAGATACACAGCCCTAAGCCTCGAATGCGAGTGCTTGGGCTGGTTGCTCTAAGCTCCATCGGAACAGCAGGAAAGCCTCACTTAAGGGAGGATTATTCCTCAGGCATTCAAAGTCCACAGGTCTGTGAGTTGTTCTGCGTCCTGTGAAATCCACCTGAGGCAGGAGGGCAGCCCTGGACATTGTAGCAGCTTCTTGCTCATCCGAGGCTGAGGATCACTCGTGCTTTACTCTCTGTGGTGTTTACCCTGTAACATAAATTCCTGTGGGGCTTGAGTTCTCCTCGGGCTTTAGTCATGCTGTAGCTTTAGACTCAGTGTCAGGTTTCCTATTGCATTACCCCAATTAACTTCGGAGATCAAGGTAACACTTAACTTGTTTGGCTTTTTCATCTCTGAGATGAAACCTTGTACAAGGAGGTTTTTTAAGTCTGGGTGGTTTGATTTCGCTTGCTTTCTCGTTGAAGAATTTTCTCCCCTCGTTTTGTAGAATCATTTCTGAATTACTTCTTCACTTCTGCATAATTTAAAAATTGGTCATTTCTGAGAACAATTATTGAGTCTTGATATTCTGTGTTGGAGTCCTCTGTGGGTGCCAGCAGCCCTGGATTGCAGGGTCTCCAAGAAAGGATGGCATGATGATTTTTACAGAGAATAGTTCAGATTGGAAAATCATCTGAACTGGAGTTCATCTCATCTGACCGGAGCAGGTCCTGATCCAGTTAGGTTTTGAATACATCCAGTGATGAAATCTCCTCAACCTCTCCAGGAAGCCTGTTCTAGAATTTGATCACTCTTGCAATAAAAAAGGGGGTTTTTTATTATATTTGTAAACTGAATTTCTTGTATTTAAATTTGTTCCCATTCCTCTTGTCCTTTCCCTGGGCACCACCAAGAAGAGTTTGGCTGAGTCTTCTTTACTCCCTCCCATCCAGTATTTACAGGATCCTCCCCAGCCTTTGTTCTCCAGACAAACCAATTCCAGCACCCTCAGCCTCTCATTGTACACAGGAATCTCTCATCCCTGAATTTTCACAGCCCTTCCTTGGACTTACTCCAGTAGATCCATGTCAGTCTTGTGCTTTGGAGCCCAGAACTGGACGTGGTGCTCCAGGTGTGGTTTCACCAGTGCTGAGCAGAGGGGAACAATCACCTCCCTTGACCTGCTGGCCCCAAAAACTTCTGAGGGTCATCTCCTTGAGCCAGTGTTTGGTGTTGGCTCTCTCTTGGCCACGGTGGTGCTTTCAGAGTGGGAATGTGCCCTCATAATGTCTGGATCGTGCCCATTTTGGCTGGGAAGGGTCAGTTCCGCATAGGGAATGCCACAGCACATGCAGCTGGAGGAGTGTTTGAGGAAGTGTCAGAAGCCCTGTGGTCAGCCCAGCCTTCTCACTTTTCAAGGCAGAAAATGACTTGGATCAAATAACTTGCGTAGTTCCCTTTTCCGCGTGTGGTTGCTGATTTAGCGTTCTTGTTTCAGTTGATCTCTCAGCTTTGTTCCTCATTGCCCCCAAACGCTACAAGTCAGGCACTTGACTCACCATCCCTGGCCCTTGACTACCTCCCTGACATGTGATTTGTCAGATCAGCCACTTAAAAGTTTTATTTTTGGAACTTTCTGCCCAGGAATTTTAGGATACTCTTGCTTTGTTCACAATTTGAGGACCTGACCCAGGTGGTTTTGCCCTTCCCTCACCGTTCAGGATGTATGGGCCGTATTGCCACAGCTGATAAGTGATCTAAAAACCTCAATTATTATTGCAGTTAATTTGTAACTAATCAGCCAGGTCCTGTGCAGGGGTTTCCCATTTGTTAGGCAATCACCAGATGGGTACCGCGAGGTTCTCCTGCTCTTCTTTGTCCTTTGGTTCACTTTTGCCACTCAACCAATTCCTAGTTCTGCAATCAAATCCCATAAATTATTGGTGAGTGTCTGATCACAGAAACTGCTGTGGACCCACCATATTGTATTGCATTAAACCCTGCAGGTTTTTGTCATCATGGTTCTAAATTAAGTCTTTCATTTTGTAAACCTACCTGAGAACAGCAATTTTGAATTGGTGGTTGTGCATTGCTTTAATTAAGTAATTGAACACAGGTTGAGGTAAGTGTGTCCTGGTGAGGCCTTGTTAATAGGCAAGGCCTTAATTGGAACTCTTATAATTGCTGTTTACAAAGTCTGTCATTCATTACTGTCAAAGAGCAGTTAAAATTTGCATAGATACAGTCATCAGCATACGTATTGTCCTGAGGTTTTGTTTTTCAGTCTATAATATTGCCTATTTTCTGAGGTGGGGAGAAGGCACAACCTTTTCCAGTCCCTAATCAGGCTGATTTTCAAAGGTTTTTATGCAGAGAATGGTGTCTTAGGAGTTGCAGAGTTCAGTCCTGCCTGAGAGAAAATTAAATTTGCTTGTCCTTTCATTTCTTAACTGAAATTGATGTGTGTTTCATTCCTCATGTGTGAGACCTCCCTTCTCCAGCAGCACAAACCTTTATTGACAGATCTGTGCTGTTTGGGGAATATCCTTGCACTGAAAAAAAGAGATTGTCACCTCTTTGAGCATCAGCTGGGTTATACATTTAGGGAGTGTCAGCTTTAGAGTGTCTTGGGTGCTTTTATTCATAGTTTGGGGTTTTTCTTCTCGTTACTCATCCCACCAACTCCCAAATAAATTTTTGCATATACTGTGCATGTGGGGCTTATTTTCCTAGGTAAACACCTCTGGTAATATAAACACTTTGTTTTGTATATTCAAAGTGTTACACAAATCCAAGGTAAATTCTTTTTTTAAATTATTTTACCTGGAGAAGGTCGTGTCTCTCCAGTAGGTTGGTGGCAACAGGGATTTCTGCCTTGAGCTCCATACTCATTTCTCAAAATATGTACATTTTAAAGTCTGGTATTTTTAAAATTTATTTTCAGTGGGATTGAGGGGAGGACAAGGATTTTGTGTAAGTTTTATTTTTGTTATTTCTGTAGGTGCTGGAGAGAACCTGGAGAACACAATGGCAGCCTTTCACCAGTGAGTACAAAAGGATGAGAATGCCTAAATTAGGTGTTCTCAGCGTCTTTAGTGAGTGAAGCAATCAAGGGAGGTGGGACTTCATCAGTTCTTTGGGGTTACAGTGTCCTATTTCTGAAAGTCAGCTCTCCTCTGGATGACTCCTGTGGATTGCCAAACATCCACTCCAGTTTCACCAGAAGGAGTTGGGATACCACAAATTATGGTCTGTACACAGTAAGAAATGGAAACAAACCCCTGAGGCCCGATCTGTGCTAGCCAATAAAATAGCAAACAATACTGTGCTTAATGGTGATTACTCCTATTAATTTATTTATCATTATAAAGCTAAAAACGCTGCTGTTTGTTTTTTTTCCTGCACACACACACACTGCAGTCACGCCATGTGTGAAAGCCTCTTACCCAGGGGTTTAAAATGGGGTTGGGACCAGAAAGCCTTTTAAGCCTCCAGTATTTAAGTAGTGAATTTTAACAAGGTTCTTAAAGGCGTTTGAAAAAGAAGCGTATCTAAAACTCCAGCTGCTGCTGAGAAGGGACCACATTATGTGGGCTCCTCTTTGTTTTGTTTGGGGTTTTTCTAATTTGCTTTGTGCTAAGGAGCCTCATCAGTTTGCTGTTTCCCTGCAGCCTGAGGGGTGCCAGCTTCCCCAACCAAATAAAAGAAAGTACTGCACTATTTTTCTATCTCCATGGAAGCTCAGCATAGTTTTGTGTGGCTTTTTAGTTTGTTTTTTTTTTTCCTGCTGGCCTGCTTTTTTTCAAGGCAGTGGAAACTCTTCTGGCTCCTTCTGGGAAGGGGTAAAGTCTTTGTCCTTTGCATTGGCTCATTCCCATCTCCATGAGTGAGGTAGCAAAAGGAATGGGGTAGAAGATCACTGGTCTAGATGGTGAAAAATTAGCAGGATTGGCTCAAACAGCTGATACGAGCTGATCAATTTATAATCCATCAGATTCTGTGCAAAGCCAAACAGGGTGTGTCTGCAGGAGCTGTTCCTGCAGGTTTGCATAAGCAGGAATAGTTGGCTGTTGCTGTAGTTGAATCCAGAAGAGAATGTGTGTATGGGGGCAGGAGGCCTTTATTGGCAATTTCAGTTTCTATACTGCTTAATTTACGAATATTCTGGAAGGAAATGATAAGCTTTTTGCACCAAAGGCAGTATTTTGGTTTGTTTTCTTTAGTTAGGTAAAATGCATAATAGATGGGGGGGGCTGTAATCTTGTTCTACCATATTTAAATGCTTCTGTGGTGGTTTTAGATTCTAAAATAACAGCTTTTAAGCAAGAGCACTCTCATCCTAATTTGCAAATGTGAGCCTGCCTCACAGCTTGAGTTCTGGAGCAGTTGGATCTGAATCCACAAGGATGTTCTGAATCTGGAGCCTTCTCTGGAGCAGTGTGGATTTGACAGAACAAACTTGATTTCCAGCTGGGAAAGCTCAGCACTTGAGGAAGCTTATTTAGCAGTGAGCTGCTCGTAAGGGCCTGGCAGAGTCTCAGGTTTGTTAACAAGGAAAGTTCTTGTTCTCCCCTTTCCATGCAGCATCAGCCCTGACTTTCTTAAGCAAGAAATACTGCTAATAAAATTTGCTGGTGAAATGATAAAACCTGGTACTACATGGGAACATCTACACATTTGGCAAATCTCCTGCAGCAAATTTGGAGATGTTTTCCCTCAGGAGGAAAAAATCCCCCAGTACAGCCTGTGATTCTTCCATATGTAACAGGATTTTGTTCCTCTCCTAATTCTTAATTAGCAGCACTGGAAAACAGTTCACAAATTGGCTTTAATTTGACAGCTCTCCTTGATCATTATCCCAGCTGGACCAGAAATTGTGTTTAACACTTTGGGGAGTATGTTCTGATTATTTTTTTTGTTTGTTTGTTTGTTTGTTACTGCATTCGTGGATGTTCACAGCCTGTGTTCAGCAGCCAATAAAGCCCATAAGGAAAAGGCTGCTACTGAATTTACAGAGCTTTGAGTCTCAGACAGGCACAGCTCACAGGTGGTGTAGGTTTGCTCAGAGGTGGATAAAAAGGTTTTGAAGGAAGAGTTCAGACCTTTTATCTGTCTGCTGGAATGACACCTCTTTTCTAGTTAAATGAGCAATTCACTGCTCATTGCAGTAAAGCTTTTTTTTTTATTCTGGTGTCAGGTTCCTTGTATTTCTTTTTCATCAATATCATTATTACTTTCTGCTTTCTTTACTCCTCCTATGAGCTGAACTCCTATGGAATGGATTTGGGATTGGATTAGAGCTTTTCAAAGCAGTTGGGTTGGAAAGGGAATAGCTATTTTGCTTTGAAAAATATGACTGGATGTTTAGTGGTTTATTTCCTTTTTAACTTAAATTAAAACCTTTTCATTAAAATAATAGTTTAAGGTTGTTTTGCTACCCCAAAAAAGCCAAAAGCCTGAAAGTTCCACTGTCATTTCCTGATCCATCCCTTCCTGATTAATGTAAATCAAGTAAAAAAAAGCAGCTTTCGCACCCCTGACATTTGTTGTTTCTTACCATAAATTCAATTACTTTTTTCAAAACCTTACTTCCTCCAGTGGGCGGATGTGCTGCCGCTAATAAACACCCCACTCCAAATCCTGAACCAATCCTTTAGGAGCAGGTTTCACAATCCTGGAGTGGCAGGCTGCAATCCATAGGTTTGCTTCCTGATCCCTATGGGAGACGGGGCCAAAAATCCCATCTCTGCTTCATGAGACATTGTTTATTCTTGCCTCAGCTTCCCACTGCAGCAGAGTTGTTTGCTCCTTGCTCTGCCAGCAGGATTGTGAGGATTCCTTGCACCATAAAGCATCCAAAGTACTTCCAGTGGGATTAGTTTATGGAATGTGTTGGGTTTGGAGCTGCACAAAGAACTCCAGTGGTTCAAGGCAGACTTTCCTTGCAGCGCAGTTAATTTGGGGACAGACATGTTGGAGCTGGATTGTCACCTGACAAAAGATGAGCAAGTGGTTGTGTCCCACGATGAGAACCTGAAGAGATCAACAGGAGTTGATGTCAACATATCTGACCTCAAATACTCGGTGAGTTGAGGAGAAAATGGGCTCTGGGGAGCATTAAAAAATGTATTTGTGGGGTGGGCAGGGGGCTGTGTGCATGTCTGTGTGTGCCTGGTGCCCAAAACCAAAGAAGAGGATTCATCTTACTAAAAAAAAACCACCCCCAAAGTTCACTAAATTCCCTGTGCAGTCAGAGGATCAAACCTGGCACATTCCAGAGGGCGATTTACTCCTCCAGTGTCAGGTTGGATGAATGGCTCTGGAGCTGGGGTGTTTTGTCACACTGATGTCAGAGGAAGATTAATCAACGAGCTCTTCCTGGTGTGACCAGCTTAGTGGGAAAACTGGGAGATTAATCCCCCCTGCCTTGACACTGGAATTTTCAGAATTCTCAGACAGTCATCTGGGAATGTTTCGCCTTATTCAACCACAGGTGACACAAATCTAACAATGCCAAATAGTTCAATTAATACTGGAAGTGGTGCTACTAAATCACTTTTGTGGGTGAAAAGATTTTAAAGATAAGTGGCATATGAATGATGATTTTTTTTTTGGTCTTTTTGGAGAAGAGTTATGGTTATATCCCTGCATTTGAATTAATCTTCCATTTCACTTTATTTTTAAGGAACTTCCACGCTATCTCTGCAAGTTGGATGTCACATTTCAGAAAGGTGAGGTGTTTGTCCCTTGCTGTTTCAATTTTCCATTTTGTGGCATGGCAGTTTCCTGCTTTGGCAAAGGGAGTAGAAAAGTGCATTTGCTTCTCTCAATATCAAGATAAGAGAAGTTTTAAAAGGAAAATATAATCCTGGCTGTCGAAACACCTACAGTAACTACTGTACTGATGACTTAGGGTTCAGAAGAGAATTTTGTTCTCATTTGGTCTTTTTCACATGAATCTTGTTGCATTTGGTGTGTGGTAACTGAGCCTGTGTTTGCTATTTCAGGATTTTAACGTTGCCTGCACTCCTACTGTTGCTAAATAATGAGTGAATTTCATGAAGTTAAAACCTGAATGTGCAACATGCTCAGGGCATTTTCATTATGGAAATGTGCTTGTCACAGTTAATTACAGCTGAATGAAGTCATTTTTTGTTTAAAAACGTGATAATCCTAGGAACTTTTTATAAAGTTTTAAGGTAATGAGTGCTCTGACATTTCTGGTTTTGTCTATGGTTTGTTAGAAGTGGATGCAGCAGTGACAAGTTTCTTGTTTCCCCAGAATGTCAGTGTGAGGGGAAGGACAATCGTATCCCACTCCTGCAAGAGGTGTTTGAGGCATTTCCAGAAACTCCTGTCAACATTGACATCAAAATGAACAACGACGTGTTGATCAGAAAGGTACATGAGGATCTCTGCTGAACTGAGAGTGAAGGCAATGGAATGATGCTGATATTCCACAAGTTTTTTGGAGTTGTGGCAGTCTGTGATACCAAGATCTGTGTTCTTGGGCTGCTTCACCCTTTGCATGTTGGGTCTTGCTCCGTGTGTGAGGTAATACAGGAGACAGAGAAGTGATCTTGTGCAAGATATTCAGTAAAAGCTCTTTATGACCCATAATCTGGATGACAAACTGCTCCAGCACTGCTGGAGACTTGTTTGATTTGTACTTCATGGGAAGGGTCTTTTTATGGACTGTTGCTCCCCAGAGCAGCATAAAAACATGATGTTATTGTGTAGATGTGTTCAACACAGAGGGAAATCTGCTTTCCAGGAAATACTATTTTGTCATTTAGATTTCTTGAATTCTTTAGGGTTTTTTATAGGTATAAGCTGTTGTCCTGAATACCTGTTTATTTCCCATCAAAGCATCACAACCACTTCATGATGGGAGAGAGCAGAGAACTCTCTTCCATAATGATTTCCAAAGGAAGTAGAGTTTCAGTTCAGTAATGCTGCACCTTCTTTCCAGTGACTCCATGTGAGAGTTGTGCTTTCTGTGCTGCAGGTCTCAGAGCTGGTGAGTCAGTACAAGAGAGAGCATCTGACCGTGTGGGGGAACGTCAATTATGAGATTGTATCCAAGTGCTTCAAGGAGGTAAGGCTGAGTCCAGCTAAGCTTTGTTACTGCGTGACAAAACCTACAGAGAAGCACCCTGCACATCAAGATTTAACCAGCTAGGCCAGGCTCCTACTTGTGGTGAGGAATTCTGTGCTCAGATTGTATTCTGCTTGCTGTACTGCTAAAATAAGACAAGCACAGTTAACACCCCTCTACCCTGCCATGAAATACTTGAGGAATTAAGCTTAGTCATGCTTTATTCTTGTTTTATGAAATGTAGAGCCTTGCAATTTTATGCCAGGAGTTCTTAGGGCCTGTTTTGCACATCATTCATCTGATAAAAAGCAATTTTTCCAAGGATTGCTTATTGTCTGTTTCTTTGCATGAAAATAATGGATGTGGCCACTAGTGGACACCGTTGCATCAGCATAAAGCTGTTGTTTCTCAGCTATAATTCTCCTCCTTTTGGTGCTGAGGAATTTTACAATTTAGAATTAAATTTAAACTGTGCTTAGTCCAAGGGAGTTAGGCACCTGAGTGAAATTCATCTTGTTGACAGTTCAGTCTAGTTGATTATTTCAATTTATCTGTGCAGGACAACACCCCATTTCCTACCTGAACAGCAGTTAGATTTATTAATGTACAGCAGCTTAATCCTAGGCTGAAGTTTAGACATGCATTGATGAGTAAATTTAATTACAGCAGACTCAAAATCTACCAAGGTAACTGAGAATCTCTTCCCTGGTTCCTGCAGAACTCTGACATTCCCATCATCTTCTGTGCCCAACGTGTCCTCCTGCTTCTTGGCCTGTTCTACACTGGTCTGCTGCCATTCATTCCCTTCAAGGAGGAATTCTTTGAGATTCCCATGCCTTCCATCATCCTCAAGTGAGTCACAGCCCATGAGTGGGTGCTGCACTGGCATCAGTGTAATGCAGGTGAACCATGATGCCTCCCTGAGCACTGGTTTTGTTGGTGTCCTTGGGCTGAGGTTGCTTTTTTTGTTGGTTTAGGCACTTTTGGATATTCCTGAGACAATTCTGTGCACAGCAATACACAGCAGTTCTGTACTTACAACTAATTCTTGCTATTTTCTCCTCTTTTCTTGAGAACAAATTAGCCTGATAGGGCCAAGAGACAAGTCAGCAATAGGCTGGATATGAGATTTCACAATCTTTCTCATACTTCACTCAAAGTGCTGCAGAATTCCCATCTCTGCTGCTTCTCTTAAATGTAGCTCATTTCTCCTGTATAACCCAATTCTAAGTCACTGTCTTGAGCAGTGAAATTACTGCTCTAATTTGAGCAAGATTAATTCCTTATGTTCCTTTTGCAGGAACATCTCAACTAAGATTTTAATCTGTGCTCTGGTAATTTTTGGTTTCTTCTTCCTCAACAGGCTGAAAGAACCAGAGAAGATGTCAAGAAGCCAGAAATTTATTATCTGGCTGGCTGACACGTAAGCTTTTCATCTGATTAAGTTTTTATTTATATTTTGCCTTTATATTAACAGTTGACTCAAGCAACTAAGATGAGCTATTGCTATATCTATTTTTATATATATCTATAAAATATATATAATATATAGAAATATAATAGATATAATAGTATATATATTATATATAATATATATAATTTAATATATAATATATATATTATTGCATTCTATTTTTTCAGTGTCTCACAGCTTTTTGTCAGTGCAGGATAAATCATGTTCAAATCTTATGTAGGTGTGCTTTCTGCTTTTATTTTTCCATACACTGAAGCATCCTAAGGTGCAGTAACAGTGGGAATTATTCCAATTGTGTCTGTTAAGCTTCTGTCCTTAAGTGTGCTCAGCTAATTAACATGCAGTTAGATGCAGAATGCAGATTTCATGGATGTGACTGATAGTGTTGTCAGAGGAGAGACACTGTTTGCCTTACACACTTTGCATTTTAAGAACATCTGTGCTTCAGAGGGAATTTAGTCATCGGTTTTCAGTGACTGCAGTGTCTCCTGGCTCTTGCTCCTGTCTCTGACATCTGTTAGTTTAATTTCTCCAGTGGCCAGTATATTTTTGTGTCTTTTGGTGGGAAGGATTAAAATCTCTCCTGAAAGCAGAGTGGTTGGTTCATCAGACACGGTATAAGGTACCTGCAGGATGAAGGATTTATCTGCTGGATTTGATCTTCAGCAGAGTTGATACTTGAATTGCTTAAGCTGGGAGTTTTCTACAATTAGCTTTCACTTGTGGAAAACATTGACTCGACGCACTGTATGGGAACTTCATTGCAGGACATCAACAGACACTGAAAATTCCATGTATACTTGCAGTTGTTAATTAATCTCCCTCTCCTTCCCCAGGCTGCTGATGAGGAAGGCACTGTTTGACCACCTCACGGCTCGGGGCATCCAGGTACAGTGGGGCAAAGCTGAAGTGAGAATTCAAACCAGACAGACACAGCCTTAAAAGGGGTTCCTGCTCCCCCCAGAATGTTCTTTGTGTTTCTGGGACTGTAAGTTGCTGTTTAGTCCCTGAGCAAAAGCTGCTGCTGTTATATTTGCAGTGCTCTGGTTGCAAAGGAAGATTTGTACATTTGGAAAAAACTTTTTCATTTAAATCCTTTAAGTTTAGGGATTTTTTTTTCCCCCCACTTCACACTTAAGCCTATAAAATATGCAAAACTGGTTATCTGTTGTGGGGCTTTCACAAAATAACACTTTGACTTCTAGAAGGATCTGAAGTCTCAGGTAGTGGAGTTGGAGTCACCACTAAAAAATGTCCCTTTTGGAAGGTGAGGAGGAAAAATTGGGTAGGTTTGTGTGCAGCATCACAGTGTAACTATTTGTCATTTTAAATATGCAGCAACATCTCCCTCAGATAAAACAATTTAGGTCAAAAGTCACCTTTTAAAAAATTATTTCCTGTAGTAACTTGGTTCTATCCCATTTCATAGGTGTACATTTGGGTACTGAATGAAGAACAAGAATACAAGAGAGCGTTTGATCTTGGAGCTACTGGAGTGATGACAGACTATCCAACAAAACTGAAGGAGTTCTTACATAATTACCCAGCATAAAGGAAGAAAACTGAGAAGGTCCTTCCAGAACAGATTTGTGAGCCAAGGATTTTCCTCATTAAAAAAATAATTGGGGGCAGCATGCACAGATCATTTTTGTTGGAAAGATGTAATTGATGATCTGTTACCTTGTTGTCAAGTCACTACCTAATGTAAAGGTTGTCTATTTATTTTAAAACTTTAATTACATAGTTTACATTTGTAAATAGCTCATTTAGCAACAGCACACTTCACAAATGGTGATGATTAGGGAGAAAGTTGCCTGATAAGGTACTTGTAGATAATAAGCATTATCTTACCTCTTACAAGTGTTCCTAAGCAGCTGTCAAGACATGTCAGTTATTCCAGTTATATTCTAGTGAGCAGAAACTGAAGAATTTCTGAGAGTGTAGCCTGTGTGTTTGCATTTCTTGTGTTGCTTTTAGATTTCAGATAACTTCTAGAGAAAAAAGAAAAACAGGCACAGGGAGAAATAGCAAAGCAGATGCTGTGGCTGGCCAGGTAGTGAAGTGCACTCAGTGAAGGTGGTCACTTTTTAGCCAAAATTAACTCAGTATAGATTTATTCCATTATTCTCACTGACAAGAATGTTGGGTTTGAGTTGGAACTGGATTTAGACCCTTTCTGAGGTGATGGCAACACTGTGACTTGTTGGTCCAGGTCTAAATACAGGATTTAAATCAGGATTTGGGTTTGACACAGAGTTCTGCTGCAGGGTCCAGGCTTGCCCCTGGCTCTGGCCTGCCTGCCAGGCCACCTTGGCATGGCAGTAGCTGGATTTCCAGGATGGAAAACTGCACTTATTACAGATTACACTCACTTTGAAATAGCCTTTTCACGATGTCCTAAAAGTCTTTTGCACATTTGTGGTTCTTGATGAACGGGAAGTTGTTTTTAGGGTGAGGGACCAAAGAAGACTTAAGTTTGGTCAGGAGTTTTAGGGACAAATGAAAACGTTCCTATTAAATGAATTCACCCAAAGCAGATTTATATGTATATTTATAAAGGGAGGAAGTGTCAGTCTAGAATGTGTGTAGACTTCAGTCTTTTCTCTCCACAAAAATACATTCAATATCCATTAAGTTTATGTGCATGGACATGGAAATAACTGGCAAAAGCCAGGAAACCCCAGGTATGATGGAATGGGGTTAGGCAGGAAGGTATTTCTGGAAGCTTCCCATGCTGTTCTGTCCTTGTGAGCAGGAGTTACCCACGTGTCAGACAGGTTGGAGCCTGCAGTGCCCGTGTGCCTTGGTGTGCTCGTATCATGGTTGGGGGTTCAGGAGGAGTTTGATTACTGTGGCTTAATTACACCCAATGTATAGAGCTCAGTCACTGCATCATCCGATGCTCTCTCTAAACAAGAGTTTTGTTCTGTTTCTTGAAGGAACTTCCTGTGAAAATGATAGATCTTAATAATAAACACAGTAGCCAGATGTGTATTTACTGCAAGGTGCACCCACTGTGCTAAAAACTGATTTTTAAGTCTTTTTTTTTCCCCCCCTCAGTAGCTCAGATTTGGGAGGGATCTTGTTTCACCCCCCTGGCTGCTGTGCCATATTTATAATTGTGGAGCATCTTTGCTGTTCCACTGCCTGTCAGGAGGCTGTGAAAATGCCAAATCCATCTGCATGGAGAGTGTTTGTTTCTGCATCCCAGTTCCTTTCTGAGGAGTATGAGGAGGATGAAATGGAAAAAAACTACTGCATTTAGGATTCAAGGGAACATGTGGTGATGGGGGCAAATGAGTTAATGTTGTCCTTTTGAATATCTGCCTGGTGAAGATGACTGCAGATTCAATTTCCTCCTAATTTAATCAGCCTTGTTGCTTATTGAATGGAAGAGAGAAAAATGTGACTTCCTAACTGTTCATGGCGGGGGGGGGGAAGGATGAAATTATTTATTAGGTACTAAGCTTTCTGTTTCCCTTTCAGACCAGTTCTGTCTGGTCACATAAGTGGTAATAATCAGTCAAGTCACAGCTCTGCCTGCTTTTTAGAAGTCACAGAATAGTTATAGAAGATGTTCCACATGCAGCTCAGTAAGTAAATTTAAAAATTCCACCTTTCTGTTCTGATCCTGGGTTATTACCAGTTTGTAGCTCCAGATAGTTTTTATGCAATGTGGTTTTTATAAACTCAATTTTATTGCTACTGAATTTGCAACACATGCACCAATATTAAGATGCAAATGCAATTCTGGTTTTAGAGAATACCACCAAATAGCTCTTACACATTAAAAATTTTTTGTTTAGGTTAGCTAAAAAAACCTTTTTTGTTTTGTTAGGAAGAGCTAAGTTTTAAAATACCAGTTTTGATCTCTGACTTACTTTGTCTCAAGTTTCCCTCACCACTCAATAAACAAACAGTTTTCCATTATTCTATAATGAATGACAAAACACAAGTACTGAAACGACTGTTTTATATTTAATTTTAGTATTTTTATTCTCTCTCTGGTAGTAGAGATGGAAATTTCTGCCTTCTAAGATCCTCAACACATTTTTCAACCACATTTTTGTCAGATGTTTCTTCCATCTGATGTAGCTTCTGACTGTGCTGTTTGTACATTGACCTCTCTTGGATAAATCTGCTGCTCAGTGTCTGAAATCTGATTGGGAGGGAAGGGGTTCTGTGCTGCAAGAGCTGCTGGATTTATTCATTCACTTGTTTGGGCTTTAGTACAGGAGCTCAAGTTTGATCTCTTGAGACAGATAATGTTCCATGGATGAATCCCAGCACCAGTGCACAGGGCTTAGGCCATGATAACTGTTTGTAACAAAATAACATGGAATTGGGGTAACTGCAAAACATTTGTTGTATCAAATCCTTGTTTTGAATATTCCAGAACTCGCTGTATGATTTTTAAACCACTTGTACAGAAAAGCTTTTGTTGAGAACTTGCACAACTGTCCAGGAGGATGTTCAGTTGATATCTCTCTCTCTCTCTCTCTCTGAGGAGAGATTCTTTTCAGGTACTTTTAACTCTAAATATTGTTTTAACACTGCGTTCTCAACCCTGTTGCAAACTGTTTTATGTATGAAGGATGATGCATGTATTTCATGCACTTTTAATTTGCAGAAAATCTCGTGGACCTCTCTAGCTCCAAAGCTATGAAGTGAATTGTCTTTTCATGTGAAGAAAGATTTGATGCTTTTGAAATTGTGGGACATTAAAACATCTTTGCTCATAAAAGATCTAAAACTGAATGCTTGTTAGTTGTGACTTCTTTCCCTAAAAAGCTAATTTCTGAGACTGATTTTGTATTTTCAGGGTAGTTGGTTTGTGTTTGTATTCACAGGAATTCCAGTTGCAGCAAGTTTCTGTCCTTTCTGATAGAACAGATTAACATTTCCTCTAGTCCTAGTGGTAAACTTCCAGCTTTCCTACTGGATTGCCATTAAATTACATTAAATATTAGGTTTTAAGGTCAAGTGTAATTTTAAAGTCTTGAGGGTTCATATTTAGGTGAGAGAGGTGAAGTGGGGGTTTGTATGTTACAGTATTTAGTAACTTGGAAAGGATTTCTCCAGTGTGAGGAGAGGATTCTCCAGATGGCTCTGGATGCCGTTTGGTTTCTTAAAATATATCCTAAATGTTTGGCAAACCAGAATAGGGAGCTGGGAGGCTTGAAAGAGTCTTTTAACATGGAAAGTATTTATCTGTGATCACTTCAGGTGGTGTAACCTGTCATAAATCTGCAGCTCAAACAGAATATTCAGAACAGATTGACAATTCCTTGCATTTTATCCAAAGCACGAAGGCTCGAGGTGCCGATTATTTTAAGGAATTTTCAGGATATACTTTTTTTTACACTGGTTTGCCCCTGGAATTCCCGGTGCCCGCGGAGAAGGAATGAATTTTGGTAGGAAAGCTGAATAAATCTGAACGTCCGGTCCTTACTCGCTCCTGCCGCGGGAGGCCGCCACAGCCCGCGCATTCCCGATGGATTTCCATAGGGATCCGTCATCCACACAGCGATTCCCGGAGCCAGGCGGGATGGGGAACCCGCAGTGCAGAGCTGGATCAAAAAGAAATGCTCGTTCGGTCCCAGATTCTGAGTTTTGCCATCGGTTTATTAAAGTGGATTTATGGAAGGGGGAGTTCCTAATTCTAAAATCTGGAATATTGCTATGGAAAGGAAAACAAGGGATCAGCTGTAGGTGTTGAGTTTTACAGCTGCACAGTCATGGCTTGGTGATTTTTGGGGCAGGATGAAGCGCTGGCTGGTTTCTTGTTGGACCAAAAATAGTGATGCTGCAAACTGGGGGGGAAAAAACCCTACTTCTGTTAATGATGGAAACACCTGAAGGATGCTTCCTCATATCTCCAAAAAATTGAAAGTATTCCCATTTTACAAATGAAGAAAAAGGCAGTATCACTTGAGGTGTCTTGATTACAAAGCCATTAACACGTGCTGCAGATAAAATTTGGGAATGCCAAGAAACTGAGATTTTTATCAGTTTTAAACATGCTCAATTCCCAAGATGTTGAGGCAACACCTTAGTGGGTGATCTGGTATTTTCTCCCCTCTCAGTATTGCCACAGCAAAAGTTTCCCCCAGGCAGTGATGCTTGATCAGTTGGGCTTTTCTTGTTTAAATGATAATTAAGGTTTCAACTGATGTCAGACTGAGCAGGGAAAAACTGCACAGCTCCAAAAAAAAAGAGTGTTTGCAAATAGTGAAATTAAAAATCCTGTTTAGCTGTTCAGTTGAAAGCTAAGTTGTCAAATATTGTAGAGCCAAAACTCAGATTTAAAAAAAAAAATCAATAGATTTCCTCAAAGCTCAGCCCAGTAAAAGTTTTCGTGGTGCTGCTCAAGCTGTGCTTGCAAAGTTTGCAACCAAACTCTAACCCAGAATCAAATGTGAAAAGGGGACTTGAAGCTTTAATAAGTAGCGTTTGACCCAACCAGCATTTTATTTTGCAAAAGTGAGGGAAATGCTGCTCATAAAACACTGTTATCCCTAAAAACCTTCCAATTTTTGTAAAACATAGGGGTTAGAACATAAAAAAGAAATTTTGGCTTTTTTATGGTGATATTTTACTACAACTTCAAAGCTGTGTGAGCTCCCCCCGATTTCCATGGTGATGCTGAACTTAAAGCAATATAATTCCAATTAATCACCACCCTAAACCAACCTTATTGCAATAAAAACTTTTGTGTGTATATATATATAAAGAATCTTGATGTTCACCTTGTAAATAATAATGTATTTTTGTTATCAAACTGAAAATTCTGCTGCCCAGGTGGGGGAGAAAAAAAATAATTTCACTGCTGTGCAGCAGCCTCTTGATGATGTAAATTTGTTTTGCTGATGGTTTCTTGTGGTTTCTGGGTGATTTAAAGTTCAAGTAAATTCTGTCACCGCTTCCTGCTGATAACCTTGTCTAGATCTGTTAAATGCAGAGCTTTTAGCACTGGGGAGAGGGGCTGAAAATCTGGTGTTTGCTCTTTGCTGCTGGCTGGGGAAGGAAGGAGGTTATCTAAGAAAAGAAGAAGCTTAAAGTAAGCTTTCAAAGCAGGCTCCTCTTGCAGCTGTCTAAAGATAACACAGCAATTTTCCTCTTTATTGGGTGTATTTAAGAGCTGCTAACTACCCTGGTGCTCGAATCTTTGTTAACAGCGAGTTTAAATTGTACCACGAGCGTACAGGGGGCGGGGGGGGGAAAGTCATTTAGTATTTAAAAATCTGCTTGTGGAATTCCTTAAACAGCTGGCTCAGTAATGGGATCAGAAGGGTGGGGTTGGCTTGTGTGGAAGGGAAATAATTTATAGCACGAGGTAGAATGTTATTTTACCCACAAAAAGTGTCCCAATTAATAGAAATACTGCCTTATTAGTCCGTATATTTAACATTTGAACCCGAACATTGCCCTTGCAGTTACCAGGAATTACCAGTTAAGGAATTCTGCAGTAAAATGCCATTAAGAATTTGCTTAAGCAGAGAGCGTCAGAACAAGAATAATCTCATAAAGCAAATACATTTCAGCCCATAAGATGTGTAACACTTTAATCCTTGGAGGTGAGGAATGGACGGATAGAAAACACTAATTAAATATATTTAATATTGGAAGTGTCCAAGGTTAGGTTGGAGCAACCTGGGATGGAGGGAAGTGTCCCTGCCCGTGGCAGAGGGGTGGAACGGGATGGGCTTTAAAGTCCCTTCCACCCCAAACCATCCTGGGAGTAATAAACCTGTACTTTATACACTGAATTATTGTTATTAGCACTCAAAGGCTGAGCTGGGAATAAAAACGTGCAGGGAGAAGCCTTCAAATTACCTCGGCCTGAGCTCGTGTCTTAATTACAGAGCTTTGAGGGGGTGGCATTTAATTGGGGTTTGCTGTGTGTGTGTGTGTGCTCAGGCTGTGTGAGCACAGCTGCAGAGGTCTGGGTACAAAATTGCCAAGGTCTCTGCTGGAAAAATTCATGGCAGGGGCTGGGATGGAGATTTCCAGGAGAAATATGGAATAGCCTCGTTTTTGCAATTAGCCCTGTGGCGTGTTGGAGAAGCTGCATTAGCCTTGGTGGGATTTGGGGGTTAATATTGGTGAATTTTGGGGCTAGTACTGATGAATTTTGGGGTGTTAATATTGGTGAATTTTCGGGCTCTTACTGGTGGATTTGGGGGTTAACAGTGGTGGATTTGGGAGTTAATACTGGTGAATTTTGGGGCTAGTATTGGTGGATTTGGGGGTTAATATTGGTGAATTTTGGGGCTAGTACTAATGAATTTTGGGGCTAGTACTGGTGGATTTGGGGGTTAATACTGGTGAATTTTGGGGCTAGCACTGGTGGATTTGGGGGTTAATACTGGTGAATTTTGGGGCTAGTACTGATGAATTTTGGGCTCTTACTGGTGGATTTGGGGG
>VZTE01001746.1:1286981-1321648 GCA_013397775.1 Eulacestoma nigropectus
CCGAGGAGAAGCGTCCCGGCCCGCGCGCGGCGGGGCCGGGGCTGGGCGGCCGCGCGCAGCTGCGCCACAGCCGCGTCTGTGTCCGTGTGTCCCTGTGTCCCCCCCCGCCTCCGCCCACCCCGCGGCCGCGCGGATCTGGGGGAGCATCCCCGGGGGGCTCCATCGGGGCCGGTAGAGGATCTGGGGGAGCCCCCCGTGCTGGCGGTGGGAGAGCCGGGCTGGGAGAGCGGTGGCCTTTGTGTGCGCGGCCGGGCGAGGGGATGGAGGCCGGGGGGCAACAGGTCCGGCCGGGAGGGGTTCGGTGCCACCGAGCCGCGGATCGACGGGGAAACGCCGGGGGAGGAGGCGGAGGAGGAGCGGAGATGGTCCTTCCTCGCCACCCATCTCGCTGTGGCGATGAACGCACCGTAAACCTTGACCGCGCAGGTGGAACAGGCTGTGCGGGGGGACTCGGGCGGTGACCCCGCAGCATCTTCCCCCGGGGCTCCGGGGCAGCAGCTCCATTTGCCAGCAGTGCTGCGAGTCCCTGGAGCCCGGGCCCTGCCCAGCTGTGGCTCTGCTATAGCGCTGACACCGTGCCCGGGGGGAGCACAGGGATTGCAGGGCACCCCGGGGATGCCCCTCCCAGGGCAGTTCTGGCACACGGAGCACCGAAACCGGGCGCAGGGTAACTCAGCTGGTCTGTGTTGATGCTGTCGCCTCTGATAAGGGTGTAGCAGCTTCCTCTTCTGCAGAGCTCCGCCGAGGGCCAGGGCTGAGGGTGAAATGGTAACAGGGTTCTGCATCTCCGTAGAAACTTCTGGGTTTGATCCAGAAAAGCCAGAGAAGTTGGAGGTGACAGAAGTAGCCACGGGTCCATAGCTTCAGATTTTAATGCTGATTTTTGAAGCCAAACCGATTTGAAATGCTCCTGTTTAAGATGTGGTTTTAGCGGGGTGGGGAAAAAAAGAAAGTGGAATCCTTGCCCCCCTCACGCTACGATTTGCTGGAGTGGCTCTGTCCCCAGGTTTTTCTGTCTGAGGAAACAGCTCGAGGAAGGCCTGTCAGACCAGTGTTCCTCGCGTGCAGTCGGGCAAGGGCGGGACAGAGCACAGCACCTGCCTTCCTCAGGGCCTGCTCCCTGCTCCAGATAAGGATTTTTCCTAATGCGTTTACAGTTACTTAAAGCTGGGCACTGCAGGGAGGCCTGTGCTGAGTTGAGAGGGTTGTAAACAAGCAGATACTGAGGGAGCTTGCCTTGTAATCCGTGAGAGGATTCTGCCTGGAAAGGATGTGTTTTGTGACTTCATTCTCGCGGAGCACTCCCACTGATTTTGTTCAAGATCTCATCGTGTTGGATCCACGCCTCTGGTTCCTTGTAAACATTGTTTGCTGTGTAACGGCAGTGCTGGAACAGGGAATTGAGATGTTCTCCTTTTCTCCCTGGATCCCTGATTCCTGTTCCCTGCTGGAAGGCCATGTAAAAGTGAGGGATGTGCTTTGAAGCTGAAGTTTGGAATGCTGTAGGGAGGGCAGAGACATTGCTTTCATCTGATGGAGATGTCAAGTGCTTCTCTTATTTATTTATCATTTTAGTTTTCTTTGCAGGTGTCTCTTTCCCAGTGCCAGGATTGGAATAACTGGCAAAACTGTGTTGGTCCTTGAGCTCCCTCATGTCCTCTGGATCCATAAATTCTGAATAAATTATTTCCTTCCCTTGCTGCTTGGTGTGTGCAGTTGAGTCAGGGTTGTGTTGAAGAAGACTGCATCCCTACCTGTAAATCCACATTCTCTCAAAGGCTCCTTGACTCATGGATTGAGTACCTGTTGCTGAGAGAGAATTTAATTAACGAGCTGGTCACTCTGGTGTAGGTCCTGGCTGGCAGTTTAGAAAGTGGGAGCTCCTTCATCTGGTGTGGTACTACAAAAGCATTGCAGGGATTGCAGAGGAGTAAAAAACCATTTATTTCTTGTTCTTGCATCATGGCCTTGTCTTTGCCCATGTGTGTGTGGGAAGAAGAGACACCAATAAAGCCAGGCTTTCATTGGGCTTTGGGCATTAACTGGCAGAGCTTTGTTTGCTTGAGCTTAGGCAGAGTCTTCATTAGAGGTCATCTATGGAGTGCTGGAGCAGAGGAGTCACAGAGTGGAGTCAGGAATAGGGAAATTGAGAGTTCAGTTCTCTGGGCTGTTTAGAAGCTGATCAGAATGTCCAAGATGTAGCAGAGTGAATTTACTGCTTGGAAACCAGGATACACAGCTGCCTTTTTCCCTTCCCTGGTAGAGACCTGTAAGTTGGTCCTTCAGGATGTTCCCTCTTTTCCTTCCAGAAGCCAAGAGGAGTCCATGGAAGAGAGGGACTGTTCTGACTCGAAGAGTTTTCATTTCTTTAGAACAGATCTTTAGCTGGTGTCCATCGGTTGTGTGATGCTGGTTGAGAATGTGGATTTCTTATAGTTGGGCTTTCTTGAGGGGGATAAAAAGACAGTTGTCCAGGAGTGCTGCTGTGCCCAAATCATGTTCCCTTTTCCCCCTATTGCTTCCTGGTCTTCATTTCCCTGGAATTTGGAGTCGATTATCTCCGAGTCTGCTTTTTGCCATATCTTTTTGCCTTTTTGTCCCTGTTTGTCAGGGTCTGTGGCTGTCCTGCAGCACCTAAGTTGATTGTTCTTGATTCTTCTCCTTCTCTGCAACCCTTTACTGGACAGCCACATCTTCCAGGCGTGTCTGGGAGTGTTTCCACCCTCTGATGAGGGATGCGTTGGCCATCAGGAGCAGCTCCGTCTCCGGAAGCGTCCCTGGACTGGCCAAGCCACTTAAGGCTGCAGGAAATAACATAATTAATGAGACTTAGTTCTCCCACATCTTGTACCTGACAATCTCAAGTCACTTGACAATGCTAATTAAAGCTAATCACGCTCCTCTGTTTTTAGTAAATAGCTATTATCCCTGCTTCACTCTTGCTTTAACAAATGATAGTGCCAGGCACTGTGAGTCACTGGAAGTTATAGGAATGCAACCTGGCAGAGCTGCCTTCCAGTCTCCTCACTGACATGCCCATCTAGAGATTGGTTCTTTTACACCTGCCCAGGTGTTGGTGGAGAATGTTAAAATGTGAGATGTTTTGCTGACTCACAAAAATACATCACTTTTAGACTCCTTTTTTTTTTTCACTGCCGTCGTGACTTGTACAGAACGAAACTCCCGCAGTCGAGCGAAGGCTACTAAAAGTTCCAAAAGCTGAAGATGCTTTGAATTTGCCCTTCAGAGAACTTTCTGATCTGCTGAGAGGGAAGGCAGAGTGGTGTCACTTCTCCTGTTTCACATTGGCACGACGAGGACAAAACGTAGCGTGGTGTGACCTGGGCATTGCACGGCTCAGCCGCGGAGCTCCGGAAGAAACTCTGAGGTTTCACTGATGAAATATGGCTGGAGCAAGATGTGACTAAAAACAGACTGTCCAGCATCACAAACAAAAAAAAGATGGGGTTAATTATTAACTGTGGGGAAATAGGAAATCTTAACGAGAATTGCAGGAACTCCCAGCTCAAACATGTGTCAGTAGGCGCAGAACTGTGCGAGGTGAGTCAGTTCACCTACCTTGGCAGGCTAGAGAGGATATCCAGGAGGAACTAATGACAGAACCTGGCAAAGTAACAGCTGACTTGACCTTCTTAAACTAGATTCAGTTATAAAGTATCTGTCATGTGAAGATTCAAGCCCTAAATCCTCGCCTGACTTTGCTCCCTTGACACACGGCGCTGCTAAAGCGAAGCGAGAAGGGTGGTGGCTGAAGTGCCACAGTTTGTCCCTTGTTAATGCAGGAACTGTTGCATTAAAAGTGTTTCTGGCAGAGGTGGGTCAGAATTCACCATCTTAGCCTCAGAAAAGAGGAGAGAGCTTTACTCAGAAAAGAGTCAGATGTACCAATGTGGAAAATAAAGTCCCTGTCTGTCATGTGACAGATGAGCTGCTGGGCAGAGCAAGGCCAGGTTAAAAATGTTCCTGGGAAGAACCTTCTGAGCAAGTGGGGTTTGTGGGCAGGTGAAAATTTAGGAATTTGACAAGGGGTGCTTGTAGTAGTGAGTCATGACAGGCAGCTGTAGCAGACCCTTCTTTAATGTCTTTGAGGATATTGGAATGATCCTTGCAATAGATAAATGTTCTCACTGTGTTCCCTGGCTTTATCAGGGAGAAATGGACGATGCATCCAGCAGCCCCAGGTAATTGAATCCTGGTCATACCTACGTTTGCCAGAGAGGGAGATAATAAAGTGATCTGAGGAACACCACAGAAAATGCAATGATATGAGATTTATTTGGACAGCCAGACTGTTTTGCAATTAAAGCAAATCAAGCTGAGAAGTTGGGATGATGAAGAGCGTTTCCATTTTGTCCGTAAATGATCAGATAGATGGGAAGAGCTTTTCCTTGATGCTTTCAGTTTGGGATGGTGCTGGAATAGCAAGGCAAGGTCTTGTTTCATTTTGTAGAACGCTGTGTCTGTGTGATCCTGGCAAAGTCCTTGATCTGGGGCTCCAAATGTGACCTTCACCTTGAACACGTGGCTTTGCTCAGCGCGAGGGTGGCTCTGAAACGAGGAGCTGCAGCTCAGCCAGTTCAGCTGCAGGACTCTTACCCCTTCCTGGGGCTGCTGGAGCTTTGCAAAGTGTGAAGGAGGAAATGGAGTCACTTGTGTGTTAAATTAGTCCAGCTTGCAGCTTTTATTTGTGGCACGAGTGGGATTTGCTGGTGGGAGCAGATGGAAGCGCTGCCTCGTTCGGAATCGCGGTGCTTCTCCGGGCGACTTTTCCTGCTGTGTTTGGTACCACTGGAGTGGCCTTTGCTGGAATTGGGCCCTGGGTTTGGCTGGAGGGACCTGAAGGTGGGCAGCTCACAGCTGTAATCTCACCCTGCTGCTCCTTATCAGCAGCACAGGCTCTTCTGCATTGCAAAGATAGTGCTGCCAGGCAACTCGGGAGAGTGGGAAGAGAATTCAGCCAGAGGTGTCAGTCATTCCTTGGAGAGGCTGAATCTTGCAGTCCCTGCTCGTGTGGTTTCAGAGGCAGGCCTGGAAAAAGTAATAAATTATAATCTTTCAGTAATACCTTTAAATAAAAAAAAGGTTTAAATAAACCTTCTGTAATAAATTATGGAGCCAGGTGATGTGTGTCCTAGCTTGTCCTGTGCCTTTTTGAGATGAAATTGTAAAGGAAAGGCATTGATTAAAATATCCAGAATTATTTCCCTTCTCTGCTTCCCAGTGCTGTCTGATGGTGCTTTGAGTCGTGGGGTGAGATGAGTGGGCAGTGCTGACACTGAATGGTGCAAGCCCAGCCTTAGGCTGTAAAGAAACTCAGAAAATTCTCATTGTCTCCTGCTCTCTGTAGTCAGGAGACAGAAAAAAGCACCTCTGCACCATCTTCAGTGAGTTATTTGAACCTGTTCTTTCCCTTTCCAGTTGGCTGAGTGCTGTAATTCACACAAGAATTCCTGCTGGGAATGCAGGAGCCCTCTGGACTTGATTCTTGCATTTAAGAACCTGAAAATGCACTGGTGTGGGTTATTAAAATAAGGGAAACTTTAATTTGATTTAATCTCCAAATTGACAAAACCTAAATCAACTATGTAAAGGACCATTTTTTAAAAAATATTTTTTAATATTACTTTATTTTTAATAAGTTTAATAGGTTTTTACTGGATTACAGTGACAAAGCTGTACAGATTTAAATGAAATTCTAACCCAAAGTGAGTTTTAAAATTTGCTCTTTGTTCCTTTTAAGTTTCAACTCATATTCCTGTACTTTCCAGGTGGTCTTTAGAGGAAGCCTGTCCATCGGAGACATCCCAGGGGGGTTTGTTGGGGGGTGCTGTGTCTGTTTTTGACAAGAAGAATTGTGATGGACATGGAGTGACGATCTTAAAGAGGGAAAAAACCCACCAAACCCCAGCCTTTCAAAGGTGATTAATATAAACAGCCTGGCAGTTCTGCCGGGTTTGGTGCCGGGAGCTGTTCAGCAGGATAACACCGGGGTTTTTCCTGCCAGGCTGGCTGTGGAATGTGGAGCACGGCAGGTGCAGCGGGGTTGGCATCCTGCCCGTCCCGGATTCCCTGTGGCCGGCTGGAGAGTCTGGGATTGCCTCCTGCTGCAGCTCTTCCTGATGCCCTTTAGTGGTTTCCTGGCAGGTGTCTGGGATGCTGTTTGCCAGCAGTATCACCTTTATCCATCCATCCATCCATCCATCCATCCATCCATCCATCCATCCATCCCCTTTTTCCCAAAACCATGAAGTGCTTCCTCACGGTGCAGGAAGAGATGAAGTCACTTGCTAGGAGGAGGGAAAGGGGTTAAATATTATTATTTGTGTTGTAATTGTGTCCGTGCAGCTGATGAAAGTCAGTGCAGAGGGTTCCTGCTGGCTGTTCTCCACAATTTCCCATGTTCTTTTCCTGCTTCCAGGGTGTGGAGGAAGAGCTGAGGGAGCGCAGGTGTTCGAGAAGGACACTCAGGGATCACTTGGTGCTGCTGAGCTCTTTGCAGGGCCACCTTGGCCAGGGTTTGAAATTGGTGCATTTCAGAAACTCGATGCTGAAGGAGTGAAGCACATTGTGTTCACCCATCTGCTACTTCAGCTCCTTTCCTGGCTTTCCCTTGTGTTCCCTGCTTAAATTTGGGATGCTCATCCTTCCTCCCAGACCTTCCGTGAGGTACATCCCACCCTCCCACCTTCAGACGATCTGATTCATCTTTCCCGGAGCTGAGGATCTCCAGAACTGCCCCAAACCAGGATTTTTTTTTTTGTCACCATCAGAGTATAAAATGCTCCTGTAGCAGTGCCAGGTGTCTCTGAGGGTCCAACACCTGACACTCTGATAACTTCTATTCCATAGGGAAGCAGAACTGGGCATCAAACCCAGACTCCAATTAGAGACCAGCTTTTCTCCTTCAAGCTGCAGTAAGGAATATTGAGGCAGTTTTTGTCAAGAAAACCCTGGTAAGTGGCTGTACTTACCTGGAGAATTTTCTTAGAATCCTGCTCAGAGCCTGAAGCAACCCAGGCTGCCACAGCTGAGACACAGAAAACTCTCTAGACCCAATTCCTCTTGTGCTTTCCTCACACTGACAATCAGCACATCTCAAATTCTTCCTCTATCAATGAGAAGAGACCCACCAGAGAAGGAAGGTTGGGTTTCCAAATAGCTGGGTTATTTCAGAGCTGCAGCAAACAGCTTTCTATAGCATTTGCTGTATTCTAATAAGTATTTCACAGGCTGAAGTTTATCTTTCAAGTCTAATAATCTCTAAAACAAACTCTCAGACCCAACAAACCTGTTGTTTGTCCTGCCACAATGAACATTTGCATCTGAGCTGCATTGCAAATGGATTTTATTCAAAATTAGACTTGTGTGTGATGGTTTTGTTCTCTGGCATATGGACTTGTACATGCAGTGGCCTTGTCTGGCAAGTGCTTGGCACAGACTTCCTCCCTTTTTTTGTGTTTCCTGAATTGCTGACAGCTTCGTGTGGAAAGTGGGTGTTGGACACCCACAGGTGGAGGGTGGATTCTGAACCAAGAAGTTGTCCAAATGGCAAAATGTGTGTCGTGATTTTTCCATCAGGAAGCTGATAACTGCTCAAAACTCAGCAGGATGAAGCAGGACAGCCCAACACACCCAGTGCAGGCAAGCAGAACATTCAGCTGATTCTCTCACTGATAACCCACAGTAAACGGTGTTGAAAGCTTTTTCTTGAGAATTCCTTCCTTTTGTCTAAACCAGCTTTCTGACTTGTGAATTAATTAACAGGCACCAATTTCTCTCCCATTGAATTGAGTGAGTCCCATCACAGAGATAAATTTCTCTTGAATGAGAGAAGAAAAATAATGGATGATGTTGCTGGTGACAGATACTCATCTCTCTGACAGTACTGGGCACGATGATAAAGAGAACAAACCTTTTGTTCTGTTTTAAAGTGAGTGGAATGACTCCACTGATGCCCACTGCCTGTGATGCTGATGAACATGAACTCATCATTGTGAAAACCAGAGGCACAGCCCAAATTCATCCTCATGCCTTTGTTCTGCAGCAGAACAAATGCACTGTTAGCTGGTAATTGTCTCTTAATTCAAATATAGTTGTCATTAGGACATGAAAAATCCAAGGGGTTGGGTTTTGCATTGCTGGGAGCCACTGAATACATTTCAAAATTATATTTAAGACAGAAATTGGTCCTTACAAGCTGCTGGCTGTGTTTGTAGGATGTCAGAATGCATTTCCTGTAGGTTTTCCCTCCTCTCCCACACTTTGATGAGGACGGAGCTCTTGGTAGACAATGCACATGTGATCAGACTGTGTGAAAGTGGTGTCTTGTTAAATTATAGCTGCCATAGCTGAGCTTATCTGAAGTTTTTATTCGAGGCATTTTCTTAACAAGGCTTCCCACCAAGATCTTGGCTCACAAATCTTTATTCTCTGCCCTGCCTGAAGCAGAGAGATCGAGTTTGCCTTCTCAGCACAGCCCTGAGAACAGGAATTGCAGTTCCTCTGATATCATCTCGCCTGAATATTTTTTTTTTGTCTGCTTTTAAAAGGTCAAATGCTTTTTGCTGACGTTCAGTGTGTTATGAGGTCAAATAAATGAATGCTCATGAAATGCTTTTGCAGAAAGCTGTGTGCAGCAGATAATTCCTGTGTGTGCTCATTGCTCTGTCAGATAAATGCAGCTGTAGTATTTCCTGCTTTATTCATTGTTCTGGAGCACTGATGCTTAGCAGGCCTGGACAGAGGGGTCAGCAAACAACAAATTAAGGGATTGCTGTGATATTATTCTGGTTGGGGTTTATTTATCTCTCCACTGGGCTCTGGGGGTGCCTGTGGATTACCTTCTCCAGCTGATCAGGAAAGGAAGGATTGGCGTGACAGAATGGAAGTGGTCAAAGTGGTGATTGATCATTTTACTGATCCATGCTGAAGTGAAGGAGAGAGGGGATTGCACCCTTTCATTACAAATCAATCAAGTTTAAGGTTTAGGCACAGTCTGGATTCTCATTCAGGAATCAGGTGAAGTGGTTGCCAGTCCTTCCTCGTCCTTTCCTCCAGGTGCTCCAAGGGAATCTGTCTCCAGACAGGGCTCCGTGCCTTGGGATCCAGTTGCATTTGGCCCCAGGAAGGGCACACTTGGTCTCCTGCTTCCCTGCACTTGGAGACTCACAGATTCCAGGTTCTGGGATCCCTTAGGGCTGGGATAAAACACATCAGCTGCTCAATCAGGGCCTCGGAATTTGGGGATGGTTTTGTATCAGCTGAAAATGAGGATTCTGCTTTGGTTTACATCTTATTTCTGCCTTGTTGCAAATTCAGGGTGCAGTCCTTGAGTGCTTCTCACCTTGATGGGGAAACAATGCTGACTAATGCAGAACTCAGTTCTGACAAAATTCTGATGCACACAGAGAACTGGGGCAGGATGCAGATGAAGGCTGATTTATCTTCCTTCTCTGATGAGTGTAAAAAGCAAATCTTGCTGAAATCCAGAGCTGCAGCTGTGGAGCAAACAATGCCCAGTCTTCAGCAACTGGCCAGGTAGATTCCTGGCAAGACCCCCTTTGGACTGAACAAGAGAGGGGTGAGTTCCTAATAAGCTGGAAAATGAACCCTTCTGTGTCAGGATGGGTCCTGCTTAGCTGTGGCTGTGACTTGAATTGGAAAAGGTTAATCTGATTAGTTGGTGTTTGCAAAAAGCTTTAGGAATGAGCATTGCTGTGGAAGTGCTGACTGTTATGATCATGATAGATATGCTTTATCAGCAGTTTGCCTGATGAGCAAGATGCTTTTTTTCCCATTGGATTGTGAGGGAGCTGCCTCCTGGAGAGCAGAAGAAAAATATTTCAGAAAAAAAAGGGGGAAAAATGGGTATCCTGTTGTTTTACTGGATTCTGCCTCCTGCTGAGCACTGTGTGTGGTCATGGTCCCTCTGGTACCTGCAGCGAGCTACAAGACAGAGGGAGAGGGACTATTTACAGGAGCAGCGAGTGACAGGACAAGGGAAATGGCTTCACACTGACAGAAAGGAGGTTTAGGGTCGGTAGCACCAAAAAAATCCTTCCTTGTGCGGGTGGTGAGGCCTGGCACAGATTGCCCAGAGCAGCTGTGGCTGCCCCATCCTTGGAAGTGTCCAAAGGCAGGTTGGGCAGAGCTCTGAACACCCTGGGATAGTGGAAAGTGTCCCTGCCCATGGCTTGGATACCTTGAATCTGCTTTGTCAACCATGGCAAGGCTTGGGGAAAGCGTTGGAGGCAGGGTTTTCATGGATGCCTAAGATTATTTCTTGTTTTCTTTTTCTGGGGGGATGGGTGGCGGTGGTAGTGGGGAAGTTGGTGTTCTTCCATGTTTGATACACGAAGTGCAGGCTCAGAAACCGAGCAGAATCACATGTTTTATGGAAAGGAAAATCCTCCTGGGAGGAGCAGCCAGAGTTTGTGATTAATTTGTAGAGCGTGCATGCACGCCATGGATCCGGGAGGGAGAGGAGCTGCTTCCTTTATGCTTCTCCATCCTCAAAAGGAACACTTGTAGCTGGTAAGACTTTTATAGGTGTGGGATCTGAAAACTCCATTTCTGCCAACAAAAAGAGACCCAGACCTGAGCTGCCTCGCAGGTGCTGTCAGATGATGTCGGAGTGTGAAATGGTGTTTCCATCCTGAATAGGGTTTTTAACTGTCTCTTGCTATCAGGAGTAGTCTTCAGAGGCTGTGCCTTGCTTTGGCTGCTGTCAGATGTTCAGATTAAAAAAAATAAAATCCTGAAGTGCAGTTTATAGAGTAGCTTCTACCTTCAGAGCTTGCAGGGAGTTACAAAGGAGAGTGTAACGAAGGAATCCTGCATTTCCCATGTGGAAAGTAGGGCAGAATGAAGAGAAAAACTGGTTTGGTGACTCATATCCTTACCTGGTGGCTCAGAAAACCCAGGTCCAGCTCCCAGTTTTCCCATGGGCTTCTGGGGTGTCACAGCAGTGAGTCAGACAGGGGACAGCAGGGAAAATCTTCGACCTCTGCTCCACACTTTCTCCCTGGGTGGCAGAGCCCGGGGTGGTGCCGAGTTCCCCAGAGGGGTTTGGGAGACCGGGCTCGATGGAAATCATCCCGGCATCTTCACACCTCTGCAGTCATTTCCAGAGCCATTAAGTGCTGGAAGAATGGACGGAGATAACAGCAGGGAGGTGTGTGAGGGCAGCCAGCGGGCGAATGAATACCTGTGCTCCTGATCTAATCCCCAGGCATCGCTCCTGTCTCCTGCTCTGGATCAAACCCTAAATCCCCCTGCGGGCTGGGGACAGCGCTGTCACCTCTGTGAGCTGAGTGTTCTGTCTGTTTTTCACCGCAGGTTTGTTGTGAAATCCCCGCTTCCTCTGCCCAGATCTCTTCCTCTGGAGCATCACCAGCGTGTGGAGCCTGCCCCACACACCCATCCCCTGCCAAACCACGGCCTTTACCTGCGTGTTCCGGTGTTTCCCGTGCGACCCGTCCTGCGGGAGCGCCTCCTGGGCCACCCCGGAGTTCAGCCAGCGCTCAGTGGCTCCAATGGTGAAGATGACAAGGTCCAAGACTTTCCAGGCGTATCTGCCTTCGTGCCACAGGACCTACAGCTGCATCCACTGCAGGGCCCACCTGGCCAACCACGATGAGCTCATCTCCAAGGTAGGTGCTCCCCGGAGCGGACGGTTCGCTCACGTCGCAGATCGGTGGCTGCGGAAGTGCTTGGCCTTATCCAGCTGCCTTTTTCCTTGGAAGATGGGCTCTCAGCCCAGAGGATCTATTTGTGAGCTGCTGGTTTTGTTTTAACTGGTTGGGGTCTTCACCATCCTCACAAGTTGCAGTGGAGGGGCTGGTACTGAGCTCTTCGCTCTCGTGACCAGAGAATGGCTGGAGCTGTGTCAGGGGAGGTTTAGTTGGACATCAGGAAAATGTTTTTCACCCAGAGGGTGGTTGAGCACTGGGAAGAGGCTCCCCAGTGTTTGGTCACAGCACCAAGTCTGTCTGAATTCCAGAAGCATTTGGACAAAGCTCCCAGGCACAGGGTGGGATTGTTGGGGTGTCCTGTGCAGGAGTTGGACTCCGATCCTGATGGATCCCTTCCAACCCTTGAGGTTCTTAGGGGAAGCGAAATTAAAAGCTCTCAGAGCCAGTAAGTGTTTTGATGCAGAAGGAGCAGGCCAGTAAGAAGAGCTTGTTCTGAAGTGGGAAAACTAAACTTTCCCAGTGTCTGCTGGAGCCTGCAGTGCCTGGCTGTGGTCAGGCATCGAGTTCCCAGGTCTCGGCTGCCTTGGAATAACTGTTCCGTAAAGTTTATTCAGCTTATAAAATCTGTGTTCAGAAAAAACAGGCACAGCCTGAGATTTACGAGCTGAGCTGAGTGGAAATGGTGCTGTGAGCTCTGTGTGCAGCTTAAACAGTTCAGCTTCTTGGAGCAGCCTGGAAAGGCCAGGATCACCAGGTACAGAGGTGATGTGCCCCTTGGAAAGGGGTTTGAAGTGTAAATGGAGCTGCATCTGTGCCCTGGGGGTGAAATACCTTCACCTTGTGGGGCAGCTGGGTGACTCCAGGCTCCTGTGCCCAGTTGAGATGAGGCAGTGAGTCTGGGTTTTCATTTGGTGCCCTGGATTTTGTGTTGGGACACAGAAGGTGCTTTACTGGATGAGGAAAGAAGCTTGTTTTACTTGCTGTTTTTACCATAGATTAGAGTTTGTGCTCTGCTTTTTTGTTCTCGACACAGCTGGTCCCCAGCCAGGGAAAAACAAGGCTGTACATTCCCAGTGCTTTCACCTTTGATGCTTCCTTCCCCTCCTTGTTCCATGTCCATGCTCCAGTGCAGCCAGCTTTGCAGGTTAAGTAGCTTCCAGCAGGGCAGTGCCAGTGCTGCCAACTGCTTGGAATTTGAGCTTCTAGCCCAAGGCAGGTAGAAACTGCCCAGGAATGCTGACTGCTGAAATATGGACAGGAGAGGGAAAGGAGGAAAGCAAAACGTGAGGCTGTGTGTGACTGTGGAAGTGTGCAGTGGGATCTGCTCCTTCTAAAAGTTCATTCTAGACCAAGGTGTAAATTAATAGTTGGGTCTACGTCGCTGGTGGAGCCACTAGCAGGTCATGGAATTTGAATGCAAAGGGTTTGGGGTTTCAGGGTTTGTTTCTCAGGGTTGTAAACATGAATAAAAACACATTCTTTGTATAATTGGAAACCTTATAAAAGCAGTTGTGCAATCGTGGCTTGTACAAGTGGCTGTTTGACAGAACAGAAGGGCAGTCCCTGCCTCAAAGGGCTCCCAAAATGTTGGAGGAACTTTCCCAGGCAAACTTAAATAGTCGCCTTTTTATCTGTTTGAGTTCAGTTTGCAGAAGGCCTCGGGGAGATGTTTCAGTTCTTTCATCACAGCCTTATGTTCACATCCCTGAACCAGGCACTGCGGTTGCCGTGCTTGTTTTCCGTGTGAAAACGTGGCAGAGGAAAAGGGAGGAACGAGGATGGAAAAGGGAGTGGGAGATTCTGAGAATGGGAGCGTTTCTCAGGCTGTAGAGCGGCTCATCCTGAACCTGACCGTGCCACTCGAATCCCAGCAGCCCAAAGGACACCATCCTTGGAAGCATTCCCCAGAAACCAGGCTTTTATGGAACAGCAGGGTGCTGGTGATCTGCCTCCATGAAATTAATTCCTCTGCTCCTTTTGCCCCGAGCTGTGCAGAGACCACACGAGAGCTGGGCTGCTCTGTACTCCAGGAGCTTTTAGTTCCTTTGGATGCACACAAGTTGCAGCACTGGCTCGAGCTGTTGGATGAAGCACAAGCTGGAGCTGAATCCCAGGATTGTTCTGTGTCAGTCCATACTTGCATTTCCTCTCCATCTCCCAAGTTTCCCCTCCCAGCCCTTCAGCACCAGTGTTAACTCTGGCTTCAGAGTGTTTTGCCAGGACCAGGTATCCAAAACTCTTTGACAAATATGCCTTGGCAGGGCAGTTTTTGCTCCCTTCTCTACTTCAGGAAAACCTTGTGCTCTAAAAGGGGTAGAAGGTTTCTCAATAAACCATTGCTATTTAAAGAAAACAATCGATGCTGAGGCTTTTAAGAAAATCCAAAGCTGTTACATGAAGCCAGTTACCAAAATGTTGCTTACTTGGCCTTTTATCTCCTGCAGCCTGAGGGAGAAAGTGGTTTCGTGTGTCTGATTTGTAACAAGGTCTAAATTGTAGGTTGGACTGTCTGGCCAAGAAAAGCCTTATTGACTTAGGAAATATTAAGGTGATCAGATAAATTGGGTGGAGTGAGTAGTTTTCCTTTCTGTGTCTGGGTTAGCATGAGTGGAGGTTCTTGTTCCCTTGGAGCAATGCATCATTTAAAAGGCTGTGCCAAATTTAGTACATACTCTTGTTTCATTGCTTTTTCCAGTGCTTAAGTGGGCTGAGACTTTGGGAACTCAACCCTGCCCTGCAACAGATTCCTGTGTGACCTTGAGGAAGTCACTGGATGTCTTTGTTCCTCCTTTTCCCCACCTGAAGTGCTGCTGCTTTGTCCAGTCTGCTTGGAAGATTTTGGAGCAGGTCCTGTCTGCTCCTCCAAATTAGTACAGGGTGTCCCAATCCTCTTTGATTTTAATGTAAAAACAAAATCACCATGCCAGGCAACTGTACTTAAAAAGCATGTTTCAGTGCCAAAAAATAAGTGAAAGGTACTTCTTGTTACAGGCACAAAAATCCCGTGGTTTTTAGAATGTTTAAGAAAAAGATGTATTCCATAATCAATGTCTCCAGGAAGGAGACACAGGAGTTCTTCTTTTGCACCGTTTTCTAGCGGGGCCTGAGGGAACAGCCAACAAAACAGACATTTAACAAGGTAAAGTTAAACAAGTTTCTCAAACTGGCAGGGGTGATGCTGATTTCTACCTCCTCTGTACCATTCCAACTCTTTGTCGGCCTTTTCTGTTTCAATCCACATGTGCTTGGTGCCCTTAAAGGAGGATGGGAACAAGAGCAGAAAGATACAGGCCAAAGATGCCACTGGAGCGTCTTGGGTGCTGATTTTTTGTGCTATGGGAGCAGTAATTCAGCAGAAATGTCCCTGATTATGGAAATATGTGGAGAATGTCTTGTGGGCGTCCTGCAGTTTCTTTTTTTTCCACGAATTACTGTGATCCAACTGCTAAACATTATGCAGTGATGTATCCTCTGAAGTTAGCCCGAGGCTCGCCAGGGAAATTTAATGTTTCCCTTTGATGTCTGCATGGAACCTCGCTGAACATGAATGGGAAATTCTCCAGCACAAAAGGCTGCAGCTCCTCCAGCACTGAGAATTTGGGGAAAATAGAGGACTCCTGTGTGCCTGACTTTCTCATTTGGGGCTGGGTTGTTAATGAAGGAGCACTTAGAAGCTCTTTTTGATCTTCTCAGTCGGGAGTTGGGAGGTTTATCAGGAAAATTCCCTCCCAGTCCTTGTGGCCTCTCTCTTCCCTGGCTGCTGGAGACCGAGCCTGGTGGTTCAGCAGCCTCTTGGTGAGATTTATGGCTCGCTGAAAGCTTCAAACTTTGCTCCATGTTGCAACTGGAGGATCTGAAAAGGATTTGAAGCTTTGGTGCTTCCAGAGAACTTTTGGAGGAATTCAGCTGCTTGGGAGCATTTGATGCACCACATACAGGTGAAAGGAGCAGCAGTTGTTGGGTTTATTGGTTTGGCTCTTTGCTTTTTTTTTTCTTTTTTCTTTCTTTCATGTGGACAAGGCAGTGTTTAACGTTCTTTAGGGCTTTACTTCTCAGGAACCAGCTGAGATTTGTAGTTCAGTTCACTTTGAAGATGTGAAGTTATTTGCTGGGTTGAGGGGCAACATGCACAAAAGGTAGAAGAATAATCTTAAAATTACAACGTGGTAATCTTTAACCCAATGGAAAAAGAGGCATTTTATAAGTGTCCAAGACAAGTCTGGTGAAAATCCTGCATTTCCATCATAGGAAAAAACAGTGTATGAGGTGAGATGGGTATTCCCTTCTCAGGGGTAAAGTTCTTATTTTTCATGACACAGGTTTTATTCTTGCTTTAAAGTAGATCTTATTCCTTCCCAAATATGAATTTAAGTTCCCAGCTCCACAGTAATGAACTCTTAAGGCCAGGAGGAGCCATCACATCATCACACCTGACCTCTGGAGCATGGGCCAGTGGATTTCACCAGGATTGCAGCAATTCTTGCAGGAAAAGCATTTAGTCTCCATTTGAAGACTTCAAGAGGGAAAATTCACTGCTCCCTTTGGTCATTTTTTTTTCCCAGTGGTTAATCATCCTTACTATTAAAAATCAGAGACTTTGAATTTAGATTTGTCTGACTTGTGCTTCACGTCACTGGCCATTATTTTATTTCTTTTGCTAATAAAATACATCTGCAGTCCCTCCTCTTCTCCCTGTAAAAGGTCTGCAGTAACCAGAGTCACTCTTGATCACTTTTTGGACAGACTAAACAGATTCAGCTCTGTCACGGTGCAATTCGATTTCTTTCCAGTTCCATATAATTTTTGTGGTTCTCTTCTACGTTTTTAGCATTTCAGTAGCTCTTTTAGGGATGGAAACAGGGCTGGTCTCATTGTTGCAGCCTCACACTCGGCAGCAGCATCTTTTCAGCTCACACATTTCGTAATTGTATCAGTCTCACTGGCTCAGCACTGCACAGAAATCTTCTGTTCCTTTATTTGCTGTGAGCTCTTCGTGCACCAGATTTATCAGTTCTATGCACATTTCTAGAAGCTGTCCAGTAGCTTTTGGATCCTGCTTTCCAGCTCTTGTTCCCTAATGAATTTGCCACTTCCAGGCATTATTCAGAGCTTGCTCTTAATTGCAAGTATTAGAGTTCAAGCAGTAAATGATAAACAGCAAAGCAGCTCCGGGAGAAGTCATTAAGAGATTTTTAGCTTCCCATTTCACCGCTGTGAACATGAGAGGGGAGGCACCTTGTAATTCTTGGCTTCCATGAAGTTTAAGATTAAATGCAGGTCGAGAGGATTTCAGCCCTCAGTAGAACAATGTGTCATCAAAGCTGTTCGATGGGCCTTTTCCTTCAGCGTTTCAGCAGGAGATGAAGCCTTGATTAGACTTTTCCAGACAAATCCATCCCCAGGAAACCCTTTCTAGGCAGCTTGGTGTTTGCAAGGAGGAGGGCAGAGGGTCTGAGGTTGTTATTTGAGTCCCTCAGCTCTGTGTTCGGGAGGGAATAAACGAACGAGTGCCCTTTGCAGGAAAAAGTCAGGATGTGAAACCTGAGCTGGGTAATGAGAATTTGTAGTGCCCATTCCATAATGCAGCCACCTAAATTAGATCCTTCTGTCCCGTGGAATTGCTTCCTCTGGGGTTTACCCTACAAGTGACTGTGTTCCCTCAGATCCTACTGTCCATAATGGGATTGAAGAGAGTCAGGATCAGGCTTTTTATTTAGTCAGGATGTGGTTGTTTAATAGAACAAGCCCAAGGTAATTTGTACCTCCTTGCATAATTGTGTTTATACAGCAATTAACTGCTGTGTGATTCTAAAAATATTTCATTCTGTTCCAAAAAAGAAGGGAAAAGGTAATAAATCACAAGAGTTTAGAATTCCCTGTCAAGGAGGAGAAACAGGGTAAAAATGGATTTTTCTAATCCATCACTTTCTTCATGGAAACAGCTCTCCTTTCATCTGCTGCTTCCTCTGCCTTAGAATTGATGACCTGGGCATAAATAAAATATTGTTCCCATTTATTATCCAGGGAGCTGCCAGGCACGAAGGACAGTTGAATCATCAGGGGTTTTGCTGCAGCTGCTGTAAATCCTGAACAACTGGAGCTCAGAGCCGGTGAGGTCTGAGCCCTCCTGGGGGTTTCTGCTGTTGGCCCTTGCAGTTGGAAAAGGAGGGAATTCCAGCAGGCTCCAAGGCTTGCTCCTGGGAGGAGCTGCCCATGGAATTTCCCTTGCAGGTGTGTAGTTTTAATCTGATTTATCCATGTAAGAGCAGCCCAGGAACAATGCAGAGCTCTGGTTTAATCTGTAATTTAATCACCCACACAAATATGGGGACAATGCAGGAGGGCTTTTCCCACCTGCTGCCTTTGGGGGGAAGACCCTGAGGAGTCCCTGATGATAATTCCTATTTTAGAGTAGCAGGAAGTGCTGTCAGAGGGCTTCACATCTGCCTTAGGGGAGCTGTTGTGTCTGCCAGGCAGCAGCACATCCCTGTAGGACTCTGTAGGATCCCTGCAGGAGTCTGTTCTCCCTGGAGCAGCATCTGCAGTTTTCCTCATCCAGCAGGACTGGAATGGGCAAGGACTGAAGCTCAGGCAGACAAGGAAACTCCACCCAGAGTCTCCTCTCTTAAAATGCACAATGGGAATCACAACTGTTAGGAAAAGTAGCAATAACAAAAGTAGAAACTGAGGCTGGATACCTGGAATTGGGGAGATTTCCAGTGATCCCTTTCAGCAGTGATTGCCATGGAAAAAATGAGTTAAAATCTGATTGAACTGGAGTAAATAATAAATAAAATAAAACCACCTGGATTCCAGCCCAGCTCTGAGGACACATCCACAGTAATAAAACAGATTTCAGTACCAAAACTTGTTTTGACAAGAGACAAACGTTGAGAATTTAGGTGATGGATTAAACAGTGAAGGATAACTTGAAATTCTCAGTCATGAGGTGTTTGGTGGCTTCACCTCCCTGCAGTGGATCTTCCCCAGGGACACAGGGGAGCTGCTGCCCTGGACAGATCTGCTTTTGCTGAGAAGCAAGTCTGCCCTCACTGTCAGCATTGCTGCTATTATGGGCTGCATTAATGGCAAACAGTGCTCCACTGCTACGTGGACACTCACTGTTATGCTGCTAATTAAATAACTCGTTGCATTAGCAGTTTCCATCTTCCATCCCAGCTCTGTGTTTATCTCCAAAACCCATGCAGCAGCAATAATTAATGTGGAAATAAAGGGCTTTATTCTCCCCCTGCCATTGCTTTTTCAAACGACTGGATTGCTGGATGCTTTGAGCCTACAGGAAAACGGCAGCACTCAAAAGTGGGGGATAAAACCCACAGGAAAAACCACATTTCTCATCCCTGTCTATCCAGAAAGGGCTTCATTGTCACCTTCTGTAGTTTTTCACAGTAAATAACAAAATTCTCTTCTGCATGCCAAATGTAAATGGCTGTCACTGGTGACTGAAGTGCCAGGAGTGCCAAACTCAGCTCCAGCTCTGGGAATGCTGGTGCCTGTTGGGAATGAGGCCATGGAAGCGCAGGGATCAGGGTTAACCAGTGCCCAGGCTCCCTGCCCTTCTGGGATTCATAAACACACACATCTCTCCTCCCTGCCTGGGCTGTGGAGAACAGGGATCTGCCACCTGGAGCTGCTCTGCTTTTCTCTGCCCCTAAATAAATTGGAGTAATTGCTTTTAAAAGTAAACACTCCATCTGCTCTTTCTCCCCACAGTATTTCCATCCTTTTTCATCTTAAAGTCAAGTCTTGAAGCACAACAGCAGCAGCAGCCAGAGACTGTGGAAATCACAAGAGAAGCCTCAAAATATTGTGAAGTTTTATAGAAGTAATAAATTTGATGTATTTCTCTTATTTGCGCCCTTAGCATTCGCATTTTGAAATTTCCCTTTGAAGTCTGTGAGCTGGAAACTCATTTAAAAATAAATAAGAACAGAGTCCAGGAGCCCAGGGCTTCAGGAAGGAGGGGGAATAGCACAGGGCTTGTGATAACACGAGGAGAATTCAGTGTTGTGATTGAAGTGAGTCAGGACAGCCTGGCAGGCACGTGAGGGACGAGGGGACAGAGCAGTTTGCAACTACATTGTGAATTTTGACATTTTTATAGAATTTTGCTCAGGATTTAGCTCAGCAGAGCAGTGTCTTAATCTGTGTTAGAAATCCAAGTGCTCGAGGAAAAGCCACCCCCTCGATTTTAGGCAATTTGTATTTCCCTGAGTGCTGCTCTTCATTAATTGCTGAGCCTCAGAAGAGATTCTCTCTCTCCCTTCTGCCCCTGCAATATAAAATTTCTCCTTTGAGAGAAATCCCCTGCCCTGCCCTCTGGTTATGGATTGATAACTGGGAATGTGCCCCTGGATCCTGACCCATTTAAATCCATTCATGAAGCCCCACGTGCCTGTTGGTTTTCCATCTTCCTGGGCAGAGTGACATTCCAGGGATAATGCTGGATGTCCATTGTGGCTCATGATACTTCAGCATTTTTGGGAATCTTGTGAAAACGAAGATTTTTCTTGGCTCCAGCTCCCAGAAACATGAGAGGATGAGAGAATCTCACTTAGAAAACCAAACCACATTGGACCAAAAAAGTCCTTATTGAAAAGAATTTTAAAATGAACTGTTCCTTAACTTTTCCTGAGGATTTTAAGGATCGGGAGGCTTTTGTATGGCACTGGAACACTGGGATTTCAGAGCAGAAGGATTCTTGTAGGTTGGAGTAGGGCTAGGGCTTGGATCAACACCTGGGAGGCAGAATAAAAAATTGCAGTGATATCTCCCATCAGAATAAAACCAGACAAAAAGCCTTTCATCTGTGCACCTTCCTGCTCCCAGACTGCATAACCTGAGCCACAAAATCCTTGTGAGCTGCTGGGATGGAGCTGTTCCGAGGGTGGAATGCAGCAGATCCTGGTTATTCCCTGTGTTTTTTGCACAGCAACATAAACTGCAGGGGAATAAAGGCCATGCTGAATGAATTGAATTATTTCAGAGATGAGTTTGGTCCGCTAATTCCGTATCGACTTTGGGCTTTAAATAGCATTAAGGACCCGTGTTAAAACTCAATTAAAACTCAGGAATGCAGCTGGAACAGGGTAAGGTCACATCTGTGCACGAGGTGGAATAATGGAACCCGTTCCCCTGACGTGGGTCTGTGTCTCGTGTAATCGAGGCAAAATTGAATCTCTGTTTAATCTGATCATGGCCTGGCCCTTCCGTGAGGGAGAACAAGGTGGAATTAATGAACCCCGAGGAGGTCTCTGTAGTCTGTGTGGATACAGGGACCAAGTAATTGAACTCCTGCTCCCATGGGAGATGCTGGAGCGTGATGTGAGTGGATGGTTGGAATGGCTGGTGCAGGAATCTGCAGCAGGAATTTTCAGAATTTTATTTTCCAGTGTTCTCCCTGCCGCTCAGTGACTCACAAGCAAGCTCCTCACGGAGCTGTCGTACACCTGGTGCTGTTACACCAAGTGGTTCCTCTAAACACGTTCCGGGGCTCATCTTTTTAATCAAATTAAATCAAATAGGGCTTGAAAGGTGCCATGAAGGCCGAGCTTTGTGTGGGATGTGGGAAAGCAGCAGGTAGGAACTGGGATTAAGTGCGTGAGCATGAGGAAACCTGCGGTTTGGGCCACATCTTGGTACTCAAGATTTGTGTCGAGTTGGACTGACACCACATTTTGTCTTACTTAAAAGCCTTGTCTCCCTGTTCAAGCTGTATTTTATGAGAACACCTCATCCTTGGATGTTTAAGGGTTAAGCCAGCAGTGAGAATGGATAAAGCTTCCAGTCAGTGTTGTGCCATGGCTGTAGGAACTCAAACCCAAAAGTTGGGAAATCGGTGATGGCAGATCTCTCTCTGGAGAGGTCCTTGGGTGGATTTCTCAGGCACAGACTCAGTGCCCGAGGGTTTGTAACATCCCTTCTCTCGCTGCACCACTGCCCCAGTCACAGAGAACGTGTCCTTTTTGGAAAATCCTGGTTCCTGTGCTCATTTGGCTCCTCCTGACGCTGCCATTCTGCAGTGCCCAGGACGTGCCACGGCCGTGGCTCTCCGAGGTGGCTTTGGGCCCTCAGTTCCATTTGCATCCCTGCAGTGGGAATTATTTCAGGAGCAGAGCGTGAAGGGGCACACGCTGTTCCTTCTCCCTCTTGGACCTCTTTGGGACCAGTTGCTTTTTCATTTCTGTTTTATTGGGTTGTTAAAAGGCTGCCAGCTGGATATAGGTAAGTGGGGGTTTTCTCTGCTGCAGTCTGCAGGGAACAAGCATCACTGTGGGGCCATTTACTCCTGGCAACTGCTTCCTCTTTTTCCAGATGATTCCAGCAGCTCTTTTTGTGTTTAGCCCATTGTCAAATACCGTCACAAAGACTTGGGGAATTAATCCTGTCATCTGCTCAGAGAGTGGAACTGCTGAGTGGGCTGTGCTGTGAATGAGGAGCTGGAGGTGCAGTGGGAAGCGGGACGGTGTTTTCAGAGTTTGTGCCTTGCCCTGGCATCACTGATGGAATGTCAGAATTCCCTCCTGTGTCTCCAGCAGTCGCCAGAGAGGGGAATGTGCCAGAGCAAAGGTCTGGAGGTGGAACAGGGAGCAGGCTGGAGAGGTGGAGGGGCACAGCCGTGCTCTGCGTGGCTCTGCCGAGGGGAGCCCGCGCCGTGCTCGGAGCTGTGGGTTCAGCGCTTCGGGCTGGGAGCAGAATGTAACAAATGGACTCACCCAAACCAGCAGCTCCCAAGGTCGTGGCTGCTGAACAGAGCAGGATTCGTGGTCCTGCAGGCTGGGTCCATCCCTGGTGAGCAGGACGTGTCTGCCCCAGAGGAGCTGGATCTGGGTGCGGGTCCCGCTTGCAGCAGGGCTGGTTTAGCAGCGTCTGTGAGAGCCCAAATCCCTCTCTGCACGCTCAGTCTCTCACCAGAGCTGCAGTTCTGCACTCTGCCTCTCTGCCAGAGCATTTAGAGAACTCCCAGCTCTTCAGGCCTTGTGTCTGCCCCACACTGTGGCCATGAAGCACTCCCTGGGACTGTCCTTTAGCTGGATAACAGTGAAGAGGGAAAAGCCATTTCCCTCAAACCCACCCCACCCCCTGCAAAATATTTGGTTTTTTAAAACGGCTTCACAGCTCTAATTTGGGATCAGCACAGCTGAGGGGCCATAACGAGTGGCTGCAAACTGGGTGGCAGGAGCTTCTTAAAGCAGAGCAGCTGCCAAAGCATCTTAAGATGGAGCTTCTGCCATGAGGAGAGAGCTTGGCAGGCGAGGATCCGCTCCAAACTGCTGACTCCAGGCTCGTGGCTTCCCACCTGGATACTCCACTCAGCACTCCTCGGGCCCTGCAGCTTTTGGATGCCTCTCTTCTGAGCAGCCAGGAGCGGGGAAGGTTCCTGAGCTGAGTGTCAGGAGGAATGAGCTGTCGTGCATCTCAAATCCCAACAGCTCGTGTTGTTTTTGAGAGGGCTCAGACAGGATGGGGAGGGAGGGTTGTGTTGCTGGCACATCCAGATGTGTTTCCAGCCAGACACTGAGCATTAGCAGTGCAGGGAAAAATCTGTGCTTGGGCTTCCAGTGGGAAACAACAACAGAAAGATCCTTTCCATTTCTTTCAGCTGGAAAGTGACGCCAGGAGCTGTTATTGCAGAGAGCAAGAAGTCTGCATTTCTGTGGGAGGCGGGGTGAGATGCACCTTTGAATGTGTATCAGGAAAATCTACACAGAGAAAATGCAGAGCACAGAAAGTAGGTCTGGCTGCTGGCTGTCACTTCAGTGAAAATCAAGTGTGTTGTGGAAATCTTTGCGTGTCTCTTAAAAAAACAAAGAAAACAACAAAAACAAATGCAAGAGCATCTGCTCGTGTATAAATATACCTGGTTTTTTCTGATTTCGTAGTTCCCATTACAGCATATGCCAGTTTCTCTGGCGTGCCAGGAGAGCAGGAAGATCTCCAGGAAATGCTCAGGTTACAACACCCAGATAAAAGCTGCCTGTGCCACCTTTCTGAAGATACAGCCAGCTGAGTCTTACACAGGGCAAATGCACTGGGGAACTTGTGGTTACCCAGACTTCTCTCCCTTCTTTTTATATGTTTTGCCAAATCCTTTGCTGGCTGCAGCGTGGCTATTAAGACAGCACTGAAGGCTGAGCAGTGGTTTGTTGAAAACTTCTGCTTTTGCAGGGGATAAATAACGTGATTTTTTTTTTTCAGTGACCACCCTTAGATACCCTCAAGCACTGGCTTGAGCTGGAAGGAAGGGCAGGCACCTCTGGAAGGATGCTACTGTCCCTGGGAGTGGAACAGTGTCCAGTGAGCCCCAGCACAGCTGATGGGATTGGGTTTGTTGTTTATTAAAGACGGGCCTCTGTACAGCGGGAACGGAAAATCCTATTTCTGTACCAATAAAAACTCTGCTCCCATAGTTGATGTTATTGGCAAACTCAGCCACTTTGGTGTTTATGGAAAAGTATTTACTGGGAAGGACTGGATGGTGAGCAAGCTTCATCTGCTTTCATTTTGCTCTCATGGCACACACGTTGCTGTGGGACTTCGTGTTCCATCCCTGAACCCTTTTCCATGGCATCCCAGTCCTGCAGCAGGGACAGGCAGGGCCCTCCTGTTTGCTGCGGCCAGGTCTGGCTGGGACCCTCCTTTCTGATCAGGGAATCTTCATCTGGGTTCCCACTTTCCCCCCCAGGACACTGGGATGGTGCAGGGTGTGTTTGGGAGCTGGTTGGTTGGATGTGGGGTATGACAGCAGCAGGAACACAGAGCCTGAGTGCTGCAGAGGGATTAAAAGAAGCTTCTCTAATAAATGCAATTACACCAACATGCTTGAGCCATGTGTCCTATTTAATTCCTTCCCAAGAAAAGAGGCATTCCTCAGGGCACTGCTTTTGTCTGAGTCAAAGAGATATCCCAGTGCCTCGGGCATCCTCTCTGAATCCACAGTGGCTCCTCTGTGCCCTGGGTGGCAACTAATACTGGGCTTCAGATTGCTCTGAAGAATAGTTATCCCTGCAGGACCGAGGGAATTCTGTGCCAGGCAGGGATTTTATAGCTGGCAGAGCCCTTGCTGCCATGCAGACCTCACAGGCAGCTGGCACTGCTGGCTGTGGCTCCCTGCCCGGGTGCCCCGTGGCATTTTTGCCCTCTGAGGTGCCTCTGCTCTGTGGAAAGGATCCTTTTGCAATTGGGGATCTTCCCAAGGAAGCTGTCAGGGCTTTGACTTTGCTTCTCCACGAGGCAGGAGTTGGGCAGGTGCAGGATTGCACTGACGGAAGGGGACAGCCCAAGGAGGGCAGGGACCCCCCAGAGATTGTTTTATGTGATGTGGGGTTGCTCTTAACCAAGTAAATGACCATTGTTAGAGGGCCAGGGAGGTAAAACATGAATGTTTCTCTTCCCTCAAAACCCTGTCCCTCCCTTTTAAGGGTTTTTGGTCTGAAATCATCAGCTGAGGTTTTAAGAAAACCACTGAACGTTCCAAGGTTCCTGGTGAAGTGCAAAGGATTAAATGGTGCAGAAAAGCTGCTTTTTGACTTCCCCAGCCCCTGCCCCTCGGTGCAGACGTTCCCTGAGGTGTCCCACAGGGTAACCTGTGTGCAGACAGCCCAGCTCTCGCTCACAAGCACCAAATGTTTAATTCAGCGTGTGCTTGTCAAAGCGCATTAAAAATGCAGGTGGCACTTGGTGCCTGTCAGCCAGGCACTGTCACAGGGTGATGCCACAGACATGGCACAGTGGGATCTGCTGGGAAGTGCTGGGAATGCCTGCAGTGTCCCCCCAGGCTGGCTGATCCCTCCAAAACGCTGCCTTTCCGTGGTGGCTCCAAGATCCTGAGGAAATGCGGGGCGGAGAGGATGTGCCTGGATTGTCTGGGGTGTTTTGGCTGCTCTGTGCTCCTCTTGTCCATGTTCCTCTTGATCTCCTACTGTGTTTAGCCCCAGTCCTGAAGATCTCCCAGGCCCCAGTGGGAATATGAGGCCTGCACACATCTCAAGGCTGTGAGGCCTTTTGTGAAATCACTGGAATTGTGTTTGTGTGCACAGCTCCTGGCACAGATAGATCCCAGTCCCTCAGCTTGGTTCAGCATCTGGCTGTGCAATTCCCAAGGGGAATTCATGTGCAAGCGCAGTTTGAAAAGAGATTCAAACCAATTTTTGGCAGCCTTCAGGTGAGGCTGAGGCGTGGTGTGAAGTTCATAAACACCGAGAGGGTGAAAAGGGATTTTGCGGGGACATAAGAGAGAAAACTCAACTCTTGAGCAGCGCATTGGGCCTGTATGAGAACACAGGAAATTCCAGGTGTGTCCTGGGAAAAGGGCAGGTGTTGGAGCTGGGTAAGTTGCCTCTTTCCTCTCAAGCAGCCAGCTGAGCTTTGTTTTCTTGCCTTCCAGTCCTTCCAGGGCAGCCAAGGACGAGCGTACCTCTTCAACTCCGTGTGAGTACCCTGCGTGCGCCGCGTCGCTCGGGGCGGACTTAACAAAACCCTCCTGAAAAAGGGAAAAAACTCATCGTTTTCTTCAGAAAACCTCTGCCTGGGGGCTTGGGAGCTTCTCGAAAATGGTTAGAGAAAGAGGCAGAAATAGCCCCTGATTCATATTTGAGTCGTGTAGAGGTTTCAGAGAAGCAGCAAGGAAAAGGTGATTTTTTTCGTCATCAGGTTGAGAAACCGGAGCTAATGACTGAGTCATTCTCTTCTCCCAGGATGTAGTTGGACCAAAGAGCCAGAGTTTTGTAAATGTGGAGATAAATGGTATCTAAATATGCACTTCATAAAAACTAAGTCTAATTTTCCCAGTGACTGGAAATCGTTCTGGGGAGGTCACTGCTGGTCTGTCTTTCAGCAGAACTGCTGATTTCAGTCACATTTTTCAATTTTCCATTTGGGAAAGTAAAAGTACCATTTTATCAATTTGAGGATGAAAATCTTTCTCAAATGCCTAATTAGCACAAGTGACTGGAGTGTTATTAATCTTTTGTTCAAAGCTTTCACAGAGTTTTTTAGTTGAATAAAAATCCCATTTTACCTTTTCATTCCGCTCTGGAACTGCGAGACAGCTTTGTTCCGGGCACAGCTGGGAAACTCAGAACCTCCTGCTCATGTTTTCAAACACTGCAATGAAATCATTGTCAGCTTTATTGGAGCATCTTGATGTGGAAAGGCACTAATGGGGAGCATCTGTGCTTTGTCCCAGAGTTAACGTGGGCTGTGGCCCTGCAGAGGAGCGGGTGTTATTAACAGGATTGCACGCCGTGGCAGATATTTACTGTGAAAACTGCAAAACCACGCTGGGCTGGAAATATGTGAGTATTTGTGTCCCTGGCTTTGCCCCTGGGCAGCTTTGCTCCAGCTGAGGGGGCGGAAAGACCATTTTGGGGAACCCAAAATGTAGGTTTTCATCTGTGACCATCTGTTTTCCTCCTGCTTTGTGTGTGTTGCATTTGGAGCATCAGCTTTAATGTTGGGGTTTTTTTTACTAAGAATTTACACCTGGTTTTGGTGGGTGCCCCTCAGTGACATTTAACATAAATGAAGATAACTTCAGTCTTGTGGTTCACACTGTCTTTTTTCTAGTATTCTGGTAGATGTTATCAGAATAATAAAATGCTCCATTAATCCTGTGTCCTTCCCACTGGAAATGCTGTTGGACATGAGTTTATCTGTTTGCTCTTCGTAAATTCAGTTACCTTCCAATAAAATCTAATGTAACATCCTAATTTCTGCTTCTGGACAAAACCATTTTGTCTAAACATTTTCACCAGTGTCTACACAAATCCTAGTTTGTATCCATGGGCTCTGGACAGAAATATTCTTCACTAAGTCAGGTGAAAGGCTAAAAAAAAATAAAGCATCAGAAATGGATGGGGTAGGAATCCACGCAGAAACACATTGTGGGTCTCACAAGCGGAGCAGGGCACGGAGGGCATCAGCTGAGTACAAGAAAACACAGAATTCCATGAACAGCGAGGAGTGACCTCCTGCCAGCTGAGTCACAGGTGCACAGGGAGAGCACCTGAGCAGAGCTGAGTTGGTTTGAAGGTGCAGCCTCGGTAAGGGGAGTCCCTCCTGCTCAGGGATATTGGGGATCCCAGAGGTTTCCTGTGTGTTTCCACAGCTGCAGGCACGGATCTGTGCAGAGTGGGATCTCCTCGTGGGATTCCACTTCCACATTTAATTCACCATAATCCATCCCAATTCCAGGGAGAACCACTTCATTTTTAACAAACTTTAATAAGTTCTCACACCACCCTGGAGAGAGGTGGATTTTACCACCAATGGCCCTTAAGTCCTGGTCCAAAGAGTTGCCATTGGCCTACAGAAATCTGCACGTTCCAAGCTGCCAATTCCTTTTTCCCAGCTTGTAAAGACAGCTAGAAGCAGGATTTAAGATTCTAGAAGCAGGATTTAAGATTCTAGAAGTGAGATTTAAGATTTTTTCCCTCATAATTTTCCTGAAAGCCAACAGGAAGACCTGCAGTTGACTTTTACTCTGTAGGCAAGGCTCAGACTTGCGCCAGCATTCCCAGATCTGATCCGTAACGTGATTTACGTCCAAATATCACCTTGATCTCACTCTTCCTCCTTGTTTCATTTCAGGAACACGCTTTTGAAAGCAGCCAGAAGTATAAAGAAGGCAAATACATCATTGAACTAGCTCACATGATCAAGGATAATGGCTGGGATTGAGTGGGAAGAGCCCAGCCCTAGCAGCGTGTAAGAGAATGCCATCCAACCGAACATTATATCCAAGAGTGAGAGAGTGACTGAACGCTTGGTTCCATGCATTTAGAGGCTCTGCAATCCGGGAGCATCTTCACACCCTTCTCCATCTTTATTGGTGACTGGCCTCTAAATTTCTGTCTCTCTGTCTCTTTGCTTTGTCTCTGTTTGTGAGTTGACCCTGGCTGCTTCTCTCTCTGTTCTGGCGTTGGCTCAGAGAATGCACCGAATGCCCGACAGCCATTCCATGTGCCCAGTGCTCGATCCAGCCTGACCTGGGCTCTCCTGGCACCTCCCCAGGTGCAGGAGGAAGACCCCGAGGTTTGGGCAGGAGAAGGTGGGAGAGGGGTGGGGGAGTGGGCCCGGAGGGGAACCATCAGCAGGTGACGCCGTGCTTCTCCTTTCAGTCCTGGTTAAGCAAGGCTTGAAACCATCTCCTTGTCTAAATGGACAGAGAAATATCTCCTTGTCTAAATGGATAGAGAAATATCTACTTGTCTAAAAGGACAGAGAAATCTCTCCTTGTCTAAAAGGACAGAAATTACCTCACGGCTGCGTTTTCTCTCCGAATCCCGAATCCATCGGCGGAGCCTCAGCCCGAGCTGGCTGAGCCCGAGGCAGAACCAGTTCCCCCCACAATCTGTGTTTTGTTTGCTATTTATGAACTCGTTGTTTGAGGGGGCAGGACCTGGAGGCTGGAGAGATTCCCTGCCTCTCCTTTTTCTCGCTGGTTCAGGGTAGGGAGGCCGAACGTCCCAACGGAGCACGGCCGTGGGGAGCGTCCTCGCGGCTGAAGAAACCAAATCCTGACTCTTGAGCCCTTCAGAGAGGAGGAGAAAACCACTTGAGGCACAAGGAGGCTGGAGCTGCAGCTCAGAAAATGTGGCAGGGGTGACAAAAGGCACGTGCGAGGCAAGGAAGAGGAAATTCCGTAGAGGAGGATGGGGACAAACAGTAACAGAGGGTACCCCTGGATTTCCTGGCCTCCCCTGAGCACCCTTGGTGGTGTTTTACCAATCTTTCACAAGTGCAAGTAGGAAAATGCTGTTACAGAACCTTTTCCTTGAATCCCAGGCCCCGCTGTGGGAGCCTGGCACAGAAATGGTGCGAGAGTGGGGCGAGGAGGGAGCCGAGTTCCTGGCGGTTGCGTTGCACAGGCGGATATTCCAAGCCCTGAGGTATCCTCCCCAAATCCTTCCCCCTTTTCCCACTCCCAGCAGCCTCTCGCAGGCACGGGGGGAACGGGAAAGGAAAAAAAAAAAAAAAAAAGAAATGAAAGATCTTCCCACCACCCCTGGAATGATCTATGCCTTTGGGGGGGTAGGTGTGGGTGTCAAAACTGCAAGGGACAACGAGTCCTTCCCATTTTAATTTTCCAATGTGATTCCTGAGCGCCTTCCCGAGGTGGACGGTGGGGAAGGGGCGTCGTGTGCGAGAGGGGAGCTCTGTTAGGCCAGAATGACAAGGTGGGGTTTGCTCTGCAACAGTCCAGCCAGTATCTGGTGCATAACCCGAGACTATGGAGCTGAATTGGTTTCATCTCTCCCCCGAGTGAATTTTTCTTTCTGTTCGCAGAGTTCTTTCAAGTAGGTTAATCCATGGGGGGAAATCTTTCTTAATCCAGAAGGAAAGAGTGTTGTGCAGGGGCTGGTGACTCCTTATGAAACAGAAGCTTTGGAGCTGCTGTAATCTGTTGTCACTGGCCCCCACCCCTGAGAGATTCCAGGGGGCTGTGGAAGAGTCATTTGGTGTGAAATTGGCAGGGAATGGGAATAGAGACTCTCCTTAAGGATCAGGGTGGAATTTAGTGTGGGATCCTTGTGCTGAAACCCAAACCTGATGAAGCAAAGGTTGTTTTTTTTTCTCTCAAAGCTCTGTTCTCCAGCCTTGGAGAGAGAAATGAGGTGGAGTTGGCCGGGCTCCTGCAGGGGATGGAGTTGGATCTGTGTGTGACCAACCTGTCCAGAGGTGGCTTCTGCCCTCACCCTTCTGCTCTGGCTGCGTTACAATTGCTCCAGCTTTTGTTTGGGCTTGTCTCTGCTTCCGTCAGCCACGTTCCCTCCAGTGACAAACCCAGGAGAAATCAAAGATTCCACAGCACCTGCTGTCTTGTGGGCTCTGGCACTGACCTGGTGCCATTTCCCTGTCCTGTGCGTGAGGATCCATGGCAATTTATTGAGCTGTGACTAGAGGGAAGTAATTCCTGTTCTTCAAAGAGCTCTTTAGTCTCCACAGAGCCTTTAAAGGAGCTGGGAGAGGGGAGGGATCATCCCAAATCCTGTGAGGTTGAGAAGAGCACACAGGGCTCATGGTTTGATGTTAGCATTTGGAGTGACTGCTGATAAAAAAGCGATATAAGAGGCAGGGCTGTGCAGAGAACTGCTCTGAGAAATAACAGCTCCAGAGAGCTGCCAGGTGTGAATGCTTTTATCCACTTATTTGGGACAAAAAAGGACAGTGCCCATCAGACCTGGCTGGATTTTACTGGTCACAGGTGTTGGGCTTTTAATGGCAACCAGTCCCAGCCTGAATAGGGCAAGGTCTTAATCTGCTTTTAATTGGTTTTGTCCCATCAGCATCCGCAGAGTCGCTTGCTGAGAGCCTGGCCTTGAGCCCTGATGGGAACCAATGTGTGACTGTGGCTGTCCCCAGCACCCAGAGAATTCCCTGGGGAGGGACTGTGGTGCCCTGCACAGGTGGATGAGGAGAAATGGGCTTGTGCAGCTCCTGGGTGTGTCCAGGAAGCAGGAAAAGCTTTGGTTGGCTGCTAATGGCCCTGGGAGCTGCTGTGGGGGGAGCTGGGGGCTGGCAGGAATGTGGGATCTGTGCTGGGGGCTGGCAGGAATGTGGGATCTGTGCTGGTGGGGCTCCCACAGCAGCACTGGGAGAGTGGGGGAGTGACAGTGACACACTCGGAGATAACCAAAGAACTTCCCTGCTGAGCTGAGCCACGTGGGGCCTTTTCCCAGGAGAAACGGAGATGTGGCCCATGGGAGCTGCCTCCTGAGCCCCTGGTGCTGCTTTCCATGGGCATCATCCTCGGGAAAACACGGACAGCAGCGAGTTTTCCTTCTTTTTTTGGGCGTCCAGCCTCGTGTCTGGGCAGCTGCGAGCACCCTCGAGTTTACATCCCCTCCTCCACCCCAAAGCTCAGACTTGAGTAAGTTTTAAATTGTTCTTGCTCTGGTGGCTTGTCTGGTGTGAAATCCTGACCCCTGTAAGAAATACTCAGATGATAATATATACAAAGCAGAAAAAATAACCCCCAGACGTTACCTTGTGAAATATACTTTTGTAAATAATATTTAATTTTTTTTTAAAGAAATAATATATTTGGTGCTGTTTTCTCAGAGCCCCTCCCTGAGAGCACTTTTTTTGTTGTTGTTGTTGTTTGTGATGATCCTGTTTCCTTCCGTATTTGTTGGAAAATATGTTTAAAGGGAAACAAAAATCATAATTTATGTTGTCCTCTGAAGTGGATCCGTGTTTCCTCTGGATGTGGCAGGAGAGGGGACTCTCTCCCACTCCCAGCTGGCAGATTTGGGGGCTGGCTTGGGGACAGCAGCCCCCAGGGGGGGATATTTGGGATGGGAGGGGCTGCAGGCACTCAGGAGGGCTCCAGTTTCCCTCTGGGTTTCCCTGGGGCCGGAGCCCAGCGTCACCTCGTGCTCCCATCAGGAATTCCCTGGAGCCCGCTGGGGCTCCCGACTTGCCCTGGTTTGTAGGATCCAGGCCTGGAATTCTCTCTTGCACCAGTATTGGCTGGAGTGAAGTAGATCTGGAGCTGTAGGAATTGGGGTTGGACAGGAGCTGCAGCCTCGGATTCGCTGTTGCTCGGGGGCAGCAGGGATGGAGGATGGAGCTTTTTAACTCGATGTTGTTTTTAACCTAAACCATCAATCTTTGGATCCTGGTTTTATTTTTGAGGGGAGGTGGTTTTTTTGTTGTTTATTATTTTTTTTTTAAACCAGGCTGCTACATAACAAATTAGAGTAAAAGTTTACCTCTCTTGGCAGTAAAGTTCATTTATTTTGTTCTCCTTTCTGTCTTTAATCTCCCCCCTTCTCGCCCTTCTTCGTTTTTATTTCATTTGGTCTCTTGTTTACCCCAAAGTGGACCAACAGCACAAACCACTGCACTGTGTTTTGCTGAGCAAGGAGCTGTTCAAGAACTGTTGCAGGCTCTTGAATTCTCTGGGTTTGGTGCACGCGACTTCAAAACAGGAACAAAACAAACCCTGCGAAATAAAACCCTGATGTTCTCCTGAGGATCAAGTGAGAATTTTCTCTGTATGCATTTTTCTAACCGGTCTGTGAGAGTGTGAATCATGCATTTCACTGCACTTCCCTGTTTCGGGAGGAGCTTCCACGGGAAGCAGTTTTGGGATGAAGAGGGGACACCAAACACCAAGCTCAGCTCAGTGGGAAGGAGCTCTTCCCACCGCAGGAGAGGCCTCAGTGCTCAGAAACAATCAGGTTAGACAGAGATTTTCTGCAGAAATTCTGGTGAAAAAGAACAAGCAGAAGAGGGGAAACAAAATCATCTTGAATTCAGAGAAAATAAATAAAAAATCAACATATTTAAATGCAAGCAGAATGGCATTGTGTAAGGTACAACCACAAATAAGCTGTTCTCATTGTTACAACTGTGTGTATCCTTTGTTTTGTTCTTCCTAAGGAAATGGGAATGCTTTCCCCACTGACAAAACTAAGGACAATATTTCCAATACCAGCCTGTCTATGGATGCTCTTGTGTTTACAAATTGTGTACACTTTTATTTCTTTGATCTTATTTTAATTTTTTTTTTTTTTGGGCATATTCTTTCAGGTCATTTGCTTCAGTCATAAATGCAATTGTTTGTTTTCAAATAATTGGTTTTCACCTTTCCATGTATTTGTACATTGTATATAGTTCTTCAGTATTAGAGGGAGGCGTATTGTTTGTCATATTTACAATATGTGTTGGTGCTCATTTGAGAAAATAAAATTTTCAAGTACTAAAGCTGCTGCTCCAGGTTTCTGCTTCGTTCTGTGCAAATCCCTGAAATCCAGAGCTGCTCCCAGGGGCTGGGATACAGCAATTCCTGCTGCCTCCACCTCAAATCCAAGTGTGGCCAGGTGCAAGGCAGTGCTTTATTCGGGTTTTTTGGGATGGGCTGGTGCAATCCCTGTTCATCCCACTGCTGGAGGTGGCAGGGACCTGTCCCCGTGCCCTGTGCCAGTGCCCTGTGCCAGTGCTCCGTGCTGCTGAGCGCCCTTAATTCCCTGAAAAAGCGACTTAACCCTCTTTGGAGAGCGCGGGGCCCTGAACTCAGAGCCCTGAACTCGGAGTGAGCTCAGGCCACGGCCAGAAAAGCTGCACCTGAGAGGAGCTGGGGGTGTGGGAGGTGAGGAAAGGGCCAAGGAAGGTGCGGCTGGGAACCAGCATCCCATGGCCTGGGCAGCGGGACGGTCCATGCAATGGGGTCAGGGTGATGGGAGCTTTGGGTTTCACCAAAACCTTAATTGGCTGTTCTTGGCACCTCAGCAGCCTGGGACACTGTGGATGTGTCCCTGAGAGACGGGAGAGTGAGACACTGCCCCGGGGACGACGACATCGCCAAAAAATGACCTTCAGGCCCCTGCGCAGGGTCTGGAACAGCCCAAAGGTTTTAACCCTGCGTGGTGTGGGCAGTGGGACTCTCTTGGGCTGGGGAGGGGACCCGCAGACGAGGCTGCTCCTCACCGATGGGAACGTTTCTTGTTTGCCATCCCAGCTGTGTGCGTGGCTCCTCACCCGCCCGGCTGCGAGTCCTGCGGGGAAAATCCCCCACAGGAAAAAGCGTCGTGCTCAGTATTTCCCACCCCGAGCACCCAAGTGACAACAGGAGGGACGACTCCAGGCTGTCCCTTGGGAAGAGCCTCCAAATCTGTATCAGGCCGTTGGGATGGAGGTGGAAAAGTGGCGTGGAACGACCCCCGGGGCTGGGGGGGGGGGACAGGGACCCGGCGGCTCCCGCATCCCGAGGTTGTTCCCAGCCGGGGCGAGGAGGGAGAAGCTGCGGTTCGGGATGCAGGGCAGCCTCTCCCCGGCTGTTTTATTAACCTGCAATTAGAGCGGGGCCGAGCCGAGCAGCAGCTATTAATAGCCCGGCAGATAAAGCTGACTCAGGCAGCAGCCCCGGGCCCCGGCAGCGGCTGCAGCTCTGCAAGGGGGATGGATGGATGGATGGATGGATGG
>VZTE01001746.1:1323557-1334188 GCA_013397775.1 Eulacestoma nigropectus
CCGGCCGCCCCCCCCCCCCCCAATCCCCAGGTTTTGCTGGTTTCTGGACATATTTTTGCTGGGAGGGAGTTTTGTTTGGAGTGGTGGTGCTGCTGGAACCTCAGCTGGGCTTTGCTGCTCCATCTCGCCGGGTGTTGTGGCAGGTCAGCGGGGAGGAAATGAAGTGGTTGAAGGGATGAGCCTCTGTTACCTTTAATTTGAGGTGGGATTTCCGCCTGGCTGCGGGATTGGAGCTGTTACTGAGCTGCTGTGCCTCTGTGTGCCCGGTTATGGGGGCTGCAGGAGGAGGCTGTCACTGGGACTGTGATAGGGGACTGTTCATGCAAATCCTTTTGCGGGCTTGGGGAGGTGAATTTGATCTTTAGAACGCTGAAGCCTGGTGGGAATGAGCTCTGCCGGGCTGGGAGCTGCCGGCAGCCGGACGGCTCCGCTGCCGGCGCCCGGAGCCATTAGCAGGGCACTAATAATGTCCTTTATTAAATCATAGCCACGTCATCAGCTGCACTTGGGGATGTGACTGCTTGCACGTCCCTTCCCAACCTGCCTGCTTCTGTGGGAGTTGATTTTTCCCGTGGGTTTTCAGCAGCTCTTTGCTCTGGGGATCCATCCTGCAGAAGGGGCTGGTTTTTACTCAGTTTATCCCCAGGCCCTGATGGCCTCAGAGACTCAGGGAGTTTCTTTGTCTCCATTTAATATCGGCAGGCAGGGTCTGCACGTTGCCCCCTGTGAGCTCCTGAGTGAAATCCCTTGTGCCAAACCCGAATTTCCCCCAAATACAGATCATTCGGCTCAAACCGGGCTCTTGTGCTCTTTGTACCTGCCTTGCACCAGGCCAGGCTTTGCTTGGGTTAATGGAGCTGCTTCCATGAATCCCCATCACAACCCAGCTCTGAACGTGTGCATTCCACGCCCCGGGTCCTCAATCCAGAAATATTTGGGAACCAGGCAAGGTTCAAGCCTGAGGAAAACCCCACCCCTGCTGGAGGTGCTGGCTAACGGGGACAGGGCTCCTTTTGGATTAGTTGCCCACAAGCAAGAAAAGCTATTTTGAACCAGAGGCTGGGAATGTTTGAGCTAATCCCAGGTGGAAGCTGATTAAGGGCTCGTGGGGGAAGATTTGGAGCAGATCCTGGTGGCACAGGGAGCCCGGCCACGTCCCTTGGCTGCTCTGCCCGGCCAAAATACCCCAATGTCCAATGAGTGAGAGGAGGTGAAGCTCAGCCCAGCCTTTCCCGAGGTGTTGGAGGGGATTTCATTGCACAAACCCTTGCCAAGGTCTGTGGAGCTTAATCCTGACCTTTGGCAGGGAAGGGGAGAGCTCTGTGCTCCTTTCCAGGCTGGTGAGCAGAGGGATCACGGGGGCACCTTCCTGAGCCCTTCAGCTCCGTGTTACCCACAGCAGGGAGCTGCCAGTGTCTTCATCCTGTCAGATCCCAGGGAAATATTTAGATTTTGGCCTCCATTTTCAGGGCCTTGTAAGTTTTTCTGTGGGAGATTCCCACCCTGGGCTGGGTGAGCTCTTGCTCCATGCTCCGAGTGGGCAGTGGCTGTGCCAGGGACCAAAGGGTGCAGGATGTGGGTGGGATTTTGAGGATGAACTGCACAGCTACAGCTTTCCCCAGGGAAGGTGCTGCATGGCTCATCCCATTCCCATGGGTCTCTCCACTCCGCTGTGCCAGGCACAGGGGTGTCGCATCTGACACCCAGCATCGCTGCGTCTGCCACAGGAGGGTGGCACGAGCAGCAAATTTGGGGTCAGGTGCCCTCAAGCACCTGGAGGAGGAAATCTTAAAGGCAGCCATGGGGCATCTTCCCAACAAGCAGAGCAAACCCAGCACGTGGGAAGAGTCCTGCAGGCCAGAGCTGCAGGCTGGGCCCTGCTGAATTCAATATTCGGGTTTTATCCACCTTGCCCAACAGCAGCCCCTTGTTTGAGACTCACAGAAACACGGCCCAGGTCCTGTGCCTTGCAGTTCCTGAAACCACAGAGCTTCCTCCACACAAACCCTGAATTCTTCCCCACATCCTGCCCTGGGCAAACACAGAGCAGGACTGAGAGCAGCGCTCAGCAAGCAGCATCAGGTGTAAACACAGCGGCGTTTCCTCCCCAGGAAAATATTGACTTGCCTCTCTGATCACTCCTGGACTGAAAGCACATTTGGAGCAGCTTTTAAGGAATTGCTTACATTTGATTTTCCTTATATTTTTTTTTCCACGTGGAGCCCCACAGCAGCAGCATTATGGCGAAGTCTGAGGTGTTTTTAAAGACCCTGTTTCAGGTGTTTATGTGCTGCTGCACATAAATCACACCTCAAACCATGAGCCCTTGTCTGCTCACAGGCCCTCAGCGCTCCAAATATTCCTGAGGCTGAGCCCTTCCTGCCCAAGGACCCCTAAAATGTCTTCCTGCCTCCTTCCTCCGAGCCCGACCATCCCCAAACCCCCACCCCAAATTTAGCTGCTGCGTGGGGGGGAGCACCGAATGCTGGGCTTGTTCTGGGAATTAAGGGAGTTTTCTTCCCAGCACAGAAGGAAGTCCCAGGCGAGCTCTGTATGTAAATTTTTCAAGCATATATTTGCATCTATCTGATCAGTGGGGAAGCTGGGAGCAAAGTTTCTGTTTAATGATGCTCAGCCTCCCCACCCCCTGCTGTGGGTATCTGGGAGAGGGGAACTGCAGGGAGAGCCCAGCATGTGCCCCTCTCCTCGTGTTATTCCTGTTTCACTGCTGGGATAAAGCCAGGGAAGTGTTGTCCAGGGATTTGGAGGGAAGGGCAGTGTGAGGGCAGGTGGTCACTGCAGTGCTCACAGAGGTTTTTGGGGACAGAACATCCTTAGCTCCTTCAGATGGGTAATTCCTTCCAGGAATTAATTCTGTTGTCTCTTTGGAAGATCACAAATTAACTCGCTCCAATCCGTATTGGCAAATCTTATTTTTCAGAAGTCCTGGCTGTAATCTGGGACTGCTGCCCCCCTTTTTCTCCTCTTTCCCACAGTGGGATACAGAATCAGAGCACCCCAAAACTGGCTGTAGGCAGGCACACAAAGCCTGGATCCAAGTGTGGAGCTGGGAAAGGGGACACCGGGAGCTGCAGCCACAGGGTTGAAGAGACATTTCTGGCACCCTACACTGAACCCTGTGGCCTCCTGCTTGTCGTGTGTCCATTTTCCTTTGGAATGCACCCAAAAGCTGGGGAAGCACAACTGCAGGTTCTGTCCATGGAGCCGTGCCCGCCAGTGGTGGTGTCACGATTTGTGTCCGGATTAAAAGGAAATTAAAATTAATCCTCAGGGTCCAGGGAGATCTCTGGGGTTTAGCATTTTTTCCCCTGATCATTCAGTATTTTTAGCAAATGCTTTTTTATTTTTAGTTCCTCACAGAGGCAGCAGGTACTGGAAATCCCATCCCTGTCCCAGCAGCCTCATCATCTGAGCAGGGCAGTGATGGGAGGAAGGATGGTACCAGGGAAAATAAAACTGGCTGGGGTTGGCTGTGCCACCCAGAGCTCCTCAGAAGGGAGAGAATTAAAGCCCACCCAGTAATTAATCAAGTGTAAAGACTCTGAGCTCTGCTGTGATGTGAAACTCTGCTGGGAATGTGCTGCTGGTTGGGGTGAGACCCTCACAGGTCCTGTGGGATCCTCCAGCAAGGAGCTGCCAGCTCTGGCACTGCTGGGCTGGGGTGAATCCCGACAAAACCAGAGAAAGAGGAAATGGATCAGGGTTTGCACCAGGCCAGGAGCAACCATCAGTCTTCCCCAACGAACAGGAGGTTCAGAGAAACCCTTTGCTGCATCCTGAAAAGTGGAACAAAGAAGTGAGGTTAATATTTAATTAACTTCTCTCCTTCGCATCACCGCCGCCGTGCGTGGTGTCACGCCGGAGCAGATCCCAGCACCCTCGGGATTTATATTTAATTCCGCAGGGTTTGCAGAGGCAGGAGGTGCACGAGGGGCTGCGTGGGCCTTGGTGGGAGTGGGTGAAGCCACTTCGCTGCAAATGCAAATCCTTTCCCACCGTGCCCAGCCGGGCACACGGGCGCTAAGCCGGCACACGAGGGCCCGCCGTGCCTGGCATCTGCGTCAGGTGGCCGAAAAACACACGGAAAAAGGGCACAGGCACGGGGCTGTGCGGGGATCTTAATTAAATCACTTACGGCTGGATTTGGGAACGAGCCCTGGCACGCACCGCTCCCGAATTCCGCTTATAATTCCGCTCGGGGCAGGGCGAGGGACACTCGGGCCCCTCCCCGCCTAAGGCGCCGCGCCCGCGGCTTTGGGGTGGCGTGAAAAATGGATTTCTTGATTAAAGCCTAATGCGTGGTATAATTAAGGAAATCCTCCCGGTTCGGAAAGTCGTTAGGAGATGATTAATTGGGATTCGGCTGGGAGCTGCCTCCTGCCGAGGAGCAGGCTGCTGCACCCCCAGGACCCCGGGGCAGCGGGGTCATTGTCACACGCGGGACGGAGCCCGGCCTTCCTTGGCAAAGCCATCCCGGGAATCTCTGCAAACACAGCCTGGCCAGCTGAATTTGAGATCCCTCTAAGCCGCTGCTGGATGCCCCTTCCATTAGCAGTTTAAGGTCTTTCACTTCGAAACATTTAATTAAATGGCCACAGTTTAGCTGCAGAGCCCATGGAGGTTCTTCCAGAGCTGATCCATCCCCCTTCCATGCCCATCCTGCGCCTCCCAGACACCCACAACACAGCCCTGACCAGAACATTTTGCTTTTTTCCTGATTATCCCTCCAGTTCTTGCATTAGTTTTATTTATGATAAAGACAGCAGCTGCTCCAAGGGGTTTTTCATTGCCTTCCAGAGACCTGGGGTTGATGCAGACACCAGGAGTTCATGCTGGGGTCTGGTGTCTGCATCACAAACTGGTTTTAGTCTTGAAATGGTAATTGAATACTAAATGGTAGATCTGTCACATAGATTGGGTGAAAAGATCAATTTGCTTTAGATAGAGGAGACCATATTTCATGGCAGAAAAAAGGAATTAGGGAGAATCAGTAACTCAGCCTGTCAGTGTGCACCGGTGGGAGTTATTATGTGTGTCTCAGACGTGTCTGATGAGTCTGAGGGTGAAAATTATTATGGTTGGAGGAAATTTTGGTCACACAGCTGCTTTAGTGGCTTGTTTGTAAACAGTTCTGCTATGCCTGACACGTAGATGTGAGTTAGTTTAGGCTCAGTGGATGAGTATTGAATGAGGGGGAAAATGTTATTCTGCAGTTCAGTAATGAGAGTTTTCTATTTTCTTTTCATTCCCCTCTTTTTTTTGAGAGGGGAAGCAAAGTCTGGAGAGCTGGAGAAGTGTCCAACACGGCACTCATAGGACAGGGGTAGTGAGGTATCTTTTTTTTATGTCCACACTGAAATTGTGTTCTGAATGTTTTAAGAAATGAGTTTAATGAGCTGTGTGCACCCCAAAATCGCCCCACAAAGGGCACCAAAAGGTGTTCAGGTGCTGATTTCCCCCAGGCACTGATTGCAATTTGCTAATTAACCTCCTCCCCTCCAGGAACTGCAGCTGGGGAGAAGATGCCCTGCACTGCCAGCCTGCCCTGCAGGCTTGTTTTCTCTTTGTAAATTAAGGGAAGAGAAAAAACGAAGTACTAGGGAGTCGAATTAAATGCACCATGAAAATGCACCACTCTGGCAAACAGTAACTGCAATTACATCCCCAGCCTCACCCTGTCCAAAGGACGAGGTGGCTGCAAGTGCTGCTCACGCCAGCTCACGTGTCCTGGAGGGGAATTCAGCCCGGTTTTGCTGTGGACATTTTACAATCCTCGTTCATCTCTACAGTGAGAGACGAAATACTCTTTAAAAAACCATCAGGTTGCTCAGAGCTCCATCCCACCCGGCCTTGAGCACTTCCAGCGGTGGGGCAGCCACAGTTTTTCTGGGTAACACTCCCTTCAGCACCCTCACAGGTTCTTACCCTCAAAAAAATCTCTAATCTGAGCAGTTCAAGCACTCCCCTTGTGCCTGTGAGCACATGGAGGGAACAGAGTGCACAGCATCAGCTGTCAGGGAGCAAATCTGGTTCAAACACACAGTTCTTATGCTGAAGTCGTTAAATCTTTGGCTAAACTAAAAAGGCAGAGTGAATAATGTTTTTAATATGCTCAGGAAATCCTCCACACCGGATGAGATCAGCAGAAGCCATTAGTGAGGATGGACAGGGATTCTTCTTCAGACAAAGGCCGATACTGAGTAATTGCGATTCTATAAACAGAGCATCACTTCAAAAACTCAATGGCTGCCCCAGCAGCCAGGGAAGCATCAGACCCTGGGGTTTAATGTGAAGGTAGATGGATGGAAAATAATTAGGAGCCTTACAGTTCCAAGCTTATTTTTCCAATCCACATTGTCCTCGAGCCGTTATATATTTAACGGGTTTGCTCTGCACTAATGGGAATGGAATTGCCAAATTCCATCTGCACTCGGGGACCAGCCTTCTCCAGCTTTGTTCTTGGGAATTAAAGGACAGAGACGAGGCGCTTTTTTTCTGAATACGCTCACTTTATTTTTCACAAAGCTAAAAAGCTGCTTGCTTTATAGATTAGATTTTTTCTGACATCAGATTGCTGCAAAAAAACCAGAAAAAACTGTAATTTAATATAATAACTAAGGGAGTTAGTGCAGGGGTTTATTAGCTCCCAACAGCTGAGGAGCATCCGAGGGGTTCTCAAACATCAGTTAACCCTCAGAACACCATTAACCACGAGTGTTGTGATAATGATTTTACGGGGAGCAAAGAGGTGGGCCAATTTATTCACCAATCCATGAATTTCTGTCTCCAAGTGCCTTCCCAGGTTAGCTGTTAGTCACCCTGCAATACGTCTCCTTCATTTAATGTCGAGTTATAAATCCCAGCCTTCAATTTAAGGAGCAGGTCCGTGCTGGGCTAGCAGTCATCATTTGCTAGTAATGGACTCAAGCTGCAAAATTTGGCTTCAAAGCTCAGAGCTGTGTGGATTTAGGGTTTTAGCTCGCCCGTTATAGAAATAAGAAACAGATGGGATTTGCAGGCCTGGTTCAGACTCCACGCTTCTCATCAGGTCAGTGTTGTTTAAGTCAAATCAGATTTTCAGCCCGATTCACTCCTGCCCCTGCCTGGTGCTCTGATGGCACACAAACTATCCCCAGGGCTGGAATCCTTAGAACACGGGGTATGTTCTGTATATCTTGGAAAAGAAATATTACCAGTGGTTCTGCTAGTGATGTGGAATTAGAGGCAATTGGGAACACTTGTAGTCAGCACCAGCAAGGCCCTCAACATGCATTTATATATCAAAGTTCTTGTCTTTTTAGAACTTCAGAGCTGAGAACTGTGCAATATTTCTTTTTCATCTAATAAGGGTCCTGTGAGATGCATGGGAGGGCTGGGCTTGAGATATTCTTAGCAATTCAACACAAACAGAGCATCTTGCCTCAATTTATTGTGGACTCCACTCCTTGGGGCACACCTGGCAGAATGATTCCTCAGGGATGGATTCCAAGGGAGATGGTGGCTTCCTCCTCCATCCAGACAGAGTCTGGGTATCTTCACTTTGGAAGCATCCCTTCAGCTGAACAAGTTATTAAGTTTAGTAGTGAAAGAACAGGCTCAAACCACATTTTGCAGAAGGTGAGATGAGAGTAGCTCACGGTCCTGTCTGGTTTTTAACCTAAGCATCATTTAAAATAGGGCTGTTCAGCATCTCAGAGTTTGTGGTGGTGCAGAACCGTCTGTGGTCTGCTCTTGTGTGCCACTCATCAGGAATTCCTTGGAAAGGAGAATTTCCTGGAGGGCTTTCGCTCCTTCCTGATGGCTTGTGGAGATGGTTTTAGCTGGAAAAAGGGATTTATAAAAGCATGGTGCTAAAGACTCACAGACAGGCGTTGCCTCAAACAACGCCGCGCAACTCATACGCACACCACGAGGTTGCCAAATCGTGGGCAAAATCAAGAGCTGCTGTTCCCAGGCTGCCTGTGCAGCAGCCCTGCTGCTTTTGCCAGGGATGCACAGAACTGGAGGATCTAATAAGAAAACACTTTCATGTTGGTTGAACTTCAGTGCCAGCCCAGCTGAGACAAGGGCAGCGCCTGGGGACAGGCAGCCGCGGTGCTGCTGCGGAGAATGAAAAGCGAAGGAGGGCAAATGTTCAGCCCATAAAGGCTTCCAGCCTAATGTAGGATTAGCGGAAAGAAAATGGGCTGCACATTAAAATTCATGAAGGAGTACGATTTAAGATCCATGAATAACAGAGCCACAATTATGCGGGACCGGGGATTTGGGTTTGTTTTTGTTTTTTCCAGAGCCGGTGGAAGAAGTGAAGTCATTACCAGGACATGTGGTGGCTGCCGCGTGCTCTGCCCTCGCTGCTGGATGTTGTGGACACACAGAGCTGATGATACTGAAAGGTTAAACATAGGGACAAGAGGGAATGGGAGAGGTTGTAGATTCCCAGACATAATAAGAGGGGGTTTTTGCGGTCTGTTTGATAGGCTCTTTGTCCCTGGGTCTTGAGGCTGTCTCTGGTAAGGAGAAGTTTTAATCTTTGTTCGGTCTGGACAGATCTCTCAAGTTTGGGGGCTGTGGCACTTGGGTATTTGTCACTCTGGACACCTTCTGTGACTCCTGGCGCCTTGGTCAAGCCACTTGATCTCCCGGAGCTCAGCTCCCTCTTCCAAAATGAGCTGACCCAGAGGGGTGTAAGGGATGGGTTCATTACTGGGAGGTGGTTAGGGATGAAGGGTTTCAAACCTGCTTTTTTCTTCTCAGTTGAGCCACATGAACCTCAGCTCCTTCCAAACAAGGCTGTGGAAGGAAATCCCAGGTGAGCCTGGACCTACAGTGCGTGGTGAGGGCCATGGGAAGGGGAGGAAGGCAATCCCCAGCTCACCAACATCCAGTTTTTTGTTACCTAATGCGGGAGAGCATCAAGGAGATCTGGCTTTTCTTAATGACTTAGCATGAGAAAAGCTCATGCCAGGGTTTAATTCTTCATCCTGTGTTCCCTTCCACGAGGACAGAGGCTGGGAAGTCAGCTGCTGCTATTCCATGGTCTTAATATAGAACAAAAGAGTAGTATTTTGTCCTAGATTTAACAGCTGGAGAAATAAAACTACTTTGGGTAGCAGGAGATGCTGTCACATGTAAGAGGACATTTCCAGGGTAGTTTAGGATATCTGCTTGTTCTACAGTCACTGAAATATTTTTAAATCACAGCCATGGTGCACTCCAATGGGAATGTAGAACCTAAGTGAATTATTGATTGTTTTGCACATTTGATAAGGAAGTCAGAAGAGGAACGGTGTCTGATATACAGAAATAGATTAGAAGCCTCCCCTGGGTTGTAACAGAAGTGCAAGCGTGAGAAGGTCTTAAAATAGCCAACAGCTTTCACTACTGCAGGTACAAAAGGCCTTGAATCAGTGAAATACTTCAGGTGGAGATCCAGGGAGATGGATCTGCTCCATGCCTCCTGGATTTTTTTTCCCCTGCTTGTTCTCAGTGTATGTGCTAAGTGCCCATAAGCCGCCTTCCTTCATCTCCTTAGGTAAGCGTGGGACGAAAATGTTCCAATTTAACATGAAAAATCACAGACAGCATTTAGAGATTTAGGTATTCTCCAATCTGCCCTACCCCAGTCTCCAGGGAGACTGTTCCCATGCCATTCTGCATTTATATTTCTGCACAGATAATTTCACTGATCCGAGGGCTGCTTGGAGGATTGCTGGGGGAGCTTTTTTTAAACCGCAGACACTGTGTAGTGGCTTTGTATGAGCGTCACTGAATTGTTTCCAATAGTCAGCTCCTCACCTGTCTGGATGGTGTGTGAGGGCTGACAGACAGATGGATGGACAGACCGTGCTCTGTGTGAGAACGCAAACAGCTGAGCCAAAGCTTAATCCTCTCCCCAGCCCGTGACCTTTTTATTCATGCTTGCACCTGGCAGGGGCAGCAATCATTGATGGATGTGGCCACGGAAACAGCTGCAGATCTGACACTGGAGTTAAATTTAAAAAAGGGCGATGCAGGCGAACGTGTGAGGGGGGCAAATTAACGAAATCACTTCCCAGACCAACTTTAAAGAGAAAACAGGGCTTTTAAGAGTATCAGTTGAGGCCTGCAGTGAGTATGCCAGGTCTCTTCTGCTGAACACAATACGAGGTTTGTGCAGAAGCGTTTGCAGAACTGGGGCACGGAGACCTGAGTGTGTGACTGCGACTCACTGCAGGTCTGGGCCATGTGCAGACACAGCCCCAGCACCTCGGAGCAGCTGGGAAGGGGAACGGGACCGGCCTCAGCGTGAGCTGGGCAGGGCTGTCTGGCCAGCAAGAGGATGAGCAGTTGCTGTGGCAGTTCTCTCACCCTTTGTGTCTCAGTGAGACCTGGCTGAGGAGCTTCTCAGCGCTGCAGTCGAGATGGGCTCTCAGCAGAGAACTGCAAATCCCTTCCCAGCACAGAAATATTTTATCCCACCAGAGCAATTCCCAGCCTGGATCTGGCCGGACACTGCCCACCTGCGGAACAAACCAAGCTGAACCAGTGCAGATTCCTGCCAGTGCTGTATTTCCTGCAGCCTTTTTTTTTTTTTTTTTTTTTTTGACAAAACTGGGGGGGCAGTTTAGAGT
>VZTE01001746.1:1339852-1352358 GCA_013397775.1 Eulacestoma nigropectus
TTTCTAAAAAACAAAAAAAAAAAAAAAAAAAAACAACAGACAAAAACCAACACAAAATACACAAATAAAAGCCAAAACACCTCTCTTGCCCTAAGGAATGTTTCTTAGGGTGTGTATATGACTGTGCAAAGAGATTATGGCTTTTGGGACCATGCAAGCATCTAGACCAGAGTCCCAAAAGCTCTCAGATGTCACCCTGACCCTTCTGTGGCCAGCAAAGGGACATTCAAGTCACTCAGACCTTGGGAAATTGTGTTGTGTGTCAGACAACCTCCTGCTCCAGCAAACAATCTCCCAGTCCAGCTGGGAAAAGGGAAAATGCTTTCTGAATCCCAGTTTGCCCTCAGGCTTCTGAGGGTATTGCAAATAACTGAGCTGAGGTGATGGAAGGAGCAGATTTGTGATTCAGAGCACCACAGTAAAATAAACTTGCTGAGATCGTAGCAATCAATAAAACCGAAGAAAGGTGCACACACAGTCAGGGGACAGAGGCTGGGAAATGGGATGAAAAACGGGTCTGAGGTAACTTCTCACAAATGGCTTGACCAAGAGAGTATAAAAATGAAAACCAAAGGAGTTTAAGCCACCCTGGTGCTGTCTGTAGGCTGTGAGAAGAGCTGGTAAAAAATTAATTAAACCCTAGAAACCAAAATATCCAGGGTAAATGTATGTATTCTTCTGAGCATTCAGGCCTGGAATACGTGATTTTCACTGTCTCAGTGGGATAAAATCAGCCCCTCCCAAGTTTGTCAGGCACTTCTAACAAAACCAGGGTGTTAACATCAGTTGCTTCTGTTTTTCTGCCAGGATATTTTATTTGGTTTGCTGAAGAAGCTGTTCCTGCAGAAGAAGCCAGCAGGCAGGAGGACAGACATGAAGGTGGTGATCATGTCAGCCACCCTGGAGGTGGAAAAGCTCTCCGAGTTCTTTGGGCACTGCTCAGTGCTGCACATTCCAGGAAGAAGTTACCCTGTCAAGGAGATATTCTGCAACCTGCTGAGCCCCAGGGACGTGGGCAGCTCTGCCTATGTCACAGAGGTCTGGTTTGCTTGGTTTTCTCTGCGTTTCCTCTGCTTTTGGGGTGATTTTCATCTGGGGGAGGCCACAAGAATGAGCTGCTGTCTTGTGTTCTCAGCATCTCTGCAGGAAATAGGGGGGGGATCAGTTGCTGTGATGAGTCCTAGACAGAATTAAGTGGGATTTCAACTGGGTTTGGCTTGTTTGTTGTTTGTTCCAGGCTGTGAAGGTCACCCTGGATGTCCACTTAAATGAACCAGAAGGCGACATCCTGGTTTTCCTCACAGGTGAGAATTTTCCTGGCTTCTCCAGGCGAAGCAAAGCAAAAAAAAGCTTCCAAAGCCTGTCCGGTTTCTCCCAGAGCAGTGAGAAGGGAAAGGTGTGTGATAGGCTGATGTGAAATTATAGTTTGCAGAGTATTTTAGGAATAGCCAGATTGACTCTGTGTTGTCTGCGTGGTTTGGTTTGTTGTTAATTCAGGGAGGAAGAACTATTTGAGCTGTAAAACCCTACATCAGTGCATGGGCCAGGCCCTCAGACATCTTTTAAGGAGAATCCTCGGTGAGAGGCCCCGTGGAAAGGCTGGATGTCACCTCCTAAACCCCCTCTCATTATTTCCTTACTTTAATACGTTGACAGCTCTGTAGCACTGACAAAACAACCTTGCTTAAAGATGTTGCAGGCTAGAAAAGGCAGAGTTGCAGCTGATTAGGTCGCTTAAATGCTCTTGTGTGTCTCTTAGGCCAAAATGAGATAGAAAGAGCTTGTGACTTGCTCTTCAAGAGAGCAGAATCCATCGATTACCGGTACGAGGTCCACGACCGGGCTGTGGAAGGTCTGCTCATCCTGCCTTTGTATGGCTCCATGTCCACAGGTGAGAGCACAGAAGGTCACTTCATTCACATGAATCTTAACTGCAGGAGTTGTTATAAACGTCATCCTCCTCAAATTTGCCGCTGGGGTTGGGAACAGGGTGTTAATTAACCCCTTTGTTGCCATACTGTGGCACTTCGGGGTGGGGGGTTTTTGGTGGTCTTCACAAACTGAATCAAACTTCAGCCTTCTCTGCTTGCACAGGAGCCTCCAGTTAAAAATCCAAATCCACTGGATATGACTTCAGGATCCTCAGTTGGGAAGGGGATGTTGTGTAACTGAAAGTCCAGATGCCCTCACATTTTATTTAATTTTATTTCATGCGGCAGAGATGTCGCCAGTGGGTTTTTGGTGGTGAGAGCGGGAGATAGCAGCAGTGCAGTGTTCCAGGACAGAAAATAAGGTTATCAGAAGGAGTCACTGTTTTATTTGGCAGCAATATCACTGTTAAGTTTCAAAGAGTTAAAAACAGAGGCCCCCTGACCTTTGCTGAGCACAGATACTGTGTTTTCAGAGGGACTGGACCTGGGGCTGAGTGAGTGTTCAGAAGAGCAGGGCAGCAATTTCCCTCCAAAAAAGATCTGCAGAAAGAGCAAAACTTGTATCTTCTAGAAAGAGCAAAATGTAAAGTTGCATAAAAGAAAATCAGAGCCTCTTCCTTCCTCCATGATAGGTGATTCCTAACCGAGAGTGATACTTTGTTTTGATTTTGTGGCAGTGTTTCAGAGGTCATTGTATTAAAGAGAAAACGTCCCTCAAAGTGATTTTTATGTCTTTCAAAACTAAGAAGTGAGAAAATTTCAGGGGAAAGTTGAGTTTCCACCTCTTCTCTGTTCTTTGGAAAGCCATGTGAATGAATGGGAACTGCATACGCTGCTTTCTTGCATGATAAATGAAGATTTGCTGGAAACATGGAGGGGTTAATTCAATTTTTTGATGTCCACATTTATTTTCTCTGATTTTTAAAGCCCTCCAAATCTTTCTTGAAGATTCTGTTAAGACCAGGCATCTTGTTCGTTTTTCCTAGCTCTGGGTTAGGAAACATCCAGGAGAGTTGGCCTTTCTCCATCTCCAAATCTTCTTGAATTTGTGAGCAATAAAGAAAATATTCTCCAATTTCTGGCACATGCTAAAATAATACCAAATCTGTATTTTAGAATTTTATGTCATTCAGTTTTTAATGCCATTCAAATGACTTTCACTAAGTAAATTTGCACAGTTAGAGGTGTGGTTTGAGGTCAGAGCTCTGTAGCAGAACAGACTGTTTGACTGAGTATCTGTCATTTTAGATCAACAGAAAAGGATATTTTTGCCAGCTCCCAGAGGCATCAGAAAATGTGTGGTCTCCACAAACATTGCTGCAACATCTCTGACCATTGAAGGAGTCAGGTATTGATTTCTGTCCCTCGTAAAAGCTGTAACAGAGGGAATAGTTCAGAATTTGGATTTGGAAAAAACACATTTCTTCTGCTACTATACCTGCCCTGTTGCCTTTTTTTTGGGGTGTGTAGTAAGAAAACCCTTGATCTTATTACAGTCTTAGAGGTGACCAATATTTTTTGACTTCAATTTGAAATCAAATCTTGGCTCCACTAAATAGAAAGTAGGGTGAACGTGGTTTTTTTGATGAAATGCATCTGGCAGTTACCTGCTGAGCCCTCTATTTTTTACCTCTCTGGATTTTTTTTTTCTTTTTCCAGATATGTGGTAGACAGTGGCTTTGTGAAGCAGTTGAATCATAACCCCCGAGTTGGTTTGGACATCCTGGAGGTGGTTCCCATCTCAAAGTAAGTTACAAATGTCACTTACTTGCTGTTTCTGGGAGCTGCTCTGGCAATAATGCTCTGTATGGGTTGCCCTTTAAAAAAAAAGAATTTAAAAGATGGGCAGCAACCTCGAAGCTCCACGATTTAAAGCCACTTTATTTGTTGCCAAGTAAAAAGTGGTTCAGGACTTAGAATTTCCTAAAAGTTAGAGACACCAGGGAAGAACTGGCAGGGCATTGTCTGAGCAGAGTTTGCACTGGAAGCTTAAAAAAATTCTTCCGTGCACAGAAATTCTTCTTTATTTCTGGCATGGCTGGATTTTTGAGTGGCTGAGCAGCAAATACCTCTTCCATCTCCAAACAGAGAAACTTCTGTGCTTCTTTGGGTGGTCACAGAAAGGATGAGGGGTTTGGATGTTGGTTTTTTGGTGTTTTTTTTGGGGGGGAGCAGGAGTGAAGCCAAGCAGCGAGCTGGCCGGGCCGGCCGGACCTCGGCAGGGAAGAGCTACGGATTGTACAGCAGGGAGTTCTGGGAGCAGTGCATGCCCGACCACACCGTGCCAGAGATCAGGAGGACCAGCCTGACATCTGTGATCCTCACCTTGAAATGCCTTTCCGTGCATGATGTCATCAGGTGACCTCCCTGGAGAGGGATTATCCCCATCCCGGAGTCTCGGCGCGGCCCCCCCGGAGTGGCAGGAGGCAGGATTAGGTCCCCAGCCAACTGTGACACTCCACAATCAGCTTTGCTGCTGTTCCCCACAGTAATTCCAGCTTGGAGCTGGAGCTCGTGTCCAGTTTGAGGCTCTGCCAAAACTCCCATCCCTCCCAAATTAAATGCATTGTTCGTAGCGTTCCTTTAAATACTTAAAATCTTTAAAGTACTGGTATTTCTACCCAAAAAGCTTCACCTCTGTGGGAATTTTTAGTTCTAAGACCATACAAGTGCAGAAAATGCAGTTTAGTGTGTGCCATGCTGGGATTTGTCATCGGGAATTCCTCAGCTGGGGGCTGTACATGCAGTAACACACCCATATGCTGCAGGTGATTATTATGATTATCTCACTTTGGTCAGAAAACCTGCATTGGGAGGTTTTAAAAATGATTTTAGTAAGTGTGAAAACTAACAAAGCTACTTCATTTTTTAACTGTAGATTTCCCTATTTGGACCCCCCTGAAGAAAGACATATTTTGGAAGCTCTGAAGGAACTTTACCAGTGCAGTGCTATTGACAGGTAAAAACCAAAGGGGTGTAGTCACCACAAGGATTTAAAACCTAATGCTTAAGCTGGTGGTTTGTGTGGACTAAAGGACTTCCCCCCCCAGCAGCAGAATGTGTTTTTTTATTTAACTTCCAGGAAGTTTACTGGGGTTTAATACACTGTCCCTAAAAACAGGGATAGAGCACAGCTGGGGGATTGGGAGATACAGATCAGGTTCTCCACATTGTCCTGGAGTTCCTAAGTGACCTCAGACAAGTTACCTCAGCTCTGTAGTTCCTGAGGGCAGATCCCAGACTGTTGTGGCTCAGGAGCTCAGGCTCTGGCTGGGAGGTCCATCCAAGAGCTCAAGACAGGAAGGGAGATCTTATCCTAAGCTTCCAGGAATTCTTCTTGTAAATAAAAAAAGAGCTGCCTGTGCCTGCCATGGAGCAGAGACAAGCAAGCTGGAGAAATGTGGATTATTCTTCTGCTAGTGACACTTCTCCATGTCCCCAGCACCTGTCTGGGCACTCACAGTCCAGAGGGAAATGCTCTTTATCAGAATGTGGTGGCTGCCATTACGTGTGCACATCCCAATTTACATTTAAACATCATTCCATTGAATCTGCTATTTATATGTATTTTTTTTCCCCTGGGATTAGGAGAGGCCACGTGACAAGACTGGGAGAATTCCTGGTGCAGTTTCCCCTCCCTCCCAACCTGTCCTGTGCTGTCATAAAAGCTGCTTCCCTGGACTGTGAGGATCTCCTGCTTCCCATTGCAGCCATGCTGTCCGTGGAAAACGTCTTCATCCGTCCAGGTGGGAAGCCCCTTTTCCCAAAAAAAGCTCTCACAGCTTTCCATGGTCTTGGAGTCAGGGCACTCTGCGTGCCAGGAATTGGACAACAGCTGTTCCAGAGGCCTCAGAGCAGCAGGGATTGGGTTGTGTTTGTCCCAGGGCTGTCGAGCTGGAAAGCAGCATATGCCTAAGCTGAGAGGTCGTGAGGGGAAATCTCTGTTACAGGAGGGAAAAGGCAGAAATAAAAGGGAAAAAAACAACCACCAGGAAACCAAAATGCACCACAGCAGATGTGTTGCTGTTGGTCTGAGTGCAGACAGCAGGGACTGATTGTTTTTAACAAATGGGGCATCACCTCTGGATTGTCTTTTCTGTCCAGTAACTGTGAATTCCCACTAAACTCACAGAGCCACTGGTTTTTTCCAGGCTCTTAATTTATTTTAAGACCTCCATTTCTGTGGCAGTAGGACAAAGCTGAGTTCAGTAGAGTAGAGGGTGCTCTGATGGGGTGGGTTCAACAGCCTTGTTTTTCCTCTCACTTGATCCCTGTGAGCTGTTTGTTTATTCCTTTATCTTCCATGTCAGCCTCTGGATTGATTGTGAGTGAGAAATACTTTTTAAGAGGTTGGAATTCTTCATCCCTGGTGCTGACTGATGAGATTAATCATAGATTTAATAGCATCTACGTGCTCTTGTTCAGCAGCAGTGGAAAGAGGAAGAACTGTAAATGCAGCTGTAGAAGGAGAGACAAAACTAAAAATAACAGGAATAAAGAGCCAAGGCTGCCAAACTGACACTAACAGAAAATTAGGTAGTGATAAGTAAAAATGACTTAAAGTGAGATATTAACTTCCTTCCTCAGGTGATCCTCAGAAGCAAAAGGAGGCTGAGCTTCAACACCAGGAACTTGCCTCACAAGTGGGAGGATGCAATGACTTTGCAACCCTCTTAAACATTTTTGAACAGTGCAAAGCAAGGTATAAAATGTTCCCTTTGCAGTAAGTGGTTTTTGCATTGCTCATAAGTCCCCAGTTTTTAGATGTGCTGCAGATACACACGTGTGTGTGCTCATTCCTAATTTCAGGTTTATTCCTTGGTGTGATCTGTAATTTCCATCAAGACACTTTTTATTTAACCCAACAAAGTATCTGCCTGTGTAGGTTGTTGCCTTTGTATGACCATAACAAAAAAAAAACAGAGACAAGTTTCTTTACAAGCAGCTTACAAAGGGCTTCTTTATCATTCAAATACTCCTGTTCTCAGCAAGTCTCCTTCAGCCTGGTGCCAGGAATACTGGATCCATTGGAGAGCTGTGAAATCTGCCTTTAGTGTGGAGAGACAGCTTCGGGAAATAACCACGAAACTGAAACAGGTAAAAAAATGGCATTTCTGGATATGTTTGAGTTGTTCAAGTTTATATTTAAGAGACCTAGTGGATGCTGAGCCTTTGCCAGATGGCTGCTGCCTTTCTCCAGGAGAAACTGATCCACTTAAATATTTTTTTAGAGCACCTTTGCTTGTGTAACTCACAGGTACAGTGGTGGTAACAGCCAAGAGGGAGAATTTTTCTCCTTTCCTCGTGGTTTCCATACAGCAAAAAACCCACAGTTTAAAATCCATGGGATGGAGGGGGTATAACTGCTTTTTCTTGAAGAAAAATCCTGATTCATATTGGTTTTTCTTTTCCCAGCTGCCAGACTTCCCTAAAGAGACATTTGAAGGCACCAGAACTGAAATACTGAGAAGATGCCTGTGTGCAGGATACTTTATCAACGTTGCTAGGAGGTAAGGAATGGAGTTTGGAGAACTGAATGGAAAAGAGAGAATGCAAATTACTTAAAAGTGCGGCTGTGTGTTGGTAAAAGTAGCAAAGTAGTAACTGCAGGTGGAGGAGATGTTTCTGCAAGGGGCTGGAAGCCTGGGAGGCTCTCTGCTTTTGACTGTCTTCACTGTTCCAAGGATGTCAGCAGCTTCCCAGGAATGTCATTTTTCTGTCTGTGAAGTGAACTCACCAGCTGATGAGTGGTTCCAGACATGCAACTAAAGGGCTTGGAAACTTCCAGTTATCACAGCTTTCAGAAGCTTCACTCCCAAACCCTGTTGTTACTGTGGTGTTACTCCTGCAGTGCTGCTGTGGTAAATTAGATAGATTGTATTTCACTTTTTAAATGTTTTTTTACAGTTTAATTCTGGAAGCACCTTCCTCTAATTAGATAGTTGAGAATTTTTCTTCTATGCTGCTGCTGATTTGTTTAGTTCAGTGTTGCTGTCTGTGTTGCTGTCTGATCACAGCAATGTGTGATTTGTTTTGTTGATCTTTTTTGTTTTAAATTTCTTTTTTCACAAACCTTTCAGATCTGCAGCCAGGACGTTCTGCACAATGGATGGACACGGCAGCATAGTCTACATCCACCCTTCATCCACAGTGAGTGTCCAAACCCTGCTGATGAAGTAGCAAAGGGATCTCTAAAAGGAATAAGGGGCAGGTCCCTAAACTCTTCCTGGTGTTTGCTGCAGTGTTCATTTTGAGAGCAGGGAAGAGCCTCACTTCTTCAGACTTGGTAGATGGTTTATGAAGTGAGTGTGACACAGACTGCACTTTCTCTCTGGCTCTTTGGATCCCATGGGCGATTTTAAATCACTGCACCTCAACCTGAAAACTCAGGGTTGGCACCCCCTCGCGTCTGAATCACTGACCTTCTGATGGAGGTGGGGGCTCTGAAAATCAAACCAGTCGTGAGATGATCTTTGAATTTTTCAGCTCTACAACCAGGAGACCCTGCTGGAGTGGATCATCTTCCACGACGTGGCCGTGACCTCCAAGATCTACGTGCGCACCGTGTGCCCCGTGCGCTACGAGTGGGTCAAGGACCTGCTGCCCAGGCTGCACCAGGTGGACGCCTACGAGCTGAGCAGTGTGGCCAGGGAAGAGGTGACTGAGGAGGAAATCACCAAGTGGAAGCAGAGGGAGGAGCTGAAAAGGCAGTGTGGTAAGCATAGTGCTCGTCCCTCTCTTTCTGTGTGTGTGTGTGTGGTTTTCGTGGTTGTTTTGGAGCCCTGTGTGTTTATTATGGCACGTTCTGGGCTAGAAGGTGTTCATTTGTGTTTGGTGTGTGTAGTTCTGGTGGTTTCATTCTTCCACACAGCTCTGCAGTTCTTATTTTCTGTCCCAGCAGTGTGACTTGTGGTGTTTGCTTGCTGCTTCTTGCCACGCTCCCCCCTTTCGGTTTCTTAGAGCAGAGCTTGAACAGAGCTGAATAAAAACATTTTGAGTCTGGTTATTTTAAGTTTGTGAAGGATATTTAGCCATTGATGCCCAAATAATGCTGCCCTGGGTGAAGTCCTAAGAGCTATGGGGCAGAGAGAAGAAAAAAAAAATCCAAAAACCCCACCCAGCAATAAACACAGAGGAAAAAGTCTCACATTTTGGTGAATGTCTCATTCTGACAATGAATTTAATGCCATATGTTTAAATAGTCAGTTTTAATTAGAACTGGTGCCTGCTAACTGATCTGGGTGCTTGACATTCTTGGGATTCTTCTGTCAGCAGGTTCCTAAAGCAGCCAAGTATTCAAAGGGTCTCTTTACTCCTGAGCTGACCCTTCCAAAACATCGATTTATTGTACAGTAAATACAGATTCTCTTCAATTTCCTTAACAGAGGAAAAAATGCGGACTTTTGGGCTCAGACCAGCATCTCTCTGCTCTGCATTATTGTATAAACCCACCATTTTAAACATGAATTTGATTTGGTTATAAATAATGCAGAGGAGCCTCATCAGTTTATCTGAAGTCCAAGGGAATGTTCTGTGTGCCCCTTTACATCACGACTTCATCAGGCAATTGCCAGTTAACTGGAGTTTCATATTGACCTTACAGATGTTGTATTTCTCTTACCTTCATGAAAATAGGTGGCTGAATAGCTGACAAGACGTAAAAATTACAAATATTCTAACAGTGGATGTTGATTAAAGCTCCTTCCTCTTACTGCAGAACCTGCTGCCCAGCCCCCAGGACCAGGCTGCAGTAGCTGCTTCACTCACACAAATTTTACACTCTCAGAGCCTTTGATTCTTTTTCTTACTGTTATTTTAGACTGAAAGTATTTTCTGCTTCTCTTCCCTTCTGTGAGAAGCAGTCCCAAGGTCTCAGTGCTGTGGGGGAATGTGCATTTCTAATGGTGGCTGATCTGCAGTATTGACTTTTCCCACTCCCTTATCTGCTTGTTTTCCTCTCCCTTCCTCCTGCCTCCGGAAATTTTTTAAAGATAGTTTATCCCAATGTTTTTTCCTGCTCCCTGTGCTGTCCCTGTCCTGCCTAAACCTGAGTTTGGGATGTGTAATTTAGAGAAGAAATGGGTGTGTAGAACACAGGATGCATGCTCTCTGTTAGAATACAAAGCAAGATTTGGGGATGAGATGAAAATATTGACATGGGAGCTAAGGCATGATTTTATTTTTCATTTTTTTTCCCTCCCTGCTGTGGTACAGTCTGTCCTCTCTGGAAGTCATTCAAATGGCTGCCTGGGACTTGGGGAAAAAAACTGAGATTCTGTTGGGGTTTTTTTTTGATATTTAACAAATAGGAGGACTTGTAATGCTGTGGGGGGTGGTTCGACACAGAGAATTTATTTCTTTCTCTTCTCTGCCCCCAGAAGGAGTCACAGACAACTCTGCAAGGAAGATGGAGAGGAGGAATGATGACCAATCCATCCAGGACGCCCGAGCTCGGTATCTGGAGAGGAAGCAGCAAAGAGCTCAGGGTTTAAGTGGCCCAGTGAAGGAAATGGGGTAACACTGGTGGCAGCTCTGCTCCCACTGCGAGGGGAGGCAGTTTGTGCAGGTCTGGGGGTGTTTGCATAATGCCAAAGGACTGACAGGAGTGCAGGGAAACTTCTGCTTTGTGGTCAGTTCGCGTGCCAAAGAGGACAAACACGACCTTCCCTTCGCTGCATCCAGCAGGGAGAACTTCCCAAGCTGAATTCTGTTGCTACAGGTCAGTGGCAACAATTTAGTGGCCTCAGCTGTGGCTGAAGCCCTGATACCAAGTGTGGTGCCAATTCTCTGGCATTTATTTGACTTAAAAAGGTCTCAGTGCTGTTATAGATAAAACTTCCTTAAAGGTGGGCTGGGGTTTATTTTTCTAAGGAGTGGAACTGTAACTTTTGTACCCATTTTATTCTGTCTGATGGTGGTCATATAGACTTCGTGCTCAGGAAAATGTGCAGGAAGGGCTCTTTGAAGGATGGAACCAGCAGGATTAACTCCAAAGGGACATTTCCCACCTGCGTTCTGTGTTGTTCCTGCCCTGTGCTGTACCACGAACACACAAGGAAATAAAAGTGGTTTTCCTTAAGCATCTGAAAGAGCAAGGAGCCCGTGGTGCCTTCCCATCATAAAGTTTATTTCCTTCTCAGTAAAGAAATAATCCTGTTTTATCACCATAATAATCCTAAAACGCTCCAGGGCTCGAGTGAGGAGTCTGGATAGGGATTTCCAAATAATTGGAAGAACTTGCTGTCGTTTTTCCTGCCTCAGCTGTGTGCTCTGTGTCACCCTGGGCACCGGTTCAAGTGATGCTGTAGCCTGAATAAAACATTCACCATTCCACCTCTGCCTCACCTCGAGCATTCCAGCGCTGCCCAGCACCACAAACTCTCCAAAACCTTAGGATTCTTTGGAATATGACAATTATTATTGCTCATAAAGGAAGTGCTGGGTCTGGTAATTGTTCCTCTCCCTGTGATGGATGGGAAAGGGTTTTGTTCTTTCACGCTGCTGCTCAGGCTCTGCTTTGGAGCAGCAGCACTTGCGCTTGACTCATCCTCTGCTCCGAATTTTGCTGTTTAATTTGATTTATATTTGCAGTGTCATAGCCCCTCATGAGTCAAATGCCATCTGCACCACCCAGTGGGCCTGAAATGAGTACACAGAATGCCCACTGTTCCTCGGGGCTATAAATCTCTTGCCAGATCCTAATGCTGATTTAAAAATTTTTTTCACTTTCTTCATAGCAAGAAATGAGGGATTTTTTTCCCCCCTCCTTGTGTTCCAGGGTTTCTCAGAGGTTTGGAAATGGGGAATTTAAGACAAGGTAAAAAATTATCTGGGGAAATAACTGTGAGGTGCAAAATAAGATTTCAGCCATCCCAAGTGTTACAGCACACACAGCTCTGGGCAGAGCACTTGGAACGCTGCAGCCATCCCAGAAAAAAAAAGAGTTGTTAAGTTTCTACCCGTTTGTACGTGCTGCAGTTAAAAAGTGTGAGTTAATAAAACACTGAGAGAAGCGTGGGGCTTCGTTCCTTTACCGTACTCATTAACAGGGGGCCGTGGGAAGAGTCCTGGGGAGCATTCCCAGGGGGTGAGGGACAGCGAGAGCGGTGACAGGGACACCGGGGGAGGGGAAATATCGCAGCCCAGTGCCAGGGACACTCCCAAGGATCGGGGATCCATCGCCTCCCGGTGACAGGGACACCCCCAAGGACCGGGGATCCATCACCTCCCGGTGACAGGGACACTCCCAAGGATGGGGGATCCATCACCTCCCGGTGACAGGGACACTCCCAAGAATCGGGGATCCATCACATCCCGGTGCCAGGGACACTCCCAAGGATGGGGGATCCATCGCCTCCTGCTGACAGGGACACCCCTGTCCCCTCAGTGTCCCCAAGCGGGGGAGATCCCTCCCAGCCCGGTCACAGGGACACCCCGCGGTAGCGGGGGAGGGTGGGGGAAGGTGTCTGTATCACCTCCCGGTGACAGGGCCGCCCCGGGGAGGGTGGTCCAGGGGTTCCCCCCGCTGTCCCCCCGCTGTCCCCCCGCTTTCCCCTCAGTGTCCCCTCAGTGTCC
>VZTE01001746.1:1353203-1440331 GCA_013397775.1 Eulacestoma nigropectus
GGTGGGCGAGGCTGGCGCGGTGCCCGTGCGGGCCGGGCGGTGCGGGCTGGGCCGGCGGGGCGCGGGTGGCTCCTCTGCGCCTCCCGGGGCAGCGCCAGGCGGAAATCCCGGCCCAGCGCTGGGTCTGTAAGGCACGGGGGGTGAGCCGGCGCGGGTGGCCGAGCTGTCTCCGGTGTGCTGCTTAATTTGAATGGGGTTAGAGCCTCTGTAGTTCTAAGGGCAGACTAAATGGTTTTGCCGGTGTTCCCGCTTGTAGTGTCATCTCCTGGAAGGAAAGGCACGTATTGCAGCGGAATGTGGGAGCTGCCGCGGCTCCCTGCAGTGCAGCTGTGGCAGTGCAGGTGCCCAGGTGCCAGCTCTGGTGTCCGCTGGCCTCTCCCCTGTCCCAGCTCTGGGTCTCGTTGCCCCATAACCGCATGCTAATAGTTTATTTCCGAGGGATGGCCTTTAATTTCTCTAACGTGACTTGCTGGAGGCGCTGGTAGCACATCCTAGCTGGGCTCTGGTGCAGGAATGCAGGGTTGCCTTCTCGGAGGAGCGTGTGCCTCCCGTGTCCGTGGGTGAAGCTGGAGCACAGGGAGGGGTCTGGAAGTGGTGATCCGGTTGTGCAATGGGCACTTCCTATCTGACAGGTCTGAAGGGCGAAGTGTTACGAGCCACGGTGTTATTAAGCTTGGTTTCACTGCTGAGGAGCGTTTGTGGAGGAGGATTTGTGTAATAAAAACGACGTTGGCACGCCACGCCACTGCTGCCCTGTGGTGCCGGTGTCTGTGTTTAGTTTGTGTTCGGCTAACTGGGGCTGTGGTGGGCACTAATGTAGTGATGGATTTGCATGATTTGTAATGACTTTTTTCCAAACTTAAATGGGAAAAAATTAATTTGTAAGTACCTTGTTAAAAGAACCACTGCAAAATACTTACTTGAAGGTTACAGCTGTTCATAGTGTCTAAAAAATGCTGCTGTGGTGGTTGTTTAGGTGTGTAGCTAAACATTGAATGATTTTACTCCAATATCAGTTTAAAACCAGGCCAGAATTCATAGTTTAAGTGTCCCTGTAATGAGCAGCACTGACAGGAGAATCTCAGGAGTTGGCCAGAGCTTCAGCTCCAAGCAAGTGCCTTGTCCTGGTAGTGGCAAAGCCCAGAACCAGGTACTGAGGAGGTTCTGTGCACTCAGGTGAAACTCATCCCTCTGGGCAGCCCAACTCTCAGTCAAGTATTGTGGCAGTGCACCTCTGATGCATTATTTAAGACCCAAACCTTGCATGTGACCCACTGCCAGGTCTCTAATGACATGAGTACTGTTACATAATGAAACTCATCTGCTTCACGCCAGAAGTGCTGGGAGCTTTCAGGCCAGCACTATGGTGGAACAGGACTGTTCTGCCTACAGACTGATTTATCTGTTTATTTGGGGTTTAATTTGCATTTTCTCTGCCTGTGCCTATTCAGTGGGAAACACTGGCTGAACCGGTATCTTTTACAGCCGCACATAGGAGCTGATCCTTTCTGGGATGGGTGTGCACCCCTATGAGCCTGGGTGCACTTGGCTCTTGCTCTTAATGCTGCAGTTGGCTGCAGCTACTGAACTTCCTCCTTTCATTTCATTGAAAATTTTCAGAGGAATTTGGATTCTAGGAGTTAACTGCTTTTCTGCTGAAGTTTCTGACGTAAATTTTGAGAGCAGAAACATTGATATCATGATGGTTTTGCTGTCCAGGCTGCTCCTAGGAAGTCCTCATGGACTCAATAATAAAATTTCTTGAACTGTACCTGACCCACATTGTCTAGGAAACTTGTTGTACAGGTGTTGTGCAACACTTGTGAGTTTGTAGTGATGCTTAATGAAAGATGAGGTACCCAGCTGGAGCCTTAGCCATAAAAAGCAGGTGATGGATTTGAATGAGGAAGTTTTTGCAGGCTGTTATTGAAATCAGTCAACACATATACAGTGTGATCCTAGTTCTCCACAGACTCATTATTAGAGGTTAAAAAATGGTCAACTACAAAGCTTGTCTGATCTTCAGCTTCAAGCCAGTCCATTACCTGTTGCTGTGCAGCTTGGCTGTGTGATTTAGGAATGAAGAGATAAAAGCTCCAGAAGCCTTGCTCCTGAATGCCTCATCTCTTGGGTGCACAGTGCTTTGTACCCCAAATTGGAGCTAAAAGTGTACTTTGGACAAGTAGTTAGCATGCTAGGGAGGGGGGAGCTTTCTGAGGAGTATAAAACCAAAAAGTGTTGTCAGGTTTCAGGGTTTGTTTGTCTGAGCCCCATCACATGCTCTGCAATCTCAGCAGCCCCAGGTGTGCAGGCTGTTATCTGTGTAGCGTCTGTCAGACATCCCTGCCTTGCCACCAAAGAACATCAACAACAGGCTGTGGAGAAACTTTCCTTGGGAATTTTCAAGGAGGAACCTGATTCCTGTGCTAACAAAACTCTTGTTATAAAACTTTATATAGCTACTTTTTTTTTATTTTCCCAAAGTGGCTGTGAGGAAACAATTTACTGTGCCTGTAGTGGGAGATCAAAGTTCAGTGTGTGGGATGATTGCAAATCTGGTTGCTCCTATCCAGGCTTCAGAGATTCCTAAAATGTGCCTGTGTGTGTTTGAGGGTGAAAGTAAAACAGCTGCTTGCTGTGGTGGGTCAGTGGAGCTTTTCTAATATGACAATTCTTGACGAGTGAGAAGGAACCAGACTAATTAGCAGGTGATGAACTATGATTGCCAGTTAATTTAACCACACTACCCTGAAATATATAAACACTGAACTTGGACCAGGCCCACTGCTGTGCTAAGGCATTAATAAATACTCTTCTGAATCTAAATATTTTTGTGAGACAATGTAGACAGTAGAGAAAACTGCCAGCTCAGGCTGTGCACTTGATACCAAGACAGAACTGCTTTTTTAAACTAGGAAAAGGGGGTTTGTAGCTATTGTTCATTGATGGAGCAAACCTGAATGGCAGCTGTGCTGTACTGCTGTGGTGGTGCTTGGATGGCTCTTGGAATCACAGCTGTGCCAGAGAATAAAACAGGACAGCCAAGGCATCATAGAATAGAACATAAATTCGATACTTTGTTCTAAAAATGACAGAGAGCAAAATTCTTCCATGTAGTGTGCTGACAGTGAGTTTAATACAGCCTAAAACACTAAATCTCTGCTGTAACAGCATTAGTTTGAAGCAGTTACATCCTTTGTTGATAATGCAAGTCAGGAATTGGAGGACTGCTGTGCCTAATGCTGTTTTGGTGGGATTCTTGCTCTCTGCTTCTTAGTGGATCTGAATTCCTAAAGCCAGTGAGTTTAGAGTATTCCTGCAGAGGGAAAATATGTAACAGAGAGTTGAAATGTCTGGTGGAGAGAGAGATTTTGTGTGTGTGTGTCAACTAATTGGATAGGAGCAATTAGTTAAGCAGTTTATGAGCTGTTCTGGGCATGTCCCTCACAGCAGGCACTGAGGTACAGGGCCCTGCCTGCCTTGGTGGCCGTGCTCATTTAGTGCTTCCTGCTGGGACTGGGGCCTCAACCAAAGATAAGGAATGGGATTCAGTGGTTCTGAACTCCAGTTTCAGCAGGTACGGCCGCAGTGGTGGAACTGAAACAGTCCCAAAGCACATCTGTGGCTGCTGAGAGCGGGTGGTGTCTCAGCCTGCTGAGGGTGAGGCAGAAAATAGGAAGGATATAGAAATAGGAGAGCTCTTGAATGTTAGACAGGTCCCTTATCTGTTGAAAACATGACTTCCTAGCCTGCCACAAACTGTAACTCTTACCTTGCACTGGTAAATATGAAGTACTTTGCTGTGGACTGGCTGTTGGGATTCTCAGAGCAGCACAAACATAAATGGTTTTGTGTGACTTAAGTTTGCTTTTCTGAATTTTCATGTATGGAATTAAAAGAGCAGCTGAAGTGTAGCCTGTTGCCTGCCTTGTTCAGTCAAAGCCCAGTAAAGCATGGCCTGAGAGAGAGCTAATGTGACTCACTGCACGCTGAGGTGCTTCTCAAAAAACGGGGAATTTTCCAGTTAAATGGCATTTTCCAGCTATGTGATTTCTAGCTGCTTGTAGATAAGGAGTCTCTGGGCAGGGGCTGAGCAGCTGCTTGTGGCCACAAGAGCAGTGGTTATATCCTGTTGAGTGTGGAGAGTCGAGGTGAAATGTGTGCTCAGCAGTTCTGTGCCCTTCCTCGTAGGCAAGGAGAAATTATCTGACAGCTAAGCAGACTGTCACAAGAAAGGGAACATTACAGGAAGGGGTCAACAAAGAGACTCCTGTCAGCAGTTTTACCATTCAGTTTGATGTCCCATACATGTGACAACTTCTCTGGCTAAGTTACCAAGAATGCACTTGAATTATCTTCCAGTGAAAAAATAATTCCGGTAATCAGACATTCCCTTACTACGTTACAATGACTCACGTCTCGGTGCTGCTCAGATAAATGCCATCACAGAATTCCATGCTTCAGCAGAGCCTGCAAGTGACTGAAGTATCTGATCTTGGGCAAGATGAGTCCTTTGAGGCGACATCTCTGCTGAACACAAGAGTTGCCGCTGTCCCTGACAATCTGTTTCATGGTTCCACTCTACTGGAGCAGCTATTTCACAGAACACTTTATTCCTAGCAGGAGTCTGGTGTAACTGATCTTTCCGACAAATGGTGGTGTAAAATAACTCGAACTGTGAATCAGTTGCCCAAGCACGGTTAGCAAGTTCTGCTTTCGTATCTGCTTGAAAGCCAAGGAAGTGGATTTTTGTAGTAAAATGTAGCAATGTCTTAAATTCCTTTTTTTTTGTTTATGAATCAGTGAAATGTAGTGGACCTAGTGCAACATTAAATATCTGGGGTTTTTTCCCGTTGTAGTAAAGAGAAGAAGAGGTAGAAAATCTGCCATAAACCCTTGTACTCCTTTAGTTGTAGTTCAACTCATTAGTTTTTACATGGAATAGTATTGAAATTTTCAGAATAAAAGCCTTCAAAGAAATATTTGCTGTCATGTTTCCTAACAGTAATCTTCATCTCTGTTTGCTTTGCTTAGCTTTGTAAACACACCTGCCTCACTCACCTGAACTTTAGCCTGCTTGGGCAGGAAAACAACCTATATTCCAGGGAATGATCTCTGCTCAAGAGTTCTGGTTCAGCCAAGAAGTTTACTGTTGGCTTTACCAGCTGGGCAAGACAAGTGCCACTCTTGGCTGGTGATGCTCTTGTGTTACCAAACACAGAGATTGTCACCGTCAGAGTCAGCTTCCTGACCCTTGAAGCAGACGTGGTTCATACACTTGGTCTGTTGAGATGAAAAGATGGAACGTTAGCAGAAGGAGTTTGTGTGCTTGGAGACCTTGCCGATGGTTGCACCTCCATCAGAAAACTTCTCCAGGCTTTCTTCAGTGCTCCTGTGCCAGTCTTCTAAATCTTTGCAGAGAAATACTGCACCTTTGATAACAGAATTGTAAAAAGCCTCCCATCTCCCACCTAGAGTTAGTGCCTCAGACCTGGCACTAGCAGACGGCAGTTTGCTGGTGATTAAGGTAAATCTGTCTTGCAATATCCAAGCACCTTTGATGTGGTGGTTTTGTCTAGACCTCTGTAAGAGGTCCTGCCATCTGCTCGGACTCGCTGCTCTGATTTGTTCTGTCGACAACCTTTTGAGTGTAGTGCTGTGAGTTATTGCCAGGCTTGGCTCTCTGCAGCTACCCCCCTCTACCAAATTAACGAGGAAATGTAGTGCTTGATAAATGATTTTGCACTTGTTAAGCCCGCAGCCCTAGCAAAAGGAAATGCCAGGTCCCAGTAAGTCACTCCAACTCTACGAGATCAAACTCCCACATCTTCAAACCTTCCCTCCCTGCAGGGGTGTGATTGGGTTGCATATAACCCTGTCCAGCTCATGTACAGTGGCAGAGTCCCAGGTCTAGAGGACACTGCTCAAAGTGTGAAAAGGAGACAAGAGCTTGAATTGAAAATCTTCTAAGTGGCTGGAGAATATGCGGTCAGGTGCTGGGATGATGGACCTGAAACACTCGCTTAAATCTGAGTGAAAGAGTTCTGACCTGTCAAGGATGTAGGGTTTTATTTTTATTTTTTTTAAATAGCTGTCAAACACTGTCACCTGGAAATTTCCTGGCTTTATTGTCAGGTATTCCCTGGGTAACCTACATCATCCATCGAAGTGACTTTTGTGAAGCTTGTTCTGTTTACTTGGTGTGCCATAGCTCAGATGTTACTTGTTCCTCACGTGTGCTGTAGGAGAGCCTGGGCAAAGGGGAAGTGGAGTAAAACCCTCTTTATCAGGAACTGCAAACAGGCAGGAGCAGAGCAGCTGGGGCACGGCCTCCTTGGAGCTGGTGCAGAGCACAGCTGATAAGAGCTGAGTGCTCCAAACCAGCACAATCATCCTAAAATGGCTTTGAAGGTCTCGCCCTTCTTGGGACACTTTGTGCTTGAAGGTCTCCCAGAAAGAAAAATAGCAGAATATTAGAAGTGATAGTTTGTTTAATAGTAGAAAACTGGAGTTCTTAAGATATGGACAAGCTGGATATCTGTGTGTGAGGTGAACTGACCGTGCTGCATTTTCAGTGTTAAAAATGCAATAAACTTTGTTTCCCTACTGGCATCCTCATACAGTAGCTTTGCAAAAGTGCTATTAACCAAACTGTTTTGTTGCAAGCTGTGCAAGAAACATAAATTAAAGGTAGGTATTGAAAGGCTTAGGGGAGCAGACTGTGGCTCAGCAGAGAAGGAAGTGGTTTATTGATTACTTGTGTTAAGTAGGGCCGTGGCTGAGCCATTGCTGATTTCAGTAGTGCCCAGCTCTGCCTCCTGCTGCGAGACAGGCCTGGGCTAATTGCTAGACAGGCAGCTTTTTTTAGCTCCACAAGGATGAAGATAAAGCTCAGACACCTCACGTGTGATGTTAAGCTTGAAATAGTGATAGCTGTCAAACCCAGTGGATGAGTTCAGGGAGGAAAGCTGGTGAGAGTGAGGGCTGAAGCTGCAAGTCCAGCATGGCGAGTTCAGTGTGCCTTAAACCATGTGAGTAGGTTCAAAAATTGAGTTCTTAATGGTTAAGTTGTAAATGGACCTTGAAGACAAGATACCAAGTGCTTGAATGCTGCAGGGCTTCTCCAGGAAGCCTGCTGGGCTTAGTTGAAATTGTGCAAGACTGTGTGTCATGCTGGTTTTGGGTAGCATGGCTGTTTTGCCACAAAAAAAGCGCAAATTCTCGTATTTCCTGTGACATTCACAAAAATTTCGTGGATATATCAAGGTAATAGCTTAATGTTAAACCTTTTTTTTTTCTCTTCCAGCTCCAAAATCTGGGCATCAACCCAGCAAACATTGGGTTCAGCACTCTGACAATGGAGTCTGACAAATTCATCTGCATCAGAGAGAAAGTAGGAGAACAGGCTCAAGTGGTGATCATTGACATGAATGACCCCAGCAACCCAATCCGAAGACCAATTTCAGCTGACAGTGCTATCATGAACCCTGCCAGTAAAGTCATTGCATTAAAAGGTATGAAGTCCTGATAAAGGGCTGTTTGAAGTGGATGGAGAGCTTTCTGTAGAACTAGTTTATGAGTGACTGAGGTCTCTCAGGTAATTTATGTGGGAGGATCCTGTAGCAATTTTCCACAGCTTAATGGGAGCTTAAGTTGGATGCATTTTCAGCTCTTCTGGAGGCAGCTGGGCAGGGAGCTTCAGCTGAGGCTCCCTGCCATTTGCTGATCATTAGGATGAGTTTTTTTCCATCAGTCCAAATGCTTGCAGCTTCTGAGCAGAGAGAGCTGGAAGCCAAGTGTGGGCTTTAAGGAATCACGTTAGAGGGAAGTGAGACCTGATCTAAGAGTATAAGGTCTATCAACTAAACCTTTCCTTAGAGAAAAGAAAACTAAGGCTGGGAAAGGGGGACAAATATTCCTGAAGGCCTTAGTTTGGCCTTGCTGAAAGAGACCAGTGCATATTTATTGTATCAGTCAGTGATAAGAGGAGTAGAACTACGCAGAGAAGACTTGTGTGGTGAAGGAAGTACAAGGTCAGCCAGCTTTTGGTATCTGTGATGATACAGAGAGCAAGCATTCCTCTGGAGTCTCCAGAAATGTCCATCTCTTCCCCTAAGAGGCCCAAAAAGCCTTAAGTGCAGTCATTCTAGAAATGCATGTATTGCTAATGGAAAGATTTGTATGTATCCAATGTTACCTAACTTTGACTTTAATACTGTGCTACTGTTTTGTCACAACTTTAATGCTTTCTTGTGTGTGCAGATGGTGAGTTACTTCCATTGACTATACTAGTTCCTGTTGTGTCTTATGACAAGAAAAAGCAGAATAAAATGGCTCAGATTGATGGTGCACGTGGCTGAACAGTGGTGTTTAAGCAACTGAAGGCCTAAAACTCAGAGGTTTTTCATGCCCTCCCAAACAAGAGAGTCCTTAAGATTCCAAAAATTAATCCACTCAAGAACCCAAAGCGTGCTTAAATTGTTGGGATCTTGATACTGAGCTTTTTATGAACAGGACTGACCCTTTTGAATCAAGTCTAGATCTTGCCTTGTAATATACCGTGCCTAGCATGTAGGAATGTGTTACCTGAATGTCCTTCTCCCTTGACCCTAAAGCTCCAGCTGCACTAGATGTGGAAACAAACTGCTGCCTGTAGCCTGAGTAACTCTGTAGTAGAGAGATTTCTCCAAGTTCTGGAGAAACTCCTGACTCAGCATCTTGCATCAATTGCTGAACTAATGGCTTTGAACTAAATCGGTCCTTGGTGAGTGCAGCAGGCACTTGCCCCTGTGGCACTGTGACTTCCTCAAGCTGGGCTACAGTTGGTAGCTGTAGCAGATATTCTGACCTGCGTCCAGTTTCATGGGGTCTTTTATATTCCTCCTGGGCTCCACTTGTGTGTGCTTAAATAACTCTCTCCTCTAAGTAGTAGAACTGGTCAGAACCTTTCTTATCTTCTCAACAGGAAGAAATAATTTCTTAGGCCACTGTGTTATAAAAACTGGTAGAAATGACTGCAGGTGGCTGTTCAGGATGTTTGTATGCACCATTCTATGTGATTTGGAGAACTTTTCCTCTTGCCTTCTAGAGCTTGTGTTGGTCACTAGATTCCTTCCCTTGCACAGTTCCTGTCGGTCTGGTTTGCAGTCAGTAGCTGTGTATCCCATTAGTGCAACCCCAAGGTTTTGGTTAATTAGCCTTAATTACAAAAGCCCTCTGCCAACCTGACTGTTCCATGTTGTGCCCTTTTAATACTTACAACAGATGTGGACATAGCTTTTAATGACACTGACATAGCTTCCCTCACAACTCCAAAGAGCCTCAGCATGATTGTAACCTGGTTTTGATGTACGTGAAATATCCTCCAACCCATTTGTGTGGCTGAAGCTTTTGTCTCCTACCAACCTGTTCTCCACATCTGTTTGATTGCTCAGTAGTGGCAAGTTGGTAAAATCAGCCCTAGGAGTGTGGTCTGGTTCGAAGTAAAAGCTGGTCCCTGAAGGTCTGCCAGTGTAGAACAGCTTTTTCTTGAAGGAAGTCCCCAGGGTTTCATGTCCTAGTGCAGCTCTTCTGCTCTGTCACGTGGCTAACGATGCTGTGTCTTCTAGCTGGGAAAACGCTGCAAATCTTTAACATTGAAATGAAGAGCAAGATGAAGGCTCACACCATGACAGATGATGTCACCTTCTGGAAGTGGATCTCTCTGAACACTGTTGCCCTTGTGACGGATAATGCAGTTTACCACTGGAGCATGGAGGGGGAGTCCCAGCCCGTGAAGATGTTTGATCGCCACTCCAGCCTTGCTGGCTGCCAGATCATCAACTACAGGACTGATGCCAAGCAGAAATGGCTCCTGCTGACTGGAATATCTGCACAGGTACTTTTCCTCCAGGAAGGCATGGAAACCCCAGAGTTTGCCTTCTTGTCTCCTTCTATGAGAACAGGACTCATAGAAGTTTTATAGTGTTTGTTTTATTAAATGTACTTGCTTGTCTTGATCTTCAAATAACAAACTTAAGTGTAACTGAAAACCTCACGTTAAAATAATTGGATTTGTAATGATATAAACACTAGTGCAAGGTTAAGAGTCTGAAGTGATGCTGTTGTTAAGAGGAAGCTTGAAATGGCAGCATATTTGCCAATATTAACTTGAATGAAATTACTGAATGCTTGTTCTTCCTGACACTTGTTCTGTCTTGTGTAGCAAAACCGTGTAGTGGGAGCAATGCAGCTGTACTCTGTGGACAGAAAAGTGTCACAGCCCATCGAGGGACATGCAGCCAGCTTTGCACAGTTCAAAATGGAAGGGAATGCTGAAGAATCCACTCTCTTCTGTTTTGCAGTAAGAGGGCAAGCTGGGGGTAAGGTAAGGCTTAGTTCTAAATCTACTGTAATCTTTAGTGACTCACCCTGGCTCCCTGCTTCCAGGAGAACAAGTGGTTTAATGCAAAAAGTTTCATTTAAGGAAGAAAGTGAAGGACTGTGTCAGTCTGGATATGACATATGGTGCATACAGAGCTTGGTCTACCTGGTGTAGCAAGAATCTGTGAGTGGAGAAGTTAAGTGGCATGTCATGACCAGCCTAATTAGCTGCTTGAAACATGTGACTCTCAGCTTCACAGGCTAAGCTTGAGGGAAAAGTGGTCACAATGTTTCTTTGATGCTGATCCCCGGTATCAGACTCAACTAATTTCCAAATTATTGGATGAAAATTAAAAAAGAAAAATGAAGCAATAGTGTTGCAAGGCTAAATAGTTCTCCAGTGCCAATGCTGGAATTATGTGAGTTACTGCAAAACCAGAGTTAGATTCAGAGAAACATCTTCAGAACTATCTCTTTAGAATGTGAACCAAGTTGAAAGAGTGCATCTAAAGTAACCTAACTGAATCCTGAAACTTCCAAGTAATTAGGGGTAACTAAAGATTGTATTTAACTGTTTCCCTCACCTGTGGTACATGAATACCAGATGCCACACCTTTAGCCAGTGAAAATATGTAGGAAGATTAATTTAGTTTGTCTTTGCATAAACTTGGGATTAAGGCTGAGCAGCAAGAAAATTGCTGTAACTTCATTGTTGAATCTCTTGTGAAATAAATTAGATGCAAGAACTAATGTTCTCTCTCGCACAGCTGCATATCATTGAGGTTGGCACACCACCCACTGGGAATCAGCCCTTTCCAAAGAAAGCTGTGGATGTCTTCTTTCCTCCTGAAGCACAAAGTGACTTTCCTGTTGCTATGCAGGTATGACAGCTGCAAACAGGTCTGCAGCTTCTCTTGGTGGATGTGACAGGAGCAGGGCACTGGGAGCCAGCTGGTTAATGTGGACCTGAGGGTTGGCCCTAAACTGGTGTGACTGCTGCTCCTGCTTCAGTAGTGGTAAAATAAAGGTGGAGACAAGCAGCATTCAAAAGCAGCATGTTCTTATTTATGGAAGAAATATCCATGTGTTTTAACTGCTTTTCAAGCTCTTCAGACGTCATTCTGCTGTGATAGTACTCAAGTAAAAATGAAACAGCACTTCTGGCTGTCCTGAAATGGCCCAGCTGTTTGCTGAGTCTCAAAAGCACCAACTCATTTATCCAGTGCCAAATTTGAGTAATCTGTTTCTGTTTTGCAGATCAGTGACAAGCATGATGTGGTGTTCCTCATAACAAAGTATGGCTACATCCACTTGTATGACCTGGAAACTGGCACCTGTATCTACATGAACAGGATCAGTGGAGAGACCATTTTTGTTACTGCACAGCACGAAGCAACAGCTGGAATTATTGGAGTAAACAGAAAGGGACAAGTAAGGAAACTTGGCCTGGAAACCACTTCTTTAGCTAATCCCACTGGCTCTTCATGATGCACTGCAGGGTTCATATCTATGTCTAAAAGTTTCCAGAGATGGTAACTTTGAGCTCTGCTCAGAACATTTGGGGTCTGACAGTGTTGTGAGCCCCAAAATAAATTTGCTGTTCTATCTCTGTACACATCTAATTTAACTGCTTTGAACAAGTCACTAACGTTGTACAGCCATGCCTTCAGCCCAGATTGATTTTGGGTGGTGGTGCTTGCTGAGCATGGGGAATATGGAGCAGAAGACTTGTTCCTGGTAATGCTCTAGGTTTGGTTACTTAAGACACTGAGTACAGGCTTTAGAAAGATCCCTGTATCCCTGAAAGATCCATCGTGTTTCTACCTCTGCAAATACCTCAATTAAATATTAATTGCCTGCTTTGATGCAGACAATGGATGACATTGGTTCTTTCTAACCAGAGGTCTCTTCAATAAAATGACAAGTATCAGTTATCAAGAGATGAAAAACTTTCCATGGACACCATAACTTTCCTCTTAGAAATTAGCTTAGCCTTTGGCTCCCTTTTGATATTTGGACTAACTGGAGGTTTCCCCTGGTGGTTTATTCAGGTGCTCTCAGTGTGTGTGGAAGAGGAGAACATCATTCCCTACATCACAAACGTGCTGCAGAATCCTGACCTGGCTTTACGGATGGCTGTCCGCAACAACCTGGCGGGGGCCGAGGAGCTCTTTGCCAGAAAATTCAATGCACTCTTTGCACAAGGGAACTACTCAGAGGCAGCAAAAGTGGCAGCTAATGCCCCAAAGGTGAAGTGTTCAGAACAGCACTGAACTCTACTGGCTTCAGCTTCTTGCTTCAGGAAAGCTCAGTGAATTTCCTAAGTGGCAAGGGCACAGTCTTGTTGCTGCTCCTGTCCTAAGGTGTACGGGTGCTTCACAGGTGTCTTGGGTGCTGAGCACTGATTGCAGGCTGGATGATCTTAGAGTTTGTAAAGCCCACAGAGGAGGGGAGGAATAAATGATGAAGTCATGGCTATGAGTCACAATGTTTCTGGTACTTACCTTTACTTCTCCAGTGATGCAAAAAAGTGTCTGTGAAAAGACAACCTCTAGCTGAGGCTGCACCTGGAAACAGGATAAAAAAACCCAGACTAAGGCTAAATTCAGATGAGAGGAACTTGCTTGCAAGGCCAAGGGTGTCGTAATTCTGAACTTAAATCTGCATTGCTACTGAAATAAATTTAATGGGCAATTACAGCACATCTTCTGTCAAAGCATCTCGGTGCCTGAGCTGATGTTCAGCCATATTGCTCCTGACATTCTGGGCTGGCAAAACATAGAAATGCTTGTGACAGCTACAGTGGCATTACCTCCAGCTTCCTGGAGCAACTCTTGCCAAGCCACAGCAGCAGAAAAGAAAATTGAAGTGGCTCTCTCTCTCTGGCAGGGAATCCTGCGTACTCCAGACACCATACGCCGGTTCCAGAGTGTTCCAGCTCAGCCAGGGCAGACTTCCCCTCTCCTGCAGTATTTTGGCATTCTGCTGGACCAAGGGCAGCTGAACAAGTATGAGTCACTGGAGCTCTGCAGACCAGTGCTCCAGCAGGGCCGCAAGCAGCTCTTGGAAAAATGGTTAAAAGAAGATAAGGTAGGTTTGGGATCCATACCCTCAGAGCCATGGTGGGGAAGGAACAGCACTGCCTGACAGCCTCCCCCTTTCCTAGGAAAACAGCTGGGAGCTCAGCAGTGACATCAAATAGCTGAGCAATAGGTGCTCACTCTGCCTGTCGCTACGACTCCAGTTACTGCAAGAGAATTGATCGAATACTCAGAGCTTCGCTCATTCCACCTTTAAAATCACAGCAGGATGTGCAGAGCGTGGAAAGCTCTGAGCTGCTGCTGTGCTTTGCCAAACCATTCCTTTGGGTACTGACTGCAAGTGCTTTGAGCTGTGGTTACATTGTTTAATTAGCTGAAGACACACAGTGATACAATGTGTCACCCAGTCCTTTTTGGCTCTGAAAATGCCTTTGACTGGTGTAGAACAGCATGAGGAGCAGAGCCTGCTAGATCGCTGCTGGGAGAGTCAGCTCAGGCTATCAAGCTGGGCCTTAATTTTTGTTTAAGAGAAGTCCAAAAGGAAGATAAATGAGGAAGAGGGTGGTAGTGCATTTCAGCATGGCACTGTCAGGGTGGGCTGACTGCATTTCTGTTTCTGAGCAGCTGGAATGCTCGGAGGAGCTGGGAGACCTTGTGAAATCTGTGGATCCTACGCTAGCGCTTAGTGTGTATCTGAGAGCCAACGTTCCAAACAAGGTCATCCAGTGTTTTGCTGAAACAGGACAAGTCCAGAAGATTGTTTTGTATGCTAAGAAGGTGAGAGAAAATTAAATTACTGTATCTATCCTGTGTTTAAGAATAGCAACTGCATGTTCCAAAGCAGCTAAAAGTAACTGGGGGGGAATCTGAGAGCCTGTATAGTACTTTTGTCTCAGGTGTTTTATGAATAATTACTGCTAGACTTCATACATGAGTCTTTTCCTACTTCCCCATGTACCCTTTCCCAAAAGAGGAAATCCTGGCTGGGTTGTGTAATCTCCTGACAGCAGCTTTTACTGAGCTCTGTATTTAACAAGGTGTGTGCTCTTGCTGAGTTCTCACTTTTCATCATCTCTTCAGGTTGGATATACTCCAGACTGGATTTTTTTGCTGAGGAATGTAATGAGAATCAGCCCTGATCAAGGACAGCAGTTTGCACAAATGCTCGTTCAAGATGAAGAGCCTCTTGCAGATATAACACAGGTAAATAACTTTATTGCTATGAAAAGTTGACTTCAAAGCATTAAATCGGTAAGAGGAGCCATACTCTAACCACCAGAGCTACGAGTTTGGATTTTGCTTTGGAAGCTGCATTGATGCTTAAATATGCTTCCAGTTCCTAATCAAAAACCTAAATTTCTTTTTTTTTTTTGCAGATTGTGGATGTCTTTATGGAATATAATTTAATCCAGCAATGTACAGCCTTTCTGCTGGATGCACTGAAGAATAATCGTCCCTCAGAAGGTCCCCTGCAAACACGTTTACTTGAGATGAACCTCATGCACGCGCCTCAGGTACGTGCTCAGAGTTCCTGGAGCTGGATGTGGCAAACACTGGTGGTAGTGCTCAGGAACGGAGTGAAAATGTTCAATATTCCTTCTAGGTTGCAGATGCCATCCTGGGAAACCAAATGTTTACTCACTATGACCGGGCTCACATAGCTCAGCTGTGTGAGAAGGCTGGTTTGCTGCAGAGAGCACTCGAGCACTTCACAGACCTGTACGACATCAAGCGTGCGGTAGTTCACACTCACCTCCTCAATCCTGAGGTAAGGCATCAAGCACCCTGCATCTACAAATCCAGCCTTCAATAACTGCTGTTCTGCTCAGCTCTTAAAGTGGCTTGTGTGTCTTTGCAGTGGTTAGTGAATTATTTTGGGTCCTTATCAGTAGAAGACTCTCTGGAGTGTCTGCGTGCGATGTTGTCCGCTAACATCCGTCAGAACCTGCAGATCTGTGTCCAGGTAGCTTCCAAGTACCATGAACAGTTGTCAACACAGTCACTCATTGAGCTCTTCGAGTCCTTCAAGAGCTTTGAAGGTAAGTTAGTACTTCTGCAAGAGGAGCTGGTGCTCACCACGTTATAGATGTGTTTGAAGGACTGTCTCTCTGCTGAAACCTAGAAAGCCATAATGAACTTAAGTAGTTAGGCCTCAAACTGTCTTGAAACAAACCTAAACCTTAAAGTTTTCCTGTTTAGGATGGATACCATTATTCAGTTGCATAATTTGTTTTTCTGAAATCCTGGAAAATGTTTGGAGCTGTAGGAAAACCTAGAATACTGGCCTTTTTCCTTTGATCACAATGGTTGTCTTAAATTTCTCTAGCCTTTGGGATTTGTACTTTTAAACGAGACCAGCAAATAATGTGTTGACTGTTTCTCTGCAGGTTTGTTTTATTTCCTGGGCTCCATTGTAAACTTCAGCCAGGATCCAGATGTGCACTTCAAGTACATTCAAGCTGCATGCAAGACAGGACAAATTAAAGAAGTGGAAAGAATCTGCAGGGAAAGTAACTGCTATGATCCAGAACGTGTTAAAAACTTCCTCAAGGTAATGTTTGGGTAACACTGGACTGTCTGGGCCTGTTTGGGGTTCTGATAAAACGTGGTGTGTCACTAGTGAAATGAGGCAGCTCTGTGAAAATAGATGAGTTTTAACCTTTGCACTTAAGGATCCAGGTGTCCTCAAACCAGAGGCATCTGCCATGTTGACAGTGCCTCCTAATGAAGTCTGAGCCTGGAATATTGTCTAAAAAATGAGATTGTCAGGTCAGTTCCTCACTGCTCTTAGTAAGGTTAATCTGGCTTGAACTCTTAACCTGTAGTAATTGCACCAGCTCACCTAGAACTTGTTCCAAATGTCTGCTGTAAAGCAGGAAACAGTTTCCTTAACTCGAGAACACCCATAGTGCCAAATGAGTTGATAACATAATGTTTATTTACAATGCAATCAACTCTAACTGAGCAACTACAGAGCAACAGATAAATAGAGTAAATGAATTCCATAAATGCTTTCAGGTTCAGGGCTGATCTGTCTCACTCATGCACACTGAAATTTCAGCCAGGTGAGCCGTGGTTTAGCTCTGCTGGGAGATGCCAGTCAGCGTGAATATATCCTGACTGATCCAGAGCATTGCTGGAGAGTAGGAAAAGATGGTGTGCTCAAAGTTCAGATTCTGTAGTCTTAGTGCTGAGCTTAATGACAAACACAGCACTCTGAGAAATACCTGAGGAACCGTGTGGGAGGGGAAAACTTTATCTGGGAACATTTCCTGCCTTCATGTTTGTTGGTTACATAGCATAGTCTTAGATTTTGCTGATCATATCTGAAGATGGCAAAACTCTTCCCAAGAGAAATCTCTAAAACTAACCTGGTGTCACCGAGGTGTAAGGTATGTAATTTGATCAAGCCACCTAAGATATGTTATCAAGCTGTCAAATTCCTGATGAAAGTTATTGTTTTTTGTGCTGTTCCATGTCTGGAATGTGCAGGACATGTACCAGGTAAATCTCCCAGTACAGGCCTCCCTGTGTAAAGTCCTTAAGTGTAATTTATATGTAGGATTATATTCTGGGATGTGCATGTTGGACTAAGTGATCTGAAATATGCATCCGGAATACTGTCTGCCACATAGACTAAGCTTTTGTACTGTAACCATTGTAACCTTATGCTGAAAGTTGGAATGCTTTTAGGTAATTAATCTGATAAGCAATTTAAGTAGTACTGTTATAGAGCTTAATTCTTACTGTTCTCTAAATCCATAGTTAGGAGGTATCACAAGACACATGGCACTCAAAGTCAATTCTGTATATAAGTTTTACATTATGCAACTTAATCTAGTCTTGGTTAAATTTCTTTTGAAATCCCAGAGTGCTAATCCTGCACACCAAGCACCAGTGCCAACTAAAAATACTCTCTATAGCCTAGGCTTGTAATAGTTGTATTGTGTTGTAAAACTCTGTAGAGTCTGCCATGCAAAGGAGCAGGGTTAAACTCCAAAAAGCTTCTTGCTCCTCACGCCCTGCAGTGGGTGTGAGTGCTCCCACTTGCTACATATTGCAAGCAATTAGCTGAACAACAAGCTATTTGGTTGACTGTTGAGTTTTGGCTTTCCAAATTCAGCTGCTTTGACAGTTTAAGTGACTGTATTATCTGTCTGCTTAAGTCTGAGAGCAAAACCAAATCACTAAAGCTTTTCTCTTTCTAGGAAGCTAAACTCACTGACCAGCTGCCTCTCATCATTGTGTGCGACCGCTTTGACTTTGTCCACGACTTGGTGCTGTATTTGTATAGAAATAATCTCCAAAAATATATTGAGATTTATGTACAGAAGGTAAGTGACAACTTGTCCTTGGCTTCAATGAGTCAAACTGATCAATCTTTACAGTATTATATACAACTACAGGCATCATGTTAAAGTATTCTGCAAACAGCTTTGTACTTGAGACTGACATTTAAGTGATTATTAGTGGCCTCCAGTGAATTAGCCCTGATGTCAGTCAGATCTCATTCTTCAGTCAGGTTAAGCAGTAACTCCCACTCCTGTACCTTTTGAAGAAGGAGGATTTGGTAGAATAACTTTGGGGTTCTTGGGGTGATTTTAGCTCTCAGCATTTTGGAGGGGAGTGGAGAGGAAGTTCTCCTTTTAACTTCCTGCAGGGACAAAGTAGATTGCGCAGGAGCTCTTCCTATGGGAACTGAGTGAACCACTGAGCTGGGATGGGAACACCTGTTGACTGAAGAATTGACTTTTAAGCTTGTTCAGAACCTCAGGAGGCTGAGAGTAAAGGCAGGAAGATGGGGTCAATCTTAACAATTGGCCTTCATGTGTAGTTCTGGGGATAAGTATTGCCCTTGCTCCCTGACAGCACACTGATCTCTTTGAATGCTCCTGTTTAGGTGAATCCAAGCCGTCTGCCAGTTGTTATTGGGGGACTGCTTGATGTGGATTGCTCTGAAGACGTGATAAAGAACCTCATCCTTGTAGTGAGAGGTCAATTTTCGACTGATGAACTTGTTGCAGAGGTTGAGAAAAGAAACAGGTATTAAACTTCTGTAAGTCTCTTACCAGTTCCCAGTCTGGCAGTGTTTGCTGCTCATCCATCAGTGCATGACCTTGTCACACAGCTAAAGCTGCTACTGACACAAGCAGAAGCTGCCACTGGTGAGAACCAGCTTTAATTCTTGGCTGGTGTGGGGATCTCTCCAGACAGATAACGAGTCTTTGGTGTGTGTTCTCCATAGTGTCAGAAAGTTACACCGTTATAATAATGAACCAAAATGTAGGTTAAAACAGAGCACTGTAACTCTGGTTTAGTTCCTGACTCTATCCTACACCAAGGCTGGCTTCCAGAGTGTGAAAATTGTGCCATTGGATATTTACTTACTCAACCTCTAACGTGAGAATCCCTTCCTTCTAGGCTGAAGCTGCTTCTGCCCTGGCTGGAAGCAAGAATTCACGAGGGCTGTGAGGAGCCTGCCACTCACAACGCACTGGCCAAGATCTACATTGACAGCAACAACAACCCGGAGAGATTCCTGCGGGAAAACCCCTACTATGACAGTCGTGTTGTTGGCAAGTACTGTGAGAAGAGGGACCCTCACCTGGCCTGTGTGGCTTACGAGCGTGGACAGTGCGATCTGGAGCTGATTAATGTATGTATGCCCAGGCAGCTGCCTGGTGGGTGGGGTTCTGCCATCAGTGTCGTGGGGTAGAGAGAAAGCTTTATGACAAAAGCATGTATTTCCTAAAAAGTATTAAGTTGGGAAGAGCGTGCTTCTAACACAAAGAGGAGGTAGCTGTTTAATCTCCCTCTGCAGCTTAATGAGAAGTTTGAAACTCTCCTGCCCATCCTAAAATGGGAGGCTAACGAGTATCAAAGCCTGAGATTTCAAGTTGCAGGACAATTATCTGTAGGCTCCATAGCTGTGCCTTCCCCCTGACCAAGATGTGCCTTTCTCCAGGTGTGCAATGAGAACTCCCTCTTCAAGAGTCTCTCCCGCTACTTAGTTCGCCGTAAAGACCCCGAGCTCTGGGCCAGTGTGCTACTGGAAAGCAACCCCTACAGAAGACCCCTGATTGACCAGGTACAACTGGCAGGACATTCACAGCCTTGCCTGTCCTAACTGGACTTGCGGAACCTGACATCGCTGATTTGCCCATGCCTTGACTCTGCCTGCAGGTTGTCCAGACTGCGCTGTCAGAGACCCAGGACCCTGAGGAAGTCTCTGTCACTGTGAAGGCCTTCATGACTGCAGATCTTCCCAATGAGCTCATTGAACTGCTGGAGAAAATAGTTCTGGATAACTCCGTGTTCAGTGAGCACAGGTGTGTGAAATCAAAACTAAGCCACAGGAAACTTGGGAGTTATTGCTATAATGTGGAACAGCAAATAAACTAACACCTTCTCCAGAGGGGAGGGTGAATTTCTTGATCATGATTTGATAAGTACTATTTTCTTCCCCTCTTCAGGAATCTGCAGAACCTTCTCATCCTCACAGCTATCAAGGCTGACCGCACCCGTGTCATGGAGTACATCAATCGCCTGGATAACTATGATGCCCCTGATATAGCCAATATTGCTATCAGCAACGAGCTTTTCGAGGAGGCATTTGCTATCTTCAGGAAGTTTGATGTGAACACATCAGCTGTACAGGTATCTTCAATTCTCAGGTTGTAAAAACTCCCTGTGCATCCCCACACAAGGACTTTGCTGGTCTGGTGCCTTCAGTGCTTAATGCCGATTAGCAAAGTACTCAGAGCTGCTCAGTGTCTTGTCTTATGAAGCAGAACAAATATTGTTTATTGAAACTTTGTAAGCCTAAAAGCACTCGCATTGTGTGGATTGTATGGAGCTAGTCCCTACTTAGAAGCTGTGGATCCATTGAGGAACTTACATAAACCACAGTTTAGTGTGTTGTAAAAGTGACCTTTATGAGAGTGGCTGATCATGGTTGTCCTTTTTGCAGGTGTTGATAGAGCACATTGGGAACCTGGACCGTGCGTACGAGTTCGCTGAGCGCTGCAACGAACCTGCAGTGTGGAGCCAGCTGGCCAAAGCACAGCTCCAGAAGGGGATGGTAAAGGAAGCAATTGACTCCTACATTAAAGCAGATGATCCTTCCTCATACATGGAAGTTGTTCAAGCTGCTAATGCCAGTGGTATGATTAAGTTTTATTTACATCTTGGCTGTTGATGTTGCTCAGCTCTTTTGCCTGGTCTGCTCAAACTGCAGTTCTGCCAGACCTGTATCTTGATGCAAGTAGAGGAATCTGGCCCTTCAAGGACTGCCCTAAATAAGAATGGGAAAAGGTAGTGTATTCCATTTGCAGGTAATCGGTGGCCTATAATTTCCTTCTTTAGCTAGCTGGAGACTTCTTTCAGAGGCTTTGCATGCAGTTAAATAGGAATTTAGGCCCATTCTAAGATGATTTGATTAATGCATAATGAGCAGTGTGAAGGTTGTTGATTGTTGGGGAATAGCTGTAGAAATACATCAAAATTAGGTTCAGCTGATTGTTTTAACTTAAGCACCAGTGTCCCCAGTGGTGGGAAGTAAACATTCTGAACTCCTTTCCATAGGAAACTGGGAAGAACTGGTGAAGTATCTCCAGATGGCACGCAAGAAGGCCCGGGAGTCATACGTGGAAACAGAATTAATCTTCGCTCTTGCTAAAACAAACCGCCTGGCAGAGCTCGAGGAGTTCATCAATGGACCCAACAATGCACATATCCAGCAGGTGAGGGAGACTGACTTTGTTTTGCTGAACCACAGAGAGGTGTTGGGAATTCTGCACATAGGCATTGGCCTTCAAATCCACTTCAATAAGGGCTTGAATGCCAAACATTTAATGTAAGCCTCTGGCTGCAAATGTGCAGGAATAACCTGGCTGTGCTCTGCCCTAGGTTGGTGATCGCTGTTATGATGAGAAGATGTATGAAGCAGCCAAGCTGTTGTACAACAACGTGTCCAACTTCGGCCGTTTGGCCTCAACTTTGGTGCACCTCGGCGAGTACCAGGCAGCCGTGGATGGTGCTCGGAAAGCCAACAGCACTCGCACGTGGAAAGAGGTGAATTTACTGGCTCTGAGTTCAAGGACTTCAAAGCTGTGGCCTGTTCAGAAACCTTGATTGTGAGCAGTAACACAACTCTCAATTCCAGGTTTGCTTTGCTTGTGTGGATGGCAAAGAATTCCGCCTGGCTCAGATGTGTGGGCTCCACATTGTAGTGCATGCAGATGAGCTGGAAGAGCTAATCAACTATTATCAGGTAATTAAGCTGACTCTTGTTGTACAGGCAGTTCTGCCGTGGCAACCCTGTCAAAATCTGAGATTCTGGATGGTTCCTGATGTGAAATGTCTCTGTCTGTGTCTCTAAGGATCGTGGCTACTTTGAAGAGCTGATCACTATGTTGGAAGCAGCGCTTGGACTGGAGCGAGCGCACATGGGGATGTTCACAGAGCTGGCAATTCTCTACTCCAAGTTCAAGCCACAGAAGATGAGGGAGCACTTGGAGCTGTTCTGGTCCAGAGTCAACATTCCCAAGGTGAATGTCTGAAGCTTTAAATCTAGCTTAAAACACACCTTTTTGGGCTGTTTGTACCCTGGCTTTTGCATCAGCAGCTCTTGAGGTTATTAATGGCACTGAAGCCTGAGCACTGGTGGAAATTGCAGTTGACATATATTGCTAATTCTGCCTTTTGCTTAGGTCCTGAGAGCTGCAGAACAAGCCCATCTCTGGGCTGAACTGGTGTTCCTGTATGATAAGTATGAAGAATACGATAATGCCATCATCACAATGATGAATCACCCAACAGATGCTTGGAAAGAAGGCCAGTTCAAAGATATCATCACTAAGGTATTGCTTTCCTAGTGAAAGCTCCATCTATTTTTCTTGTGGATTTCCCCACAATCAAACTCCTGCTCTGAACATGCATCTTTACTCCTCTCTAGGTGGCCAATGTGGAGCTGTACTACAAGGCAGTTCAATTCTATTTGGAGTTTAAGCCTCTCTTGCTCAATGATCTGCTGATGGTGTTGTCCCCTCGGCTTGACCACACTCGTGCTGTCACCTTCTTCACAAAGGTAATTTTCCTGCTACCCAGATCAATGCAAAAGCTGGGAAAGCACTGAGCTGTAGTAGCATTTTAAAATGCTTAGCTGCTCTCCTGCCTGCCAGGGAAGATGCTAAGAGACTTCCACAAAAACTGACTTAAATGTATCTCCCTGATTCCTTGAAGGTTAAACAGCTGCCCCTGGTTAAGCCTTACCTGCGCTCTGTTCAAAATCACAACAACAAATCAGTCAATGAGTCCCTCAACAACCTCTTCATTATTGAAGAAGATTACCAGGTATGTCTTGCCTTGAAGCACTTAATTCTGGATTTACCTCATATTCTCAGTCTTTGTTTAATGTGTAGAAACACAGTTTTCTTTCTCATTTTCAATAGTTTTTACCTGCTTGCTGTTAACTTTAATTCCTTAAGTGTATGTTCTCTAGCACTTCAAACTGAATTAGGAGTGAGGAGCCAAGGATTAAGTGGAAAAGTGTTAGTGGCTTTCTGAGAGCTTTTTGTGTCATTCCTACTGGGAGTAGAGTGGCTACTTTGTTATGAGTGTGACAGCTTTTACTTAAGGCAAACAAACAGTGGGTGCTAAGAAAAGGACTCACAGAAGAGGCAAACAGTTGTGATGTCTGGCTGTTCCACTGTTTTCAGAGAACAGCTGTCTAGTATTCAGAGGCTCTTAACCTTCTGAAAAATACTGACTGAAATACTCTAAACTCCATGGGTGTCAACCAGCAGGTTTTCAAATAAAACAGCAGATCTCTGCAGGTCTGGCTAGAATACTTTATCCTCCTAAAAGCAGGAATACAGAACTAAAGGAAAATGTTGCATTTTGTGGATGCACTTGTACATCTGAGGTGTGAATAACTTTCTTTTTCTGTTCAACTCAGGCTCTTAGGACTTCTATAGATGCTTATGACAACTTTGACAACATTTCTCTTGCCCAACGTTTGGAGAAACACGAGCTAATAGAGTTCCGAAGAATCGCTGCCTATCTCTTCAAAGGCAACAACCGCTGGAAACAGAGTGTGGAGCTCTGTAAGAAGGACAGGCTGTACAAGGTGAGACCCCACCCAGGTCAGCTTTAGCAGCCTTGGTTTGTTTGGCTCTAAAGGGAGCTCAGTTAACAGCGCGTTGTGGGTTGTTGCATGCCCCGAGGCTGAGGCTCTCTCCCGTTGCAGGATGCGATGCAGTACGCTTCCGAATCCAAAGATACCGAGCTGGCAGAAGAGCTGCTGCAGTGGTTCCTGCAGGAGAACAAGAGGGAATGCTTTGGTGCTTGTCTCTTCACCTGCTACGATCTCCTAAGGCCGGATGTTGTCTTGGAGACAGCGTGGAGGCACAACATTATGGACTTTGCCATGCCATACTTTATTCAGGTCATGAAGGAGTACTTGACCAAGGTAAGAGCAGGTGCCTCTCCAACACCCAGAGCTTGTTAGTCACAGTGGTGAATGCCTTGAGACTGTCTGCTTGCTACTAACATTGATTTGGGCTTTGTCCAATGTCTGTCTGTCCATGTCCACACTTACTTTTCAGTCCATCTGGGGAGAGACTTCGCCCTCTAAGAGGCTGAAACACTTGCAGGCTCCACCCTCTACCAATTACAGAACCTACATCAGTAGTATTTGCCTGACCCTGGGCAGTGTCTAAAGTAGTTCCAGGTTCCAGGCTTTTCCTGTGCTGTGTCAGTCAGGAATCCCAGCTGGGATCAAGCTTTAACTAAATTCTAGACTGTGAACTAAAACAGCTTTATAGATAGATCTGGAGATAACTTATTCTGCTGTGCATTTAACTCTAAAATGTGGCTCTGATACTTAATAGCACTAATTATGACTCAACTCTTACTTGAAGTGACTCAGGATGGGGGAACTTCTTGGTAATGCTTTCACTTGAACAGACTTGAGTTAAATCCAGCTGTCCCTAGCAGGATTTGCCCAGCTGAAGCTTTTAGAGTACCTTCCAGTGAAATGGTGTAAATTCCTTAATGATTAAGACTCAAGCTTGAGTTCAGCTTTTACTTTCATGCAGTCAGTGAAGACCTAGGGTGCCTGTTTGTCCAGAAATTTGCCTGGCTGTTCCTTCTAAAGGCAGGACTACCTTATAGCTCTGTAGCCAGCCTGAAATGCTGTTTTGGGGGAGGTGGGGAGCTGGCTGAGCAATAGAACTGTTTGTCAGAGATGCCTGATGTACCAAGCTAACACCAGGCCTTTGGTGGGTGTAGTAGATTCTTAAAGATAAAAATTTCCTGATCTGCTCAAGGATTAGGATGTAGCTTTAGTGTAGCTAATGAGGTAAGAGCCAGCGACAAGCAGAGCTGCCTTTCTAAAGCAGATACTTCTGGTGTACCTTTGTTTTTACTCGCCTGTACCTTAATTATTTCTTCCCTGACGCTTTTGTTTCTACCTTTTTATATGCTAAATATGGAATTTGATTTTTCTAAGCTGCACCTTCTGAATTCCTTTGCAGGTTGATGCAATAAAGGAAAAGGTGAAAGTTGATTCTTGTTTTCCATCTTTAAGTCTGGAGGACTAAGTCTAAGGATTCTGCATGAGTTTTTTTCTTTCCTATGTTTACTACACTGCTGCTACTGCTTTTTCCCCAAACAAAATATCACTAAAGCATATGCAAATTGTTTAACTCTCAGTAGCTAGTGCTGTAGGAGAAAAGTAGATTCATTTGCTACTAATAAGCTAATAGATCCTCAGGAAGGGCATACAGCTGATCAGTTGGATCACAGTCAGCCTGGTACTCAAACAACACAAATACTCACACAAGTGCTACTATTTGACTGCCAGTCTGTCTGGAAGAATCTCCTACAATAAGAAATAAGTCTGTGAATCCATCAATCAGTCTGGCATTTGCTAGTTGAAGGGCTGTGATCCAGTTCCTGATCTCTGGACCATGACTAATGCGTGCTGACCGTAGGCAGAGTAGATACTGGCTGCTTCCAGAGGGACTCTTCCTCACTCAGGTGTCAGTTCTCATGGTGCTGATCTAATCCACACAGTGCTCTAGTTCATGTAGCAACTTAAAACTTCAGCTGTTACACCAAGTCTGTGGTTCTCCTCCCTGTAGTAAATTTCTAGTAGTTGTCCAAAAAAAGACTGCCTTCCAAGCTCTTCAGCTTCACTAAACTTCTCTTGCTACCTCATTAAAAAAATATATTAAAATGGTAATGCTTATTGCTCTTCTGAGACTACTCCAGGGCTTGCCTTTTGCTATGTAACTTTGACCTTCAGAAGGGCAATCCAAGGTTTTCTGTCCATCTGCTTCCCTACAAAGGCCACCGTGATCCTCCTTAGCCCAGGGGTCAGCCCTAGCAGGAGTTTTCCATTAATGTGGTTCAGCAGAGGGCAAACCAAAGTGACAAAACAGCTTTGAAGATGGACTAAATGCAAAAAGTGCTGGTTGTAAAGACACCACTGGAACTCGAGGCTAACCTAAGACACGTAGTGTAAGGTCCTTCAGCAGCTAGTAAGGAAAGTAGGAAAGCGTGTGTGTGAAAAAAGGTAATTGAACTGCAGTGTTTGCATAAACTACGCATGTGTAGCAGTCATTGCAATTACATCCCACTACTCCTTAAGCTCCAAGGCATTGCTGTGGGCTGCGTGTGGTTTTTTGGGGGGAGCCTGTCTGGCAGTCATCTTCAGACCTCACTCGTGCTTCAGTACTTTTGCCTCTTTTTCATGCACACATAACACGATAACATTGAATGCATGTTACTTTTCCTCTGCAGCTTATTGCAGTCCCTGTGGAAAAGCCTTTAAATCAATCTTGCTCCAAGTGTGTAGGGCCCTGAAGCTGGTGATGCTCGAGCAAGTGGTGTAAGGACCATCCTGCAGGCTGGTTTCAAACTTGCGCTTGTTCTTGTCAGTATTTGTTCAGCTCTGAGGGGAGGCATCAAAACTGGGTCCAAAATGCATTGAATGTTCTGGGCTGGAGGCTTTCCAAGTGTGAGTAAGCCAAATGCCTCTGCTTAGTAGCAAACTCTGCACATTCTCCTTGGATTTGCATCTCTAAACTTGTGCTTCTGTGTTCAGTGTGTTGCTGTTTTGAGTTAAAAACAGTGCAGTTCCCAGCACGGTGTCTGGAAATGAGTCTTGGAGCATTGGATACGATCCTGTGCACTTTGGCAGCAGCAAGCCAGATGCTGTGGGAGGCAACCACCAGGCTGGCCATGGAAGCCCAGTCAATGAGGGAACTCGAGCTCAGGACTTCTGCCACTCCCTGGAGTTGTGCCTCAGCTTGAGGTTACAGAGGAACAGGCTTATGGAACACAGGTTGTAACTCACAGCTGAAAGGAGGAGCTCACAGCTCTTGGAGCTGCCAGCAGATATTTGCTCATGTAGCACAGTTAAGCTGCAAACTCACTCGTGGATGTTGTAGCTGAATAAATAACACTGACCCTGTGTAAGTGCAGGAAACCTTCAAACGCCTTTATCAAGGACATGAATGAAATGAAACATTAATCTCGTGAGTTGTATTACTGTCTTTCAAAGTAATTGGCATGATTATCTCTGACTTTGTTCTAAATCTTATCTCCCAGGTAAAATACCAATACCTCATTTTTTGGTTTTAGTTTCAGGGCCTGCCTTAGGCTGTAGAAATGCTGAGTTCCCTTGGATCTGTCTTAGAAATGAGCAGTATTTCACTACAGAAGAAGTTTCTTCTCTTGCCTTTCTGTAGGGGTGGGCAAACAGCACCATTACGCTCGCAGTGCAGCAGTGAAGCTGGCCAGGCTTGTCTGTTACTGTGTGTAAAACTGGAAGAATTGGAGTATCTGTGGGTTTAGGCTGACTGCCACACAGTTCTGGAGTGGAAAAAGCAAGTCTTATACACATGCATTCTCTGCATTTGAACTTAAATTGCATGAGTGAATGGGTTTGGAAAGTGAAATCTTGAGGCTCAAGTGACATGTCGGATGCTATTGCAGTCTGCTCTATCCAAATACGAACCAGATTACTTTGCCTCAATGTCACCTCCAGGGAAACTTCTCCAGGTCTGGGCATTATCTTGGCAATTGCTCCAATGCCAGAGGTCTCCAATTGAGACTGAGCTCAAATCTGAGTCTGTGTCCAGCTCCAGTCCGGTACGGAACCTTTTGTACAAAGCTTCAGCCTGGAGTGAGCTTTCAAAGTAGTTGAAAATCCCCCAATGAGGGGTTTTTTTCAGGAAACAGACAATCTTGACTGCACCAGTACCAACATTGCTACTTGAATTGATCTTAACTTGTAAATGGTCTCCTTTTCTTGATGGGTGTTAACATACCACTAAGGCTTTTCCACTTCTCTGCCACGAATAAGTACCTGTTTTAGAGGAGATTTTTTAATTGTTGGTCTCAATTCCAGGTGGATAAACTGGATGCATCAGAGTCTTTGAGAAAGGAAGAGGAGCAAGCTACAGAAACACAACCTATTGTTTATGGTAATGCTTTAGCTCATGTGTTATCAAGAACATAGTTCGCTTTTAAAACAACCCTTCCCTAATCTTGTTTTTTCACAAGGAAGTCCTGGGAAATGGGAACGTTCTTCACGTGAAATCAAGTCTTAAGGAGTGTGTTCCAAAATACTAGATAAGTGCCACTCTGATGCTGTGGCTGCTAAGGTGGGCTGTGGACTGCAGGATTTAAGGTTTTCCTGGCTCACTAAGGAAAAGTGTACAGGAGCTGTGCTATTCCAGACTTCCAGCAAGTGATTATTTGGATCCTGTGCAATATGCTTTATGTCTAGCTTGGGTATTTGCTTTATATCCAGCTTATTCTAGCAGGAGTTTCTTCGTATACTTCACACTGTAGTGTTTTCAGTGTGCTGCGTCCTGAGGTTTTGTGGGGAAATACCCATTCTGGCTCCGAAGGGCAGGGACGTCCTGCTTAAACATACAAATATCTACAGAAAACTTGCAGGCATTTTGCTGACTGAGTTCAGGAGGAGTAAGATGCCCCTTGTGTGTTGCAGGCCAGCCCCAGCTGATGTTGACAGCGGGACCCAGCGTGGCAGTTCCTCCACAGGCACCTTTCGGCTACGGCTACACGGCCCCTCCGTACGGGCAGCCGCAGCCCGGCTTCGGCTACAGCATGTGAGATGCAGCACAAGTCAGTCTGGAGCAGCAACTTTTCTTACTGAAACTCCACCGTCCCTCCCCGCTTTAACTCATAACAGGGAAAAGCAAAGAGTTCTGCCTCGTGTTCTTGTAACCTTTATTTCATGAAGGACTGTTTTTTCTAGCGCAAACGATTTGAATCACTTCTGTTAAATCTTTTTCACATTCCATGTCATTTAGACTTTTACTTTCAGAAGGGGAATAGTTTAAACGACTTTGTTCAAGTGGGCTTTTGCAGGACTGCTTATTACCATTAAGTCTATTGTGAAGATTCTGATTTGCACTCTATAGTGTTACACTCTAATATTGAATCTTAAGTTCATTGTGAGCAGCTTACGGTATGTACTGTCTATTCTAAATGCATTTAAGTCTCACTGTATATTTGGAGAAAGCTAAAGCCAAGATACTTGTATTTGACCTTGCAAGACTGCTGACAAGAGACAACACTAATCAGCATATCCTCCCTGGGTTGGATTGCATAGCTCTAAAAGAATTTAAAATGCGTACAGACAACCTTGCCTGACTTAAAATGAGTACAAGTTTTGGTTTCTTTTTTTTTGTTTGTTTTTTTTTCCCCCCCTAACCTATGCAGGTTTTTCCAGTTATGCATATAGAAAATGCTAGTGTCTTTTTGCTCACTCCATATGTAACAGATGACCTTATGTTGTGCTGTATCCTGTGCTTTTGTGGGACATTCCATTCAGGAACAGAGCACCATGATTCCAATCTGTGTATTTACTAACCCTGCCCTGAGGTTTGTGTATGTTGGATATTGTGGTGTTTTAGATCACTGTTTTGAGTGTACAGAAGAGAGAATTCAAGCATATTGCTGTTCAGTTTTGTTTGTGCAATTTGAAATTACGCAATTTAAAAATAAATTACTGGACTGTGGACATGCTGCATAGTGGTAGCTTCACTTTACTGTCTTCAAAAAAGGACCTTTGGACTCAAACCAAGTATTCCAGTGCTGGTAGTGGGGGGCAATGCAGGTGTGTGCAGCCAGGGGTCTGAGGGGCCAGCAGAAGAGCAGCAATGGGGACCAGTAGTGGGGTCTTGCACTGAGGGGGCAATAAAGGAAAATATGTAATGCTTTTTGCTAGAGAGAGATTATGGCAGACAGAAGAAAATAGCACTTTTCACCAGTTGGCTGCACTGTGGTCAACTCCAGCATATTCGACCAGATGATACATTAGGATTGTAGTAGGGTGTGCCAGTTAAATTGAGATCATGTTCTAGGTATGTAAATTGCCTTAAACATATTTAGCTTCAAATAAAATTGACTTAAATGTTTCTCTATGAATACTGTCATATTTGAGTGTAACGAGTCGGACAGCACTGGCCAGATTTCCAACAGCTGTAGAAGCTCCAGGAGCCACACTGAGCATCAGGATGCAGCTCTAAGGCCCAATCCCCTTCTCTCCTCCTCCTGTGAGCTCCACAGTTGTGTCCTGTGATCCTGGGGCTGGGCACTGCAGCACTTCCATGGAATGAGGGGGGTGGCAGGGGCTCACCCGCCCCAGGCTCTCTGTGACTGCAGGTCTGTGGTCAGGAGGGGAGGAGCACAAGTTTGCAGTGAGTCTCTGAAAAGGATTTACTGGAACCCCTGAGGTGCTCTGAACTCTGTACCAGGGTGCTTCCTTAAACCCAGGAGGGCCTGTTCATCCCAAGAAAACCAGGATTTAAGTCTGTCCCTGAGTGCCCAGTTATAGAGGGTAACTCCCCACACCTTGGCTCAACTGCATGTTTTTGCACGTGTAGGAGCTATGCAGACCCCTCCAGAGAGCAGCTCAGCTTCCAGCTGCTCCCCACAACTGTTTTACTGGTCTGGGCTGCAAATCCAGTTGAACTGGTCAGCCTGGGACCAGTTACAAGTTCTTGCAGCAGTTGTTTGGGCAGGAAGTTGGCTGGGTTACCCCCAGCTCCAGTTCTTAACTGCTTCAGCAGCTGAGCCTTTCTCAAAGAATGAATTTACTTCAAAAAATAGGCAGAAAGAGGAAACTCTTATCAACCAACATGCAAAATCCTCAACCAATTGCACAAGTTGTAAATTTACTGGGTTCCTTCTTGTGCCAGCTCTGCTTTCCTCAACTGCCCTGAGCCTAGAATTTTTTTTCCCCCTTTGGAACACAAGCTAGAGAAACTCATGACTTACAAATTTAAATCTTAAGAAAACGTGCTTATTTTATTAACATTGGGAAAAAAAAAACCCCAACTTGGATTTTTTATCCCTTCAGTACTGACATACATGAATGCCTCTGGGTCTTCTTTGGTACCGTTTTAGAAAAGTTTAAGGTGACCAGAAACTTTATCTATGACATCAGCCGGTCCTGGTCCGATCCCAAGGACTGTCCTGGAGCCTGGAGCTATCTGAGTACGCCCAGCATCCTGTATCAAGCTCACAGTCAGCCCCAGGCGCTTCGCCTCAGCCAGGAGCTGCACCAGAGTCTCTTCATCGGGAGCTTTGAGGACCACTTTAGGTTGTCCACAGTATTCCCACTGCTTCAGGAGCTCGGGATTCCTTTTGTGGACCTGCTTGTAGGCAGAGACAGCAGCGTGGGAGCACTGTGCTGCTACTTTGCCCTTGCCCATCTTCAGGTCGTTGCGGACGACCAGCACCAGCTTGAGCTCCCCGGACTCTCCCATGATGTCGGCCTCGCCCCCCAGGCTGTTGGAAGGCTCTGGCATTCCAGCTCCAGGCTTCCTGCGGAGTCTCCCCCGGATGCCCCAGCCCAGGCACACGCCGCACACGACTCCAATGATGACGTTCAGGATCTCGGGCTCGAAGAGAGAAATCATGGTGGATTTTGCAGAGTGGCTCTGAAAGAGGGAAAGACAGAATTTACTTGAGTGTCTTGCAGCTTCTGAGAGCATTGGGGGTACTCTCATCTGGTTTGCACTCGGTTATTTGAAGACAAAGAACATTTGTTAGAAACACAAAGGAACAGTTCCCCAGACACAGCTTTCTGACTGCAAACACCTCACCGGTGATGGGCTTCGACTCAGCAAGCAGAGCTAAGATAAAATGGCAAATTATTATAGAATCATAGAATGGTTTGGGTTGGAAAGGACCTTAAAGTTTATCTGTTCCACCCTCTGCCACGGGCAGGGACACCGTCCACTAGACCAGGTTGTTCCAAGCCCCATCCAACCTGGCCTTGGACACTCCCAGGGATGGGGCAGCCACAGCTTCTCTGGGCAATCTCTGCCAGGGCCTCCCCACCCTCATAGGGAACTATTTTTTCCTAATATCCAATCTAAACCTCCTCTCTGTCAATTTGAACCCATTCCCCCTTGTCTTGTCACCCCAGGCCTTTGTAAATAGTCATGCCCCACCTTTCCTGTAAGTTCCCTTCACGTACTGGAAGGCCAAAATTAGGTCACCCCAGAGCTTCTCTTCTCCAGGCTGAACACTCCCAATTCTCTCAGCCTTTCCTCATGTCAAAATTACACCTAAAAATGGGGAGAGAAATGGTGCAGTCGTGGAGGTTTTCAGTCAATACCCCAAATTCAACTGAGAGAGCGGGGCCGCCTCCAGCTCCACCGCGGGCTGCGGCAGCTCAGCCCCGCCAGGCCCGGCCGCGCTGGAGCCCGAGGGGACACGGAGGGCAAAGACCGAGCAGGGACCGAACCGCGCGGGACCCCGCGGCCCTCAGTGGGGACCATGAGGGGGCCGTGAAGGAACATCTCCCCCTCACCGCTCACCTGCCGCTCCCGCCCGGCCGCTCCGCCGCGCCCGCCCGGAGGTGACGGAGCCGCGGCGCTCGGGAAGTGACGAGCCCGGGGGCGGGACGGGGCGTGTTGTGCCGGGCCCTGTTCCGCCTTGTGCCGGGCCCAGCGGAGCCGCCGGCGTGGAGCGCGGTGAGTGCGGGGCTGGCACCGGGGCTCTCCCGGCGGGCGGGTGGGGGTCTCGTCACCGGTCCCTCAGCGGGACCCCCCTCAGCGCTGCCCATCGCGCCCCTCAGCGCTGCCCGCGGCGCCGCCCCGCTCCCCTCACGGCCCCTCCAGCTCTGAGGTGACGGCGGCGGCCCGGGCGGCTCCGGAGCCTCGGCGGGACCCCCGGGGCCGGGCGGTGCTGTGCGAACCGAGGGACCCGTGGGGGCAGCCGGGGGGCGGTCGGGATCGCTGTGGAGGAGCAGGGCGGGAGGAGAGGCTGCTCCTCGCCGGCCTTCAGGGCGAGAAATGAGCCGCTGCCATCTCACCCCGCTGGAGAGCGGCTCTGCTCTTCCAAAGCCCCGGGAAAGCTGAGATAAACTCGCCCTGCTCCGGCCCGAGGGACGGTGCCTGATGACACAGGGAGAAATCCGTCCTTCTCCCTGCGGAGAGTCAGATATCGATGGTCTTTGTCTGCTTTTCCGCTAGAAATATGCTGTGCTTTCCCGGCTGGGCGCTCCCTGCGTCCCCATGGACTGCCTGGGGCTTGTGGGTGTGAGGCCCAAATCCCTGGGAATATTTCTGCTGACCGGGGTTAAGCACTTTGTTTGGTTTTTTTTTCTCTAGCCGATGTCATCTGGTGTTTACAGGAGATAGTAAAGCAGCAAGATTCCCCTTTTATTCCAGTTTTGCCTCTCAGATGCTTGGCAGGTCATGTAGGTGACCTGAGAGAAGGGATGATAAGTGTGTTTGATAGCAGCTGTTTATCTATAAAGTGTTGTGAATCCAGGTTATCCCCTTTCAGCTGCACCTATGGCATTTCTTCAGGGTTTTCTGCTGCCCTTGTTTTCTTTGCTCTGTGCTTACCAACAAGTGGGTATCCCGGTTTAGTTAATGTTGACGATGTGGGTTGAGGTGGAGAAAGTGTGATGTTACTCTCTCATGCCTTGGAGCACATGTGTTGTGTTTGGGCAGTGGATTTTGGTGCTGTTTTGCTGTTAGGAATTCTGCTCTTCTGGAGATTGTTTCACCTCAGTTTGATGGGGGGGTTCTCATGCATTAATTTTCCCATTGAAACAGTCTTCGTTCTGTCAGTCCTCTTTCTTCCAATCCATTATTTCTGCAGCATGGAAAAGACTTTCCTTTATTCCTTACTGGATAAGTGACAGGTGTAACGATGGCTTCATCCCCTGTTTTCAGATGAGGGTTTCAAAAGCCAGTTTCCAGCTGTGCAATGGGAGGTGAGCTCCACTTAGTAGTCTGAGCTTTGTTTCATGTCCTGCTGAGCAGCTGAAATTAAGGGTGTTTGTAATTGCTGTGGGGAAGGGTAGGAGGAGACTCGGTAGTTTTCAAGTGGGTGGTAGCAATGAGGAAGGTGAGTAGGCTGCAGCAACTTCACTCTTTCCCCTTTAAAGCTTTGATTCTGAATTGTTGTCTTGGAATTTCTTCTGAATGTCATAACTGCCTCTGACTGCATCTCGTGAACAGCTCTCCTTAGGGTGATCTGTCTCATTAGTGCATGCTTGGAGATTTCTTATTTCTTAAAAAGCTGTGGGTTTAAAACAGAAAAACCCCTACAGTTCCTGGTGTGTGGTGATGGGAGACGTGTTGCTCTCTGCAGGTTGGAACTTTAACTTCTCTTCCTTGTGGACAAGTGTGAGCTGGGTGGACTTTGCTATTCCCTGAGGACTAAGGGCACAGCCTTGAAGCTGTTGCAACACTGAGCTTTTTGTAGCCCTGTACCAGCTTCAAACACAGTCACGGGGCAGGACCAAAACCACCAAACCTTGCTGGTTTTGGTGCTGCTTGGCCCAGAGGGAGCCAGGAGATGTTGTTAGTGAGGCAGGCAGTTGTTCAGGGTATTTTAAGCTTATTAAAAGAATATTTTTCTTTCTCCCAGTGCTCAGAATTGGCCTCTGTGAGCCTTGTCTGGGCAGTGTGTCCTCACTGGATGGCCAAGTGTGAAATCTGAATTGGCTGCACTTAGAGACTGTTCCTGTGAAAAGCAGAATTTCTTATCTCAGGAGCTGCTTTCAGCCACTTTGGGCTTTGTCAGGTCCTTGTGTCCATCCCTTTTCATCTGTGCTGTGCCTCCTCTGCATATCCCCTTATCCCTGGGTCTCACCTTTTCATCTGTTTATTGCACAGTGTCTCTACTGCATTATTATAGCACCTGATTCTGCTGCTGGATGGAATCAAAATTCATGTTTCACCAGGAAAAAATACACCAAAAAGAACAGTTTAATGTATGTGGCTTTAATGGCAGGGACAGAACTTTCAGGCAACTCAGAAGAAATTGCATGGCATCCCTGAAGCTCATGTTACAACAGTCTTTCCTAAAAGGCATCCCTAAGTCTTTTTGGAAAAAATGGGAATTTTAACTCTAAATTCTAAGAGGATTTGTTTGGGTAGGAATTGGAAAATGGGTCTGGTGTACAGAGGCATAACCCACAAAATGGAAACCTGTGGTCTTTAACTGAATTACTTCTCCTTTGAGGAATTAAACTATTTTAGTTGGGGAAACATTTTTAGTATGGGAATAAATGCACTCATATCAAAATAACCCATTACAGCTAAATCTGTGGAGATTTAGAACATCTTTCAGATGTGGCCTCATTTATTTTAATGGAATACTTCCCAGGAGTGCTGAAGGACTGGAAAAAAAAAATTGAGCAGTTACTTTTTCTATTTTCTGTCATCTTCAGGAAAGTCATTAACCTCCAAGTGAGGGGCTGTGTCACTTCAGTGTCACATGAACGGTGTTCTCTTGCTCTGTAGGGGCAGCAGGTTTGCAAGAGGAGTCGCTTTGGGCTCGAGTGCTGCAGAGCTGAGGACGTGGTTGGCTCTTCCACTGCCTTCAGATCCTGGAGAAGTGCTGGAGAGGGAATAACTGGGAGGAGCTGAAAGGGGTATGTAATGTTTTGCTTCCAAACTGATCCTATCCTTCACCTGAGTGTGTTCCTGTGCCAGGCAGTCTTTGGCTTTCGAGGGAAAGTGCTCTCCAGGCTGTTTCTTTGCCAGGAAATTGTTAACTTATTCTCTCTGTAGAGCATTTGATGACTGGAAAAAAAAACCCTCTCACAGATGTGCAGCACTGCCTAGCTTAGTGCAATTCCTTACCCACCTGGAAAGGCTGGATTTTAATCCTTTGTTCTCCTTATTGTGATTGAAGAACAGGGGTGTAGGGAAAGGAGAAGGAATAATTATCAGAAAAGCTGAGGAGAAAGAAGCAGCAGGATTGGAACATTTGGCTTAAAATGCAAGAAGTAACTGGAAATGATGGGTTGCTGAGGTGGCTGGGGGGAACAACAAAATGCTCCAACTCTGGTTCTGCGAGCTGTGTGGCCGGGAACTGATGGAGATGAGAGTCAGGGCTCTTTCAGTAAGAAGTGGTAAGAATTAGTGATTCAAACAATGTCTGGGAAAGCAGTGAGATCATGAAAACAGCTTCCTTGTTGTTCCAGCACACTGGAAAAGAGTCCTCCAAAAATCCTTAGTACTGAACATGAGTCCACGCTCTGCTCCTCTAAGTGAGAGTGCAAACACCCAACTGCCTTGTCCAAAACTGTTTCCTTTTGCAGAAGTGCACCCAACACTTGGGTGCTTCCACAGCCTCCCCAGAGCTTCAGAGAAGAGACTTTTGTTCTTTTTCTCTGATTACAGAAAGCAGATACTGCAGTGCCCAATTTTGTTGTGTTCTCATGCTCTGATAGGTTGTTTTGCTTTGTCTCACTTATGCTGTGAAGTGCCAGTCACAGTTACCACAAACCCTTTTTGTTGACCAATTTGCATTTTTGACTAGCAATAATTGTCTTTTTATACTCCATGTTTTGGGTTGCACTAGAGCTCAGTGGTGTATTGTGGGGTCTTTGTTCAGCCCTACAAAGCAGTTCTTGTGTGAGCACAGTTCTAACAAATGATCTAAGCTACCCTGATACAAAAACTGTCCACAGTTGTTTTCCTCTCTCTTTTAAATAGTTTATTTTTATGTTTGCTGATAAGTGCTCCATGTAGTAGGCAAATTTATTTTTGGAGATGAGCTCTGTGCCTTTCCCAGCATCTGTCAGAAGTGAAGTTCTGTTTAGCAGATGGAATTGAATTTCCTGTGGTGAGCTCTCGTGGATTCGGTGTAGACTTGAGAATATGGAGTGAGTTAATGAAGGATAACTTCATTTGGGGTCAGACTCCCACTCCACTTAATCCCTGTGGGAAGGCATTAGTGCAGGACTAGTGATTCTAATGGGCATCAAGCAGCACAGCAGATCAAGGGTGCTGAGCTGAGGGGATGTGCATCCTCCAGTCCCTTTGCTAAGATGCTTTGAGTATAATTAGACTTGGGCAAACCAAGGAGGTTCTTTTCTGGAGCCAGGAAGGGTTTGCAGCCCATTCAGCCCTGCCATGTGATAGGTATCCAATCTTCAAGTCAGCTGTGGTTTTAAATAGGAATTTTTAGAGCTTTCCTGCAGAATGGTTGAACTTTAAGACCTTCTTGACAAATATTTGTCCTACAGAAGTGTGGAAGGGGATTATTTATCTGCTTTACTGCAAACGTTGACTTGTGTACTTGAGGTGGTGTTATGCAAAGCTAATCCTGGATTAGTGCCTTTCCAAGCAGGCAGGGTAAAAGTGGCTCTGGCAGTTGAGCTCCTGAAAAAAAAGCTGTCATGCCTAGGGAGCAACACACCTGAGATCCCCAGAGATGCAGGAGTTTTATGGATTGCAGTGGAATTCAGTGTTGTGCACAGCCTGGGCTTTAGCATCAAACATGGAGAGCAGTTGGCATTACAATAAATGAACTTCCTTGGAGTATAATTAAGCTGAGAGCAGAGACCAAACCAATTGAGACTTTAGTCTTGAAGGCTAGATTTGCACACATTGAAAAAGATGGATTTCAAAATGAGGAACATGTGGCTTCCGCTGAAATTTGAGGCATCTTTTCTAATCTTTGCTATATTTAAGTCAACAGAATGTGACTGAAGTTCCCTAAACCAGAACGCTTTTTTTAGTGTGGCTGTGTGTGCTCAACAGCTCTGGATGGCTTTTGCTTCCTAAGCAGCTTTCTGTGAACATCAGGCTTGCCATGTGTGGGTGTGTAATTTAAATATTGCCCTCTGCAATTTGAGCTCTGCGTGTGTAAATTCACGTGGTACACATGTGTATTGTGTGTGTATAAACTGACATTGTAGATGTTCATAAATACTTATTTAAATATTTATACTTATTTATACTTATTTAAATATATATAGAAATAAGCACAAGTAAGTGCAGTCAGTAGAAACAAAACACTCCACTGTCCACCTGGACTTGCTGTCCTGATGGAATTAAGGGGTGGCTGAACATTTGATCCTGATATTGCCATAGCAACTGGCCAGTTATCCTCAGCTGAGGACTGGAGTAGCTCCAGTGACTCCCAGAGTGTCAGGCTGCTCTAAACTCACCTGGGGAGAGGGAGAGGTTCACGTTTCCCTGGGGTTTGAGCAAATCCCTGGGCTGCAGGTGACTGCAGAGTGATGCTGTAGAGCTCCCACTGCAGCAGCTCAGGCCTCTTGTCCTTGGCTGACTCTGGAGCCCTTGGCATTTTTCAGCTTTTGCAAAGGTGTTTTATTCAATTTTTTAGGTGGTTTGGGTATTCTGGGGCTCGGGTTGCAGTGAATAAAAGCTGTAACATGGATGAGATGAGTTTCTGCTGCCTTGTTTAACCAGACAGATTTCTGCTTCTGCACATTTTGTGTCAGGGGGAGGTGTTGGAGAAAGGACTCCTTCCTGAGACCTCAGTGCTTCTGACTACTGGATTTTAACTAAAACCTTTAATGATCAGATTCTAGCTAGCAATTTTATCTGTATTGCAAGTAATGCACAAGGCCTGTACCTGTTTAGAAAAGCATCCATCTAAAACTGACTTGTGAGACCCTGGAAATGTCAAATACAGTATCTGAAATCTCCGAACATTTTATTTAAAAATTTGACAAAATTACTGCAGTCTGAATCCAAGGGGTGATCTCACTCCTGTTTACCAAACCTGAGTTGCTGCTTGGCTCTTAAGCCTAACATAAATCAAAGGGGAAGTATTTTTTCTGTAGAACTTTAATTTCCTCCACTGGACAGTTTTATATAACCTGTCATTTTAATACTGCACCACTTTTCTTTCCAACAAAAGCAACATATCAAAAACTGTAAATCAGGTTTGCTTACAGGGAGAAATACAGTGCAAACAAGATGCTTTAGCTTTGTGGGATTCTCTTTTCCAAAATAAAACTCCAGAAACTGTTTTAAGATTCTGGAGAGGGTTTTTAAAACAAGGAGTCTGACTGGTTCTTCTCTTTGTGTTTGATTGCATAAGAATTGTCAGCTGTTCAGGTTTTTTTTTTAAAGGAGAAAAAAAAAGGCAGCTCTTGCAACATTCTGATTTATGCTGGCTCTCAGTTCTTGCATTATTTACTCTCCTGGATAAGGAAAACCACATCTGTTCTTTTGGGGTTTTTTTTTTCAGGGAAGATCTCTAGAGAGAGAGAGGCTAAACCAGCAGAGAGTATGGACAGTGTGAGCAAAGCTTCCCATCAGAGAGCTCTTGTCCTCTGAAGAGTTGGCCTTTTGTGCTTCAGAGATACCAGACTGTGCAAAACAGGAGATGCAGCTGTGTATCTTGGTTAACACACTGAGGGCTAATCTTTCAGCCAGGGAGGTTTTTGAGGGCTGCTTGCACAGTAACAACCTGCAAAGCTTAGTGCCAGGATGAGGAGCAAACCTGAAAGCACCAATCTCAGGATGGAAGTGAGGTTCGTATGAAGCTCTGCTGCTCCTGGAGCCCAAACAGTGGGTTGGGTTGTGGAAGGGGTTGTTTAAAAGAGCTTTTGTTCAGCTGTTAGAAGTGAGGGGGTTTTGTCATTTGAGTGAAAAATTTAGAATTATGTAGGTGGAAATGTTTTAATCTTTGTCACAGTGGGAATTGAATCACTTTCTCCTGGTTGATGGTATAATGCAGGATGACTGTGAGTTGGATTTGGAGAGCTGCTGAGTGTTTGCCTGTATCCTTTGACTGTGGAGTCCTCCTAACTAGAAGCACACCTCGTGTTTTTTGGGTTTCTTCTGCTCTTAGATCCCCACACGTGACTGATCTATGAAATGGCAGAGAATGGCACAGACTGTGACCAGAGACGCATAAGAATGAGCAAAGAGCAGCACAATGGAAACTTCACAGGTAGGTGGAAAATCACTTCATGTTTTCAGCTGGCCTGTTTGGGGTGGAAAATGACCAGCACAAGATTGAAAAGGAATTGATGTTGCTTTTCTGTTTAGGCCAGGCTGGATTGGGCCACCTGATCTAGTGAGTGGCACCTGTCCCCGTGCCAGGGGGTGGAATGAGGTGGGCTTTAAGGCCCCTTCCAACCCAAACCACTCTGGGATTCTGTGGCTTCACTCCCACATAATGCAAGGGGCCTCAATGCCTGAATCAATCTTGGAAACCTCAGTCAGCTCTAAACCTGAAGCCTGGAGGATTTAGGATTTCAAAGCCATGGAATAGATTTGTGCTGTGTATTTCCATTCACATTTCTCTTACACTCTTTTTCTCCTCTCAAAGTTCTTGATCTGTGGTTCACATGCATTTAAGCCCCACCAAGCTGACCTGGGTACCAATAGGGGCTACAACAAGAGAAAAAAAAACCCTAAAAAAGTTAAACTCTGTTGGCAAATGTATGGCTGTGGAAGTCAGGCTGTACAACCCCACCCTTTGGCACTGAAAAGTTAGTTCTTGGTAATAAAAATCTCTTTTACTCTGGGACAGATCCAGTTATTAGTCTCCCAATTTCTAGCTGTTCTGTTGAAATTCAATGTCACTATAATTTATTGGTTTCAGTGATAAATTACTAACAAAACAGTTTTAACTACTTCACTTCCTGCCTCTCCTCTGTTTTTCCTGCTGGTATGTCTGAAGTAGCCTGGGGTTAATGTTTAGAACTCATGAAAAATAACCTGAAAACACTTAATGAAGATTTTTGTGTCATTGAAATATCCATGCTGTGTAGTAAAGCATGGAAATTATAATGATCTTTGTTTGTTTCCTGTCAGCTTTGAATGTGCCAGTTCCATATTTAATTAAGTTTTGTAATCAAGTGATTTCTCAAGATGTGTGCAGTCTTACACCATTGGCTTTTACGACCTTTTACTGAAAACAAGGTCATAAAAACAAGGTTGAAACATTTTTATTACACATATTAAGCGAAAAAGCTTAACTGCATGTTTGTATGTATGGAACAAATTAAAGCCTTTTACTTAAAGCCTTAAATCATTCTGTAACTCTGATGGAATGTGGATGTTCTCCAGTATTTGCCATTGCAGGATTTCTGTTAGTTCATCTAAAGTAACTGATTTTACAGCTGAGGAATACAAAATTAAGTGGGCTGTGTGACTAATGAGGTCTGCAATTTCTATGTAAATATCAGCATCCGATAAGGCAGAATGTTTCAATTACTGGAGTAAGACTGAAATAATGCATCTTGGGTTACAATATGCTGGAGATCAGATTAGATTAATATTTTAAATGCAACAGCTTTTTTAAAATCTAACATTTATTAATATTATTACAATGCAAAATAGAATACATGTGTTGTGACTGTGTAGTAAGTGATGCTTAAACAAGTTTGGTGTCTGTTTGGATACAAGTGTATTTTGTTGTTGTTTACTGGTATAATTTTTTAAATCTTATTCCAGAATTCCTTTTCTTTAGAAGTTTAAAAATTATTACTGCTCATTAGCTTGACAACCTTTGAACAAGCCATTCTCCTCTAAAAAAACAGCTTGGGTTTGGAGGTTTGTTCATCTGATTGTGAGCACAAAATAACACCTTGATTTAAAAAGCCTTTTTGTGTCCTTGCCTGGCAGTGAGCAGGGCCTGGGCTGGGTGTGAGCTCAATCCCAGGCAGGGCTGTGTTCCAAAAGCAGCTCCTTTCCACAGGAGGAGTTTGGGAGAAGCTGGACGGGCTCCTGGCTGGGAGGGCAGGTGCTCTATCCAGTTACACGGTGGCTGAGGGGGATAAAGAGCACGTGTAATTCCATCTGCTTCCAGCACAGGAGGCTGGGAATAGCTCTCCTGGAAAAGAACCAACTCAGAAGTTCAGAGTGAAATATCCCTGCAGTGGGTGCTAAAGTCACGTTTGACCTGGCGTGGTGGCTGCTTGTGGCACTCTGGTTCCCTGAATGCCTGTCAGCTACAGGGGGGAGCAAACCACTGCATTTCCTGGATGTCACCTGATTCCTGAGGCACTGGCAGCAAATGCTTTGGGATCAGGAGAAAAGATGACCCAGAGCTCACGTTAACTTCCTAACGAATTTTTAAAAATTTTAATTTAATTAAAATTTAAAAATTTTAATTTAATTCCTAACGAATTTTAAAAATCAGTGTATTTTTGGGTGAGATAGCACCTGACCTGCCAGGCTGTGCTTTTACATACTTTTTTTGCTTTTCCTTTGCAGATTCCTCTGTGTTGAGTGAGCGGAAGCGAAGGGAGCGAGAGGAGAGGTTGAATATTGTACTGTGGAAAAAACCGCTTGTTACCTTGCAGTATTTTTGCCTGGAAACTCTAATAAACTTGAAGGAATGGACCATAAAGTAAAGATCATTTCTTTAACTTCTACTAAGCGTTCTGGGGAAACCCATGCTCTGATTCAGTAGGTCATTCTGACATCTCACTTTCCCTGATGATTCACAACTTGAAAACTGTTTTTTTCAGAGAACGTGTGTATTTTTGTCCCTTAAAGGTGGCTGCTGGAACATCCCACGCTTGTAGCCATGCACTCAGACCTTCTGCCAAAATTACATAAGTGCAGCGAGGTGCTTGGGGGAGAAAATGGCAAACTGCCTTTCTGAAGAGTTGAATATTCCAGTTTGAAGGAGTGGGACAGTGTTTAGCGACCCTTAAGGCAAGGGATATTGTAGTTATGAGTGCAGTGTTAAGCACTGACCTACTAATGCAGGTGTTGGTATCACTGAGTAATCTTCAAATAGCTCAGCCAGGGCAGAGATCAGGGTTATGTGGAGCTTGCAGTGATGTTTATGATGCTGTAAAGAGGACTTTGCTTCTCTGTGGGCCCTTTTACAGCAGGAAATGATTTATTAAAGCACTTCTCCTGAGTGTTATTTTCACACTGGATAAAATCAGCTTTTATTCCAGTGAGAGAATTTGTGAGGAGCAGTCCTGCCATTCCCTGCTGGTGCTGAAATGCAGAGCCAGTTCTTAAGGCACAAGGCCCGAGGGCTTAGGCTGCCAAAACCTGAGTACAATTTGCAATGAAAATGCCAAGAGTAGCAGCCATCCAGTGCTCGTGTTGGTAACTGGGCTCTGTTGTGCTTGGGATTGAGTTCACAAAGCTCTTCCCAGTCAGGAGACAGCATCTAGTGTCACCTTGGGTGACTCCAGCTGCTGGGCTGCTCCTCTGCAGGATGAGCTGAGCCTGGTGCTCACTGACCCTCTGGGCTAGGCTGGAGGTGCTGGCAGTTCAGATTTACTGAGAGAAACTTCTGGTTTCCATTTTCTTTTGAAATTATTTGTGTGAAAAATACCAGGTTCATGTAGTGTAGTCTTAATTCCCTTTTACACGCCACGCCTCCCAGAAAAATCTAACCCCCCAAGCCTATTTATTTTATTATGGACATTCTTTCAACTACCATTAGGAATTGTGTCTGAGAACTGTTTTACTGGGTCTGACATCTGTAATTTCTGACAATCTCCAAGCATTCATTTAAACTAAGCAGAAATAACGTTTGAGGATTTATTTTAAGACCTCAAATCTTATTTGGCTCCCTAGACATCCAATTCTGTTACAGATAGCACTTGCCTCCTCTGCTGAGCAGCACATTCAGCTGTCTGGCACTCCCCTGACAGAATCTCTACAGAAAATAACCCTGACTATTATAAGCTATTAAGTTGAGACCTCAGATTGACTCCAAATGATCTCCTGTGTTCCACTGCATAAATTGTGTTTTGAATGACAATAATTTGAAAATTCAATTGTCGTACTAATGTCAGCAGCACTAACTTGAATTTTAAAATGTTTTGAGTGCTCTTTTCAGTTTGCTCAGTTTGAAATATTTGGGACTGTTTTCCTGTATTATGTCTCACATTTCTATCTTTTTCTGTCTAAATAGATAATTACATTCACAGTTTGCTATTATAGTCTGGGAAATTTAAGTCACGCTAGCAGTTGCTCTTTTATATATCCTTAGGTGACAATATAATAGTGTTTTCTGGAAAATTAATAAATGTATTTACTAATCTACTGTGTGTGGCCACATACACATCAAGCAGAAAAAAAACCCCAGTAAAACCACACATGCTCAAAAATTATTTTGGAGCAAATTACTTTGGAAAACGTTTTTCTCCCTTTACTCACCTAATGCTTCGCAGTTACCTAAAATATATTTATTAAATATGGAGCTGTTACAAGATACTAATTTTAATAGAGGAGGGGAAACAAAATAATGTAAAGATGTGTTCCTGTGACTGTCACTGTGGTTCTGCCCAGCAGCACAGTTGGAAATGAGCACTTCTGAATTCCACCCAGCTCGTCCTTGCCCAGGGCCAGTGCAGGGCCTGCTTTGCTCTGTGCTTGGCCACAGCTGCTGCTCAGGGCCTGAGTCTGACTCCTGGCTCCAGAAGCTGAATTGTTTTCAGCTTGTGTTTGTTTTTAGACAGTTACTTTGTTTTTCCTTGTTGAAAAAAAAATAAAATATGCGTGGCTGAACTTTGATCTTGCTTGACAGCGAAGCAGAGATTTTTCCCTGAAGAGTAAAGGCTCCCCAGGTATTTTCTTGTGAGGTTTACACTTCTATTAGAGCAAACTTTTCAGCTGCCATTGTCCCTGCTGAATACATCCAGGCAGCCCCAGTCCCCAGGGGTAACTGAGTTACTTTGAAATGCCTGCTCAGTGATGAAAAACCCTAATTTGCCATTTGTCTTTAAGATTGTGGCGTCGGCGAGGCGTCCTGGTGTGTGTGTTGCTGGCACTGGCAGTGCTCACAGCCATGTACTACATCGAAGGAGCACATCAACAGGTACCACCCCTGCTTCCCTGGCTGCCTCACGCTCCCTTCCCTGTGCTGGGAATTGAATGAATTGTGCTGGGATCTCCATGAATTTATAATGTGTCTTATACATAGCTCACTCCGGGTTTGTTTCTCAAGTCGTGACTGCTCTGTTGGCTGTGCATGAGTTGTGTTTCAGAGGTGGGGAGAGATGAGTGTCATTTGATCTGTTCTGTTCGATCTGGAGGTGTCTCATCTGTTCCTGAGTAAAGCACACCTAGAGTGCTGCAGCACTCCTTCACAGCTGCTGTCAGCAAGCTTTTAATAAAAGTGGTGGGAGCTCTTGAGGGGAAAATGTTATCCTGAGTCGTGGCAGAGCTTCGTGGTTCCAAGAAATGATTCTTGTGTTTCTGTGAAGGGTCTCCTGCCCAGCTGGGACAGGCACATACAGAGATATAAAGTGGTTTCAATCTAGAGAAATGTCTGTGTTAGCTTGTAGCTTAATTTTCTCCCTTGGAGATATCATCATTTATATTTTTTTTCTTTTTTGTGACTTTCCTTGCTCAGTATGTGCAGTACATGGAGAAGAAGTTCTTCTGGTGTGCCTACTGGGTAGGATTGGGCATTCTCTCCTCTGTTGGGCTTGGAACAGGTCTCCACACCTTCCTGCTCTACTTGGTAAGGATATTTCCACACCATGTCCTTTTATGACTTGAGTACTTTAATTGTTGCATATTTTAAAATATGTGAATAAATATTTTTCTGCAAGTTCTAAACATCAAATACTTCTGAAGCTTTTGCTCTGGTGAATGCTGTTCATGTTCTACACTGCATCACCTTGTTTTGTAGTTTGTAAGCTCTGTTTATTGAACTGTGGATATTGGCCTGCTGTTGGTTAATCCTCACTTTGAAACAATGAGCCAAATCTGCAAGCTCTATCCTCTAATCTCCTCATTTAAATGAAGCGTCTTCTGCTGTGTGCAGCTCAAGTGTTTCCATTTAAATTTTTTCAGAGTATTTTTTTAGTAGCTTAAAATGATCATTTTTCTAAATGAAACCACCAAAACAGGCAGCTGGTTTAAAGTTCAGTCTGTATTAATTTTGCTTTGGCAATAATAGCAAGAACAATGTTTTTCTATGAAGATAAAATATCTTATGAAAATTTGCATGATGTTGTTTATCTCAGCTATGAAAGTCAGGGAGATGTTTGGGTGTGTTTTGCTTTTGGCCATTGGATTAGTTCCTGGTTTATGAAACCACTGTCCTGGATTCAAGAAAAGGATTCATGGCCACAAAATAATTAAAACCAGTTCATGCAACAAATGTCATCTTGTATTTGGAACAATTACAGATGTTTACTTTCAGAGTTGCTTTAATCATTAACAATAACACAGAAAACACTACAAGAAACTCCTGCCTTTCCCCCCAGCAGGGCAGTGCCTGAGAGATGGAATGGCATGGGATGAGTAGCCTCAGATTTACTCTTAGTGGAGCTTCTGTCCTAGAGATTGTGGAAGGAATTCCTCCTAAACGAAACCAAGTTTGTGCATTGAGCACTCCAGGCCACCCCAAGATCATTTTGGCACATGGACTCTTCCTGAAACAGCACCACTTCTTTTCTTAAAGGAGGTGGAATGAGTTAACCTTTCTTTTGCTCTGTATTTAAAAATCAAAGTTCTAAATTACTTCAACGCAGAAAAATTCAATTCCATAATACATCACTTTGATGATCCTGTGGGGTTTGTGAACCTCGTGGATGTACTTAGGCCATGACCTGAGCTGACATTGAAGTAACTTACAGAAAATATAAATTCTCGGTTGGTTTATCAGTATAACTTATGATGGGTGTTTAAGAGGTGAACAATCTTCCAAAGATTACAGGGATGTGTCACCCAGGAAAAGAAATTAAGTTTAATATTGGTTAGGGAAGGTATTTATTTGGAACATTAGGGGGAAGGTTTCACATAACTTTGTTAGGAGGGACAAACAGACTGAATAGGTTGCACTGAGTAATTAGAAGGTGGTTATAGAGTAAAATTTAATAAAAATGTACCATCAACATCTAAAGTGTAATACTACAGGAGATATACTGGTTTGCTTTAAATATATGAGGCAGATAAGTTCCTGTTACACTGAGGGAATTCCGTGAAGGCAGTGAGTGTAGGAAGAAAGAAAAGCCAGGATTTGCTTCCTTATTTTTTTCTCCTGAGCAAGATTTAGTGATTAGCATGGTCTGCTCGGGTCAATTAACACCTTCTGGGCACCGTCTGAGCACCTCATGGTTTACACCTCGGTGGAACCCACGCGGTTGTTGCCACTAGATGGCAGAGGGAGTGTAAAAACAGCAGTTCCTGGCCCTACCAAACCGTGTTTCCGATTTAAGTACCTGAACTGTTAATATTCTTATCACTGCAACTGTATCAGCAAGGTGTACATGGAATATGTTATCACTGCAGTAAAACCGTGCCTGATATCTGCTCAGTTTGAGCTGCTGTGAGAGGGAACACAGAGTACTAACGTGAGGCTGTTGCTGCAGCTTTTAGGGGTGAACTCTTTCAGAGAAGTGTTCTGGATTTAATCCATCTGGAAACAATGCAATTAGAGGCTCCAGCTCTCAAAGGGAAGACTTGTAACTATTTTGCTTTGTTATTTGTACAGCAGTTCCCTCTAAAAGTAGAAATATGGCACATTAAGTGGGACTCTCAATGTTAACTTCTGCATTACTGTTGATGTACTTTTCTTGTTCCATATACTTTAATTATATTTCTTCATTATGGTAAAACTTATTCTTCTATTGACTCAAAGAAATGAAAAGTTACAAAACAAATCCTCCCCTGCTTTAGTGCCTGGATTTGCTGGCAACAGAGAATAGACCCAGTAAGTGCTTTCAAATTGCTTTTAATTAATTGCTCATTTTAAAGCTGTATGTACAGGGAGATTGTTGGGAATGCAATTACATGCTGGGAGAACAATGCCCTTGGGCCCACCCATGTGGTGCTGAGCTCTGCTGGGACTTGCAGCATTGTCTGTGCCAGTGAGGGCACGTGGAGGAATTGATGGCATGTAGGCACCTGCTCAGGCTCCTTCAGCTGTCACACAGGTGCATCTGAATTAAATACGCTGGATTATCCATTTACTGGATACGGCCATTCCCAAGCACTGGAAGTGGTTATGCAATGGCTGCAGTATATGAATGACTCCGATGTTTGCTTTCCCTGGCCTGCTTAGCTGTTTTTCCAGTGTTGAAAACTGTCATTTGTCTGGATCTTTCAGAGCATCTCCCACCAGCTGCTTTTTGGAGCTGCATTCCGGTGCCAGGAGAGATCCCGGGCTTAGCTGAGAAGAGAGTGCTTGGAAACAGTTTGCTAAAAGTAGAATTGACAGTTTAAAGCAGCCTCGGTGTGGGAGGGGTGTTACTGCCTCGGGATCATTTCGGTTCACATCTGATTGGGATTTTTTTGGTCACCAATCCTTGGTGCAAGAGGGGCAGGTCGAGTTTGTCAGTTTGACATCAGGCTTTTTATTGCTGTTCCTGTGATTCGAGAGCTTTCTATATGTCCTGAAGGGCCTGAACATTGTCTGATGTGTCAGTTCCTGGTTTAATGCTGCTTCCTTAGTTGTTGCCAGCACTGGATGTAAAATCTGACATGGCTTTTTGGGAAACAGTTCTCATGCTGCACTTGGCACTGAGCTAAGGGCTGGCACAGAGCAGATCTTCAACGCAGGAACAGGGAAGCCACTCTTCCAAGAATCCTTTCCATTCTGACACTTTCAAAACAAGTCTGCTGGCTTATTTTCCTGAAGCCCATTAAAGGTTTTTCAGAATTCTTTAAAAACAACCCTTAAAACTAGTAATCATGATGTGGTTCTGTAGGAAATATTATGATTAATGACTCTAAATACTGGTTTTAGCAGCACATGGCTTTTTCCTCGGTCCTGAGATGTTTTCTGTTGGTGGTAGATTAAAATATGAACAGCATGAATCACCTCATTACCAGCAGAGGATGGCTGAGGGTAACTCATGAGGAATTTCTTGTGTTTGTACATCTCTGAAAGATCTTTGCTGCCGAAAATGAATGAATGAGGTGGCGGTGCCCGGAGGGCTCCGGAGCAGGGGACAGTAGGTGGAGTGCTGGGTTGGGATCATGGGCTGTGGCCATCCCCACCCAACGCTCTGCCTCGTGCTTTGGTTTCACTTCAGCTCTGAAAAACGGACTGTCAAAGATGTGGCCAAAAAACTGTGCTTAAAACCAGTGGTTGAGGGCGGGTAACGTCCCCTCTCCCTGGGGATGTGAAATCCCTGAAGGGATGAATGGCACCGAATTCCTCACCGGTCAAAAGCTCGGGGCGAGCTCTGGCTGTTTGCATTGTTTGTGTTTTTCTTGCTTAAATGTGGATTCTGTTTGCTGCTGCTGGAGCCCAGGGGGCATCTGCTGAGGGGGTTTGTGCTGGTGGCCGGGCCCTGGGCGAGCACAAACAGGAAATGTGAGGTACAATAGCCATGGTTGTGCCGAGGTCACACACCAGCCCGGATATTTCAGCGCTGGAATATGTGGGTTTGTCAGGAATTCTTACAGGGCTGCTCGGCAGCAGAGTGGAAGAGGGCACAGCAAAAATAAAGAGCAGAGAAGTGCCTTTAAAGAGAAAAGTGAGTCAGAAAAGCAGTGCCCTTGTTGCCAGTGCTGCCCTTAGAGAGCTGAGCTGGGTTTGTCTGGGTTTGAGGGCTCAGCATCTCACTTTCATTCTGAATTTGTTCCCCTCACCAGGGGTCACATTCTGGCCTGCCCAAACAGTCATAGTTTGCAGCTGAAATGAGTCCTGTTTTGGCCCTACCCAAACTGGTTTAGGTTAGAATTTGAAGATTTAAAAGCCAGACACTTGTGCAATAATGAATCCATTATCTTGGAAAAAAAGATGTTGGTGGTGTAAATAATTTTAAAAAAACCAAACCCACACAAATAAACGGTTTCCTGTCAGGACTACTGAAAGCTTTTTTAAGTCAAACCTAATTCCTTTTAGTTCTCTCGTTCCAGGAGCTGAGCTTTTAAGAGGACTTATGATAAAAATTACTTAAGTCCTTCTTAAAAGAGAAGCTCACAAAACAGGACTTACTTCACTTTTATGAAGTAGACAGAATAATTTAGAAACCCACACGACTTATTCTCTTTTTTTTTTCTCCATTTACTTCCTCGTGACTAATACAGGAGTATTTTCATTTCAATTATCAGCTTCAGGAAAGGTTTTGCTCTTTCCACGCAGATCATTCAAAACTATCATGAGTAACCCAGAAAATGATGGTTCCGTGTGTAAGGGAAAAAGTGAGAAACAAAGGCTGAGCTGCCTCAGCCAGGTGGGAGGGTTCAGCAGTGCTCCCCTTCCCAGCGCTGAATTCTTTTTGTGAAGTGAGGTGTTCGTTTCCAGCCCTCACTGTTCTCCAATTCACACGTCAACTTGCAAGCCCAAAACAAAGGAAATAAAAAAGGGTTCTGTCTAATACCTGTGCTCAGATTACTGCTATTGAATTGCTGAGGTGGTTGAAAGAAAAATACGTGGAGGGTGCAGAAGGCAGAAATTAGTTCTAAAGTAAGTTGAAATGGAGCCTGTTTGTGTGAGGGTCGTTTTTGTCTCTCACTCTGTCATTTGTTTTTTTCCTGTCTTTAAACTACTTCCTCCAGCTGTCCTAAGCTTTCTACAATGAACTGAAATATCCTGGAATACTTGAATCAACATAAAACTTTTTTAAAAATAATTTTTGCACTTATCTCACCAGAAACTCCTGCTTACAGCTCACCTGGGCTCTGTTCTGCTTGAAACTGCAGTATTGATATTAATAATGCACTGATGAACTGGGAGGGTCTGCTGAATTAACTGGACACTGCTGCTAAATCAGTTGTGCAATCTGGGTGTTTCCTAAATCTTCTGGTGGCTCGCTTGCATTTTAAAAATCTGAGATGAAAAGTGGTGCTTTCAAGGAGAAAACCTTCATTTGAAGTCTTGGTCCCTCTAAGTGCACCCGTTGTTGTGTCTGATGCCTGTAGACACCTACAGAGTAAACCCAGCACTGCTGGCTTGGGTCAGACTGTGCAAGAACAGTCCCGTGGGACGATGGAGGAGTTAATGGGACGATGGAGGAGTTAATGGGACCACGGAGGAGTTAATGAGACGATGGCTGCACCCTTTTCTTCCTCCTGAAGGTTGATGGACTTTACCTTTTAGAAGCTGACGCCCTGTTTTCATTATCTGCTCTCCACTTCCTCAACGTTTGTTCTGTCAGATCTCTGCCGGGAGGGCCCGTTGTGCTTTCTGCTCATTTGTTCCCTTAGAGTTTCTATTTTTTTTTTTTTTTGTCTTTATGCACAGCCTGAACTTTATACCTTTCATGTCCTGCTTCCTGGAGCGGGTTGGAAAATAACGATAATTGTGCAAAACGATCTCTAATTGGAGATTCTAAAGCCAATCACCACTGCTGGTAGCAATTTGAATAGATGCTGAGGTTTATTCTTCAGAAATGAGTGAATGGCTAGGGAAGGGCAAGGAGAGAACCCTGACAGATTATTTTGTTATTTTATCAGTAATTTTCTGTCAGCACGAGAGGATGAATTTAGAGTCTTGCAATTGTGCCCTCCCCTGACATGAGTCTGTCTGCTCCTGCAGAAAGTAACGTGGGCACAGCCTTAAAAAACATCTGCTTTTCATGTTACTCCTCAGAGCAGCACCGTGGCCCTTTACACAGGCAGTGGTGCCACGTGCTGCTCCCTCAATGGTTCTTGTTTAGTCAAATTCAGAGTTGGTGGCCGATCGTTTGGAATTTCCATCAGCTCTGTGCTGTGGGGCAAGGCTTGGCTGAAGTGGGAATAGAAACTTACGCACAGCCACGTGAGTGTAAAATTAATACATGCCTTGAAATGCTGTGAAGGTCTTCTAAACCCAGCCCTGACCATTTGATGGATGTTTGTGTCACTTGAGGATGCTCTGGGTACCGGATCCTCCATCCCCAGCCCCGACTTGCAGCCAGCACCACATACCAGACGTTATAAAATCATGAGACATTTTAATCTCGTAACACAGACAGACAGACAAACTGGACATATTTACCAGCCACCTCCAGACCAAGCTTCTCCCTCTTAATCACAGAGCAGTTCTCTTTGTGGGTAGTTGTTCACCGCTCTCAGAGAGAGATAAAAAAGATGCTGTAACCGTGGTGTGACTTTCTGGAGAGGTGTAATGACTTGGTGGATAAGTATGGGATGAGTCGTGGCCTGCGGCACCACTTGCAGGATGTTTCCCATGAGAAGCAAGCTTTTGTTTTTCCAATTTATCTCCATCAAATACATCAGGACATGTTCCCCCCCTGTGCAGGGGCTGAGTCTTGAACCCAGTATGAAAAGCAGCGTATCCATGGAGGAAAACAGATTTTTAGTGCATTAAGTTCAGCAAGGAGTTCAGGGTAATATTTTTCTTGCTGGCAGACATATCACTTTTCTTTGAGAAATGTTTCTAAATTAAAGCAGTCTAAAATTATATCTTCCCCCCAAAATAAAAGGTTAAAATTAGATGTGGTTGTTCTTGTATCACTTGAGCATCCTGGCTGTTCTGTGAAGGGGCATGTGAGAAACCAACACTTGATACAGCATTTGTTTGGAGCTTTAATTGACTTCCCAGTCCAGGTGCTCAGAATGATTAATAATGTGAAAATATGATTCATTTTTAATTGGATATTCAGTCACTTTTCCTTATGGTAAAGACTTTCTGCTTTAAGAATTATACAGATCAGCTGTTTTTAAGAATTTTTAACTCGTAATTTTTTTTACATGTGGCTGCTGTCTCTTTCTACTTTCGCAGATGAATTTCCAAGCATAATTTATAGATAAAAAGATTTTTACTTTCTAGAAATTTCATAATACATCATTTTAAGTGACTTATTTCTGAGGATTAGCTGTGCCATTCCAGCTTGGGTGCCTTCAGTCAAGGAATAAGTCTCCTTTGAAGGCCTGTGAGTTCAAGAGTTCGAAGTTACCTTCTCTGAGACATTGGGGTTGTGCAGACAGGGATTTCCAAACTCCCCTAAACTGCTGTTGCTAAAAAACAGATTTATGTTGAGTTCATCTCGATGACCAAATCTTGTCTTGTTTGATTTGCAAATTGTACAGATATTTCTAACACATCACATTCCGGCCTGACCACAGGCTCCTTCTGGTCCTCAGCAGTGGCAAGCGAATGTTTCTCACCCGAGTCAGCAGAATGCTGCTCAGTTTCTTCTCTGATATCCTTTGTTAGTGCCTCCTGCAGCTTAAAAGGAAAAAAAAAATCATTGGAAGAGGGTGAGGGAAAGACAGTTGTTGTTCAGGATCTTGCATGCCTTGAGTTTCAGTGACTTTTCCTAGTTTGGCAAGGAGCACACCTAAATCACCTGGGATTTAGTGTTTGGTGTGATGGGGTTTGAAGCAGTTTTGCAAAAGCCCTTTTCAAAGGTAGAGCTGCAGTCACAGTCCAAGGGGGGACATCTGAGAGGACTTCCCCAAGTGTTGAAACAAGCTGAACTATTGCAGGGAGGCAAAACACTCAGTATTTCCTGCGGCCCCACACGGAGGAGGAGGAGGAGAGGGTGGAGGAGGTGTTATTTGTGAAGAGGATTAAAAAGCTGGATGAGAATGAATCCTCCTGGGTATATAGTCAGGGGTTTTCCAAAGGTGGCACCTCGAGCCTGTTTGAAGCTGGTTCCCTGCTCCATTCGGAGTTAAACCATCACTAAATATAGATGAACCCCCCCACCGCAAGCCTCCCGCTCCTCCTCCCAGCCCTCTGCAGCCCTGGGCCTGTTCAGCCAAGCATTATTTGGAGGTGCTTGGTAACCAGGGCTTTGGGGAAGCTCCAAAAGCAGATGTTGGGGGTGTTGCTCTCAGCCTGCCAAGCCTGGGACAGTGTCCCTGCGACCCACAGGACACCCGGACACGGGAGGAGGACACGGGATTGCTCTGCTTCCCTTCGCCTCGCTCCGGTTCCATCTCACACTTCATCACTCCAAACGAACCATTTGGGCTTCATCCCTCATTCCAGTTGAAATGTGGCTTCTGTGGGTTCCATCACTCCAACTTTTTTCCATTATAGAATTGTTTACACTGCTCTGGGAGAGTTCTGTTCCCTTGGCGTGGGCTTCAGGTGGCCGTTCGCAGCTGTTTTGTGAAATGCCTTTTTTTTTTTTTCCATTGGCTACTCCCTGTGAAATTTTGCCTTTTGCAGACATTTGTTGAGACTGGGAGGGTTCTCAGCAGGAGGGTTTTGAGGTTGTTCAGCCACTTCAGGGTGGCAGCTCTGCTGGGAGAGGCTCCTGCAGCATCTCCAGTTGGGCATTTTGTCCTTGTGTGCTCCCCTGGGATTTTAGGATCTGCTTTATGTACCCTGGGTGCACTTTGGGAAGAAATCTGGGTGATGCTGAAGCCTTGCAAGGGCTGAGGGCTGCTTATCACTACTGATAGTAGTGATTAAATTTGTCTCTTGCTATTCTAAATAAGCTGGCTGTAGTTACTCTCTGCTATGGTGTGTATTCCAAATTTTGTGGAAGTGAAAGCCACACCTCTGGATTCCCGCACGTATCTCACTGCCTTGCCCACGGCCTCAAGGGAGCCGAGGGAATGGTCATTTACAACTCAAACACGGGGGAATTTCCTCCATGCAAATCTGCCTTTCACGAGAATTTCACTGCAAATTTCTGCAGGTGAAAACCATTAATTTTAGGATGATGGCTTGAGACCTTTTTTTTTGTCCCAAGGTAGCTGTCAGACCTAGGGAGGGGCAAGCAGGGAGTGGGATTAAATTCCCCAAGTTTCAGAGTGCAGTGGAGAAAGAGGTTCCCGGGTTTGCCATGAATGTACTTCAGAATTTTAGGGAAGTTTCCACTCTCTTTGCATCTGCCCTCGATGAGTAAAATAGAGAGATGTTATTTATTTAGCTCTGAAGCTGCTGGGGACAGGGGTGATCTTGCTACAGGTACCAAGAAATTTATTGCCATCGGGGCCTATAGAAATATTGATAATATAAATTATTACTCATTGGTTCATTCTCCCAGTCTTTGTTCTCCCTCTCATATCAAAATCACTCTTGTGTATCCATTTCTGGATCCCCTCTTTTTTAGTTTTATTTCAATGAACCTTTCTCTTCTCCCCAAGAGAGACTGTGCCTCATTTACCATCTCACAGGCTTCGTATTTCTGCAATCCAAAATACACCCAAGCACTCAGCATTAGTCTCCTGTAAAGTAACAAGGGATAAATAAAAGAATTTTCTTGCTATCAGAGCAGCTTGTCCTTTACCAACTGCATGCCAGAAGAACGGGTTTATTTTGAACTGTTTGCATGTGACAACAGTAGTTGCAGCTGCCATACAGAAAATATAACTGGTATTTCATTTCAACTTTCTTAATTCACTGCCACTGAAAAATTACGGTATGGGTGTAATTGCTTCAGTCCAGAGCTCTGAAATGTTGGTGAGTGAACCTCATCTTCCCAGCAAATCCAGGAGTGATGGAGCTTCCCTTTTGTGTGGGACCTGCGGTGGAATTTCACCCTTTAATGTGCAAATGAAGCTTTTGGGGGGCTGGATGTGTCCCTGGCTCCCGCATTTCAAAGGGAGCTCTGGGAGCCCTGTGCAGGGAAGGGCAGTGCTCAGCTCTGTCACACTTTCCCTCTGTTCTGTAATAAATTTCGCTTTGATTTTTTTGGGGGGGATATCAAACTCCCTTATTGCTCTAATAAAATGAAAATAAATTAAGATTGCAGATAAAAACATAGAAGAAAATTGCTGGCAATGTTTCCCAGCACGATGTCAAAACCCATCAAATAATGAATAGCAGAAGTTAAGGTTTGTGTAGTTTGTTCTGCATTTAATGAAACTTTTAGATTTATTTAAATCTGTGTTTTTTACATAAAGACCTCAGTTTAATGCAGTAATTTTTATTTTTTCCCCTCTTTTTTCCCTGGACAGTGTTTCCATGACCTTTGTTAAGTGATTGTTTTTTAGCTACAATGTCTGGTGTTCAGATTGTTAGAATTGCTTCTCAATTCTTTTGTATTAAAAATAATGGCAATTCTTTCAGGTTTTTAAACTATGTAGCAATTCATTTCTTGAATAAATTTTTATGCTCGTTTTATTTGGAGGTTTGTCCAAAAAAAATCTTTCGATGTAAGATGGAGACTAAAATTAATTCAGTTAAATGGTATTCAAATAATGTTTAAGTTTTGAATTACATTTCAAACCATTTTTAGCAAACAGCAGTGAGGTCATTTTCTTGTTTACTCAGAAAAAACAGACACAAATTAAACAACTGGCAGTTGGAGAAAAATACAGAAGAAAGTCTGCTGCAAAGATGTCATTAAACCCAGTCATTAAAAAAATCAATATATAATTTAAATGCCTAATCCTCTAAAAGCAGCAGTAGGGAAAACATCTCCTCTAATAAAGCTGGAGGTCATAAATACCTTAAGGAGAACATTGTAAAATATTTGAAAATTCCTGGTTTTTTTAAGAAATAAGGGTTCTTATTTCTCCTTGGCAACCTCATAAGTGGCAGGGCAAAACCTGAAAGGCTCCCTAACAATTTAGTGGCTCAAAAGAAAGATTTAATTTTTTTTTTTAAAGTACATTAGTGGCTCAACATTGCAATTCAGATAGTCTTAAAAAAAAAAAAACAACCAACAAACCAGCATTTTACATAAAAAACATTATCAGTGGCCAAAGTGAGAAGCACTAACTTTTAGCCTAGGGACAAATTAGGTGGGGGGCTGCTAATTTAAACTTTTATTCTAACATAAAATGCAATTGAAATTTCTTTGGGTTTTTTTTTTTTCAGGGTCCACACATAGCATCAGTCACTCTTGCTGCCTATGAATGTAACTCTGTGAATTTCCCTGAGCCTCCTTACCCGGATCAAATTATCTGCCCTGATGAGGAAACAACTGAGGGCTCCATCTCCTTGTGGGCAATCATCTCGAAAGTCAGGCTGGAGGCCTGCATGTGGGTAAGGCTTGTTTAAAAAACCAGCAATTTCCATTGATGTATTTAATTTCTGTGGCCAGCAATAGACAGAAATTCCTGAATTAGCAAAATAATGATGGTTTACACTGCCCAAGGGAATGTGGAAAGTTGCCTTCCTGGTGAACCTTTTAGCCCTGATAATTTTAATGCTTTTTAATAGGATGTTCCTGGGATATCTTTTATCAGCTGCAGTGCTGTTTGCTAAATACCAGCAGAAAACTTGAAGGCTGTTGATGTAAAAAGTATATTTTAGGCAGGGTGTCTGCACCCCAGATGATCTGGCAGCTCTCAGGTCTAAGCAAGAAATAATTTCAAAAATTTTAGGCCTGTAACACGAGTGAAGCTGCAGTTCCTCATGTGCAGGGCTCAGGCCCTCATCTCACAGCTTGTTCTGGGCTGCATCAGTAAATTGGATTCAACAAAAAGGTGTTATTTTGCACAATTTTACATATTTTATTTCTGTTTCTCTGCCTGTTTTCCACGTTTCACTTAAAAGCTGACCTGCTTTTCCTGTTTAAGTGAATCAGGGTCTTAGGAAACGCTGTCACTGGAACTTCCTTTCCGTTTTCCTCTTTTTTTTCTCTGCAGCTTCTTGTAGAAGTCTAATTTTTGGAGGACTTTGGTCAGCTAAGCTGTTTTTTTCATTACAAGTAGATCATTTTGAATTGCAGTGTACACAGATGCATCTGCTGTGAACTACATGCCAAATTAACTTTATTTTGCTGCTGACTTCCTGTCCTAGCTGATGATTTAATTAGTCAATTCTTGGTTGTCCAATTGAAATGCAGAGAAAGGAAATTCTAAAAACAGTATCTGATGCCTACCCTGGTATACTTTAATATATCAGGCAACTGGTCACTACAGTTTTTTCAATATCAGCAGTTGTGTTAGTTACAAAAATTCCAGTCAGGTTGTGTGAATTTACAGACTAAAGTCAAAAGAGTAACAGAGAAAGTGGACTCACAGCCCTGTCAAAAAGCAAAGTACATCTTAAATTTCACTCCTAATGAAAGGCCAGAATTGCCTGAATGCTCAGCAAGTAGCTAAACATACAAATACTTACAAGACTATAAATACAGATAAGATTTCTCTTTATTTTCTTCCTCTGCTGAGATCTGTTTAATGGAGACAAGCAATAAAAATGGCATTTACAGCTACGTTTCTAGGGTTGCAAAATAAAAATGCAGCTGAGGGTAAACATCTCTTGCTTCATCTGCAGCATGTAAAAACCGAGCTATGAGGAGAATTAAGTTTAGGAATGAATTAACAGAGTTGCAGCCTCTGGAATCTCGTGTCCTCCAGAGCAGCCATGAGGGAGAACAGGCAGTGCCTTCGTGGTCGGAGCTGCCTTCCTTGGATTAGATTAGGGAAAGGACAAGGGAACAGGAACATTTGTATCCCACTTTTTCACCCTTTCCCCCCCTTCTTCAAATTCCCTGTCAGCTACCTTTGCACTGAACTCTGTCTCCTCTGGGTTTTCCCTTGGGAGCATCCTCTGTCTACCAGTGGTGTCTCATGTAATGTTATGCTTTCTTGGAATGTTTCATGAGTACATAAACATTGCTTGCTAATTTCCTGTAAGCCAAATCAAGTTGGCAATTCCTGCTGCTTCTTCCAGAGTGTTTCTTTTGTCCTAATTCCAGCTCACTTCTTATGGAAGCTGTTAGAGAGACTTATTTTTACTTCTGTCACTCTTAAACTAAATGTCCACTTAGCAAAGATAATGGTGACTTCCAGAAAGTGAAAAGGCTGGTTTTTGCAAATCATCCCAGGATGACTTTGCAGAGCTGTGACTGCCCAGGCTGAGCATCCTGTGGGGTGAAATGTGAGGACCTATCTGCACAAGGGGTTTCATTCAGGTCACAAAACCATCAGCAGCCAACTTCAGCCAGAGATTAAAATCATTACTAGTCCCCAGCGTGTCAGTGATGGCCATTCCTGCTGATAATGAGTGTTACAAGGATTAAATATCCCTGTGCCCAAGGAATTATTAGGTGGAATGAAAATGATGCTTTTTTCAATCCCTGTAAAAGTTGGCTCCAGCAGCCCTGGCCTGCAGAAGGGCTCAGAAACAATCTCTTAGGTGAATGCCAGTTTTCACAGCCTCCCATCCCACAGGGACAAGGAATTCAATAGTGCCCTATATTCTTAATGTGTTGCAGCATTTTTGGTTTTTTACAAGAATAAGGGGAAAGAATAAAAATGTTTAATTGCTCGGGATTAGCAGAACAGGCGGCCTGTGTCCTGAGCAGGATCAAATCTGTTTAAAAGACTCTTTCTAGTGGAGTCATTTCCCAGTTTCCTTTTCTGAATGTATTTGTGTAAAAGAATTTTGATTAGCATTTGCCTTTCCAGTTTGTTGTTAGTCCAAGGAATCTCCATGTAAAACTGGCATTCAGAGTTAAATGGTGAAAATAGCCAATGTTACAAAAAGCAGTTCAATAGTTATTGGTTTGGAGCCCTTAATTGCTGCTTTTTTTTTTTTTTTTTTTTTGCTTTTATGCACTTAAGGAACCTATCTCCAGCAGACATGAAATCATATGATTTTTGTTGCACTTCTGAAATGTTTGGTAATAATGAGCATGTGACTTAACCAATTTAAAGAAAGTTCATGTCCAGTACACACATGCAAACCTCTTCCTCAGTTCACAGAACGAAGCCAAAGCAAATTGGCAGAGCCTGGAGGAGCAATGTGACTTTTTCTTCTTGCATCACCCTGAGAACATAACCTCAAGTTAATTTTTCTGAAGTGTTGTTGCTACTGTTTTCAGGCTTATCTTCCCCTTGTGCCAGAAATATGCAGATTAATGAAGTTCAGCTTGCTGCAGTCGCTTAAATTTTTTCTTCTGTGGAAAACAAGGGCATAAACATTTGAGGCCGTGCACTTTGGGTGCTTAAATTTAAGAATCTAAGAATGTGAGAATTTAACAGCTTGGGTAACTGTGCTGGTATTTAAAACCACAACCTGTTGATTTGGAATATCCACAGCAGCTGGAATTCTTGCTTGCAGCTGTGTATAGAGCAGGAACAAAGGAAATTGAAAAGCTTTCACGTTGCTTCAAAGGAGGAGAAAAGCATTTGTTACTCACTGCTGACCCTGGGAGAGAAAAGCCATCTGCAGGGAGCACATTCCAGTGCAGTGCCCAACTATTGTCTCTTACCTGCCCTAAATTTAAACCATCCTGAGTTAATTCCAAGTTCCTGTTCCATTAGCCTCTGTTTATCCATATGTTCAATCTTAGCTGTCTCTCTTTTTTTCCCTTGGTTAAGCTAAAGTTGCCTTTACCCACAAGACTGAAATGAGTCATTTGATGTCCTGAGAAAACAAACATAATTTTCCTGCGGTGAGAAAGCAGCCGTCCTTTCATCTGAGGTTGGCTCCAGTTATCCCAGCTGAAGGAGAGGGAAATCTCAAGCTCAGGCTTTGCTCAACCTTTTTTTTTTTTTTCCTTGCTGTAGTAAAACCTGAGCCTGTTTTCTAACAAACACTTGCCCAGAGTCTCATGACTGAACAAGCAAACTCCGGGACAGCACCGGGGAGGAGCTCCCGGATTATTCTGAAGGCCCCTCGGGATCAAGGGCTGTCACATGCTGGGGAATGTGTCTGGCATCATGTGGTGGGGTGAGACACAGCAGTGCTGACTCAGGATGTGTGGGATAGGGATGTGTGGGACAGCAGGGCCACCATCTCCAGCCTCCCACAGCTCCGGCCACGCGCCGCTCCACGGGGCCCCAGGGATGCACAGGTCGTGTCTGCCTGACCCTGCAACCTCCAGGCTTTCCCCTGCACAGGGAAAGAAGGGGAAATAGGGATTCAAAGGGAACAGCCTTCTGTTGGAAATGATGGGAATTCTGACCTGGTGGATGAAAGCAAACTGCTCCAAACAGCTGGTCTCGTCGGCTCGGAGAATGACCACGGGATTTGTGCATGTCACATGTTTTGTGTTTGGAAATAAACAGGAAAATAAATCAGGATTGTTCTTTTCCCAGGGTGCTGGTACAGCCATTGGAGAGCTGCCCCCGTATTTTATGGCGAGGGCAGCCCGGCTCTCTGGTGCTGAACCTGATGATGAGGAGTACCAGGAATTCGAGGAGATGCTGGAACACGCAGAGACTGCACAAGTAAGGACAGCGTGCAAAACAACAGAATTAATAAAGCACAGAACAACTAAGAAGGAGTAAATAACCATTCCAATTAAACAAGAAAGGGCCAAAAAATCAGTTGGTGTGAGTTCACAAGGGACTTCCCAGGGATGGAAAAAGATCCTGCACTGGGTAGATACCTGTGGTGATGGGAGGACAAGAATGCAGCTTGTTGGAGCAGATAAAATAGTGCAGCCAAGTATTTGCAATTTTTTGACAAGTACTGCAATTATTTAGATTTCCAAGAACAGCACAATAAAGGTAGGGAGACACTGGGCTGGGAAAGCAGGGGTAGAGGAGCCGCTGTTCCATAATCCTGGTTGTTCTGGCTGCATTTAAAGCCTCCCTGGGCCAGAGATGATTTTCAGCCTCAGCCAGTCCCTTTCAGATGACATTTGCCTGCCTTGCCACTGAGAGCCTCAGGGGCCAGTGTGTGACCCATTCATCAGCCTGAGGACACATTTTTCCTGATGTGGAAATGCAGCAAAACTGCTCCAAGTCCCTTCTTGTTGCTCTTGTAATTTATTTTCTCAAGGGGTTAAATAGTGCACAGTTTGCAATTGATGCTGCACATCAGTCAGGTACTTCTGTGGATAATTTTTCCTTCAGGTCAGGAGTTTGCATCACAAGTTACTGATAGTGTTCTAGAAGAAATTAAACATTTTTTCCTCGTGCTGCTTGCCACTGAATTTTTCCCTCTGTATTTTTCCTTCTTATCCTGTTTTGTCTGCCACTAAGTTGAAACGGGTCATGAGACTGCTGTTAAAAACCAGCAGATGCTATTTACCATGCACTGATGTCTTTAAACTCCTCTGCCAGGGTATTTTCTGGAGATAAATATATACTTTTTTTTTTTCCTCCTTCAAAAAAATGGATGAAGCTTTTCCATGAAAGTGGTTTGTCTGGAAATACTGAATGCAATCTAGTAATTCTAACAGTAAACCTTGTGTTTCCTCAGAGCCTCCCCCTACTAGAAGGTTCCAAAGGGTTTTTCTGCTATTATAAATAGTAAATTCTTCTATTTTTTTAAAGATGCAGCAGGGGGAAAAAAGAATCTGCTTTGTTCTTTACTCCCCCATCAATCTTTGCCGTGCAAAGTAGTCCCCTAACTGTATGAAAATCAAGTTGTGGTAACAAAAACAACAACGAAACCGGTTCAGTACATGACTTCAATATCTGTGTTTACTGAAACTCTCCCAGCAAATTATATGTGTGTACAGTTGTGGGAGCAGCCAGAGATGGTTTCCAGAACGCACAGTGAGATTCTTGGGAAGAAAATTTTTGCTAGAGAGCATTTTGTCAGGCCAGGCCAAACTATAGCTGTATTGACTGCCCGGAGTAAACAAATGGCCTTGTGGAATTAATGAAGAAACCTGATGGTGTTATTTACCAGTACTTTTGATTTTATTTTCTTGGCAGTTGAGTTTGGATTGAAGCGTGTTGTTTGGTGGATGGATGGCCAGGGGAAAAAAAAAAAGAAGAAATCTTTTAAACTCCACTGTGGTTTGGTTTCTGTAAACTCTTTTAACATGAGGCTTTGACAATCCGATTATATTGTATTGCGCTCATAAAACTGACAGTTCAGTTTTTTCCATTTGCTAATGTGACTTCCTTTTTGCTTTTGGCTTCAATCATGTTTTCTCTGGATGTCTGTGGGAGACAAGCCTGCCTTTCCTATGACCTCTGTAAATCCCAATCTCCAGCATAGCTTATCACTCCTTGCCCTGTAATTTGTATTCATGAGCAGTGGTGATGTCTATTTTTAAACTGCTCATTAACAATTGTTATTACCTCCATCAGCTTTCTCCCACTCTCCCGAGTTTGACGCCTCACACGGGGGCTGTGACAAGTGTCCTGTGCCTTGGGGATGCTGCAAATGCTTGATGTCAGGTGACAGGAGCCTTCTTTCAGTATAATGGTCTCATTACATCCAGCCTTTTGGAAAGGCTTGGGAATGGGTGTTGGATTTTGAAGAATAGCTGAGCTGCTCTTTGCCTACGAGGCAGAGCCAGATGCTTTGACGTTTTTGCTGCGTGTGTGTTGTTCAGAGAGCTCGTTGCTGCTGTTCCTCAAAAACAATGGTAATTTGGAGAAAGAGATGAGCATCTTCTCTGGTGAGAATAGATCACGGCTATAGCATCCAGCCTGAAGGATCTGTGAGGGGAATATGCTTTCTGGTTGGGCACTTCAAAAAAAAAGCCCAGCCAAAAAAGGGACCTAAGAGGATTAAACAGCGTAAAGGTTTAATGCTCCATTCAGAGTTGCACAGAGTAAAACCATTTACTTTAAAGAGTCTATTGATGGATTTTCTGTCCTGAATCTCAGATCTGAGTGACCTGTCTCCTTGTACTTGCTTTTGAGAGAGCTCATTAACCTGCAGCCGGTGTGTCTGTCCTGTACTTTCCATTAGCACACTGGAGAAAAAGCCCCTTATTTTAAAGGAACACTGACTTCTCCTTCCCCTGTGTCCCTTTGTGTGCTCACCAGTGAGTCCCAGTTCCGTGCAGGGAGTGTCAGAGCTGCCTCGTGGCCGTGCCCTGCAGAAGTGGGGGTGGTTTTCACTCCGGGCTCTTTGTCCCCAGAGCTGCCACAAGGCAGAGCCCAGCACGCCCCCGACAGAGCAGCTCGCTGGGATTTGTTCATGCTTAAGGCAGCGCTTAAAACCCACCAGCGTTTCAAACGGTATCTCAGCTGCTGTTAACTCGCTTCCAGTCGAATTCCAGGGCGAAGGAGTGCTTTTATCAGAGCTCCCCTTTCAGCCACAGGGAGTATCTCCGGTGCAGCCGTTCGGAGCAGCCTCTCAATTAGGGGAAGTGAATCCACTGCTCGGTGCTGGGGCAGCACTTTGGTAATGACACAGTCACAGACGCTTCGTGCAGTTTTGTGTCCCCACACACATGAGCAGGGGCTCTCTTTTTTGCCAGTTTAATAGCTGCCGGTTGGTAATTTTTCTCGTTTCTCTGTCATGCTGAAACACTTCAAGCTGAGGAGTGAAAAAGCAGCTTTTGGTGCCAGCTTCCCTCAAGGTACTCAGTGACAGTGCGTGGGCCTTGCTGTATCCCGGTACTCCTTGCTCAGAGGGGAAAGTACTGATATCTTTGCATATCTAATCCTTAATGGCTGTAAGTGTTTGGCTCCATTAAGTGGCATTTCTGTAAGAACTAATGATTTACACATCGGGGCTTTGCTTCTGTGCAGCCTCGCCGCAGCCAGATTTCCATGTAAAAATATTTTCTAGTTGCCTATGTTACTATCAGCCAGTGCTGTTTGTTTACTTTCCAAGCTGTGTCCTGCCTCGGGAGGAATACAGGCTTGGAGAGGGGTTAAATCCATAGAAACGCCGAGATGCAGCAGGACTGGTTTGGAAATGATCGAGTGCCATCTGCACACTGGCTGTCAGTTGTTGCTGGGACCTGTTTTTGCCTCCACTGAACCTTTACTGGTTGTGGTTTGTCTGGCCATCACATGACTTCTCTGAAAATTCCCCCTCCCCTCCATTTCCAGTAAACTGTTTGAACAGGAGTGACTCAGACTGAAACCAGCTTCCCTGTAACCACAGGGCTTGTTAAAGAATTTGTCAACGTGGACTCGAGAGGGTTTGCATTAAACCGAGCTGCAACCGCCTGGCTTTGGTTGCGTCAGGAGTTCCACCGAGCCACTTCCTGCTCCCCGCGGGCTGCAAGGGGTTAAACCCACGGATTCTGTGATAGTGACGGTCGCACACACGCCGATCCCATCTTCCCAGCGTTTCTGAAAACCCGGGATTGCTTTTCCGCATCTTCACGTGGGGGTTGCTCCGTGCAGGGAGCAGAACAAAGTCCGTGCCCCACCCCGGAGAAGCCAGCGCTGTGTTCTGACACGACACTGACTTCACTCACGGGGAATGATTAGGCTCAACTAATAAGGGAAATCTCACTTAATTAGCAGCGTTAAAGATGGCCAAATTAAAAACGGATCTCTCCCGTGATTAAATTAACAGCTCCTATCTGATAAGTTCCTGCTTGAAAAGGCTGCTGGCTTGTTTAGTCAACAGCGTTTAAGGGTACTTGGTCCAAGAAAAAAGAAGTTAAAGCAGACCACAAGCAGGTTTTTATAAAGTATTTATCGTAAAAAATGGAAGTGGAAGGGTTATGTACAATAAGTGGGAAACCTTGACTTCTTTTTTTATTCCTTTTTTTGCTTTCCCAGAAATCACTTGTTGAAACCGAACATCAAATTCCACTCATCCTTCCTCTTGCTCAGTCTTCCAATCACCCCCTTTCCTCATCAGCTTCCTCTCTCTATTAATTGTGCTGCACAAGGAGGTTGCTGCTGTGGGTGGTCACCAGGAGGCTGCTCCTCACACCCTGCATTCCTCAGCTTTGATGCCCGTATTTGTTAATAGCTGTAGGGGAGGGTCCTTCCCTCTTTTACGGTGGCCTTTAATTAAATAGAAATTCAGAACTGATCAAACCTTGAAGCTGCACTTCAGAAACTCCCCACAAGCAGTGAGGTGGCAAAGTGACAGTGTGTTTTCACAGACCATATAATGAGCAGTGGATGCACTGAGTAACAGCTCAATTTTGAACCCTTCTCCAAAATTACCGAGTTTAAAATAAGTTTTGGAATGAGTCAATGACAGCTTTAAATAAGGAAACTTCATCTCGAGCACTTGCTGAGAAAAGAGGTAGCAAAGAGTTAAAACAGGCAGAGGGTAGACAATGAGAGCTGTGAGTAAGGAATGTGTAAACCACCTCCTGGTTGGATTTCTTTGGGCACTGGCAGGAGAAACGTGCCCACATTGTTCTATTCATTTGCACACCTGCTCACAGATAAGGAAGAAACAGCACAGAGCACTGCACTAATTACTAATGGTGACTGGAGATGACTTTCTGAGTTCTGCTTTGAAGGGCTCTTTGTGTCTGTTCCCTAAGAAATTATTTTAATGTTTAGTGTGTAAGTACATAAATCAGAAATCACCCGGGCAGTGAGGAAACCTGGGTTGCTTTGCAACGTTTTCGCTCAATATTAGGTCGGAAGGATTTTCTCAGTAACAAATCTCTCGCTTTGCAACAGAAATGAGAAATAATGTCACCAAGTGTACTGGAAACGCTGGAAGCTGCATTTGCACAGGAGTTGTGGAGAAGCAGAGGGTTTAATTCTGCCATTGGATTTGCATGCCCTGTTCTCTGTGTGTTGGGAATGCTCAACACAAGTTTCTTAGGGGAAAATTTGGCCCTAAATACTTGATATTTCACTCCTCAACATTCTGAGAAAGACCAATAAGTGATCAAAAGCTGGGTCAGAAAAGCTGTTTTAAATATTTTTTTAAGGACAACCTTCAATAACTGATAGAAATTACTTACAGTATCATAATCAAGAAAATGGCTGCTTTTTTTTCCCACTGCTCCAGACACTGTTTAAATATCTGTGTTGTACCAGAGTCTGGTATGCAGACCACTTCTCTGAGCTGTCTGGGAACCTCTGTCCCTTCCAGGGAGAACAGGGGAGAGGTTGCACATCTGGGCTGAGAGGGAAGACTTGTGTGTGCTAAAGGCTTTGTCAGCTGTGTCAGAAGTTCCTCACTTCGATTCTGTTTTAATCCTTAACTTATGTCGAAGTCCCGTGTGGAGGAGCAGTATTTTTTTCAGCTGATGGCTTTGAGTTCTCAGGTTTGTCAGAGATCGAAAATGTCAATTTTTGTGACTGGTTATCAAAAATTCCTTCCTTATAATGTCTGGATCTTAAACCGCCTCAAAATGGGCTTGATGCTTTAGAATGGATTTTTAAAAATCGACAATGTCCTGGAATTGGCGGAACTGTGGCCACAATAACTGATTGCAGTCGTAGCTTTGAGATAAATGAGCAGCTGCAGTGGGGTTTGGGGGAGTGCTGGGATGTTCCTTCACTCCACTCCTCTCCCTGCCTGTGGCGTTAGTATCTTGTCATGGAATCACAGAAAAAGTCACCTTGAAAGGGACCTGAGGCAGTTCCTAGTCCAACTTTTTTTTTTTCCTGGTCCAGCTCAGCTTCCTCAGGGCATTGTCTGGGCTGGTCCTGGAGCCCTCCAGGGCTGGAGGCTGCACAACCTCCCTGGGAAATCTCTTCCAGTGCTGCTGACATTCCCACTGACAACTCCCTTCCCTGAAAATGGGTTGCAGGATCTGCTCTGCCAGGTCTCCCGTGAGATGTGAATAGAAAGTGGTTGTTCAGCAAGGAAAGAAATCATTTTATTTCATGTTTTTGTGCAGGGCTGTAAAGCTGCAGAGTGTCAGAATGGACACGTTGCTGCTCTGAGGAGCAAAGGTGGCAGGGGATGTGGTTAAAGGGGCTACAGCTCTGCAGGACAGATCTGATAAGGCTGAAAGGACACGCTCCTTCCTCTTCCTTTAGGCTGTTTCCTTTAATTGTGTCTCATTCTTTACAAAATTTCTTTATTCTTACAGTGTGTGAAGCAAAAGGACTTTTTATATAGAAGTCTGAGGGTTTCAGTTCTGGTTATGGGAAAAGCTGGTATTAAATTTGTGTTATAGAGCTCCCTGAGCCCTATAATCCATGTTCCTTTTGGCATTTCCCTGCTGAACCTGAGTGTTGTGTTGAGTTGTAACAGGCTGAAATCTTGAAATTAAAGCTCCCGAGATGGAGTTTGTTGTAAAGAAACATTCGCTGGTTCTTCCCTCGAGAAGGGGGATGGGCATAAAAAGTTCCTACCACGATACAGATGATTAATGAAATGAAGAAAATACCTGGAAGTTCCTACTGGAACTAATGGACTGATCTAGAGCTGGTTGACTTCATGCCTGCTCCTGTTACTGGGGAGATCTTATTTACCATAAAATGGACCCATAATTTGGAAGTTTCACACTTTTACTCCAAGACAGGCTAAAATTAAATGACCAGAGAAAGCCAAGCCTGCTGTTGGAATGGACACTTCACTCTGTTGTCTCTGCTCCCACAGGACTTGCAAAGGTTTCAGCTCCTCACACGACCCTGTGGCTTCTTTTGTCTGTCTTTTCTAACATCACTTTTAAAATCTGCTAGGAGAGCAATGGGTTTAATTGTATTTTCTATAGAAAAACTGCAGGTTTGCTGACCCAAAAACTAATTGTAGTCACTCACGTCTGAGTTTACGAAGTCCCAAAGATGATCATCCTCCTGATTGTCTCTGGGTTGCAGCATCACCCCTTAACTTTAACATGCAACCACCCTCAGAAATTTGAAGACAAACAGATGTGGGAATAAATCCCTCACAATCTGTGTCCAGCATTCTCGTCCTCAGAATGGCCAGTAGAAAAATCCACCTGTAGATTTAATTTCTTGTTGGCTTGGGATTTGTCTGTAATATCTACTGTATGTTCATCTTTGCCTTCAGATATTCTGAATATTGCAGTCTTACCAGTTTCAAACCTTCAGATCTCCAGCACAGTCTGTTTAATGAGGCTTTGTGGGTGCTGCTCTCTTCTTTCCACAGTTCTTTGGAGAAGCCAAGGCTGTTTTATTGCTGTTTGGTCACCTTCATCTTGTCCTTTTTAAAACTGTTTTCATGTTCAACATCGACGTCTTTTTCTCTTGCAACTTTTCCATGATTACCCAATTCCTTTTCCAGAATTTAATGTCTCAGAAAACCCAGACTTCTCATGAAGTGAAACTTATTTAGAATCTGGAATGTCTGTCCTATGCCTGTCGTGTGTAAATCCCTTTCTTTCATCAAACTTAGTGCTTGCTTAGTTCTGCCACCATCCCTTCACTGCTTTCAGTAATCCTTGAAAACTTTTTCTGTCTTCCTCTTTTGGGGGTCTGATTTCCCAGACAGGACCTTTCTTTCCCAGATTTTTGGGTGATAAGGAAGTTTAAACCTCACCCCTCATCCCCTCTGCTCTCCAGGCATCAAGATGAAAATATCCCCTTTTAGTTTGCCCCTTGTTTGCATTTAACTGGAATTATTTTGGAGAAAGCTGGGACAAAGATCCGTGAGCTACTATCACAATATTCCTGCTTGTAACTTACTCATGAGATCTGTTGCCTCTGATGTTTTGGGGAGGGTTGAGCAGTGGTTTTTGGTCAGTGAGTGATGAACCATTTGCAGGGATGTGTTGAGACCTCCCAGCCTTGGGTACCTCTCTGACTCCTTTGCAACTGCTCCTCTGCAGTCAATGCATTATTCCAAGGAGTTAATAATTCTTCCCAGTCCTCTGAAATCCTGGAATCCATTGCCTGACCACAAATGGTCATTCTCCCATAAGTGTGTTTGATTCCATTGTGTTGTAACAGAAAGCCAGAAGAAACAAAATACTGTGCAGCTCATTTTTAACATAACTCGGATTTTTACATAAAGAGGGGCACTGTCTTTGTAGGCAGCTCTTTAAATGTTAAGGAATCTATAATTTTGGTGATCTAAATGGTAGCTTCATATGCAGTCTTCAATCTTTGGGGGGAAAAAGTGTTCTCCTCTTGAGATGATTATCTGGATAATTAAACTTTTTTATTATAACAATAATAGGAATAATGCTCATCTTTGTGTTGAATCTGCCAATATTACCAATGTATTTGTAAAGTGCTCGAGGTATTTACAGCAGGAAAGAAGAGAAGAGAAGGTTTTCCAGGCCTCAGATCCCTGGAATCTGGATGGTGTTTTTCAGAGATTGAGCTGGGGTGTGATGGGAGCCATGGGTTTCTCAGTGCTCCTAAAATCTGGTTGCAACTGTTAGAAAATGAACTGTCACACTGCATAATCTGTGCAGGCTTCAGGGAACAGATCTGTGGAAGCGTTACAGGTTTTCTCTGTGGGATTCAGTCCAACTCTGATTATTCAGAGCTCCTTGGATACACCTCCAGCTACTCCTGTGGATCCATCAACCAGCTCTGCTCTTGCAGAGTAAGAAAAAAGAGGCTTCACAATTTCAGTGGGAACAATTCATTGAAATTCATTACAGAGGGAAAAGAGGAAAAAATGATTTGTTAAAATGATTTTTTTTCCCTTGAGCTTGTTAGTTAAATCTGGTGAGCTGCTTGTTCTTCCCTCACATTCAGAGGAGCTCGCCAACTTTACAGTGAAAGTAGAAAGAAGAGAGAGGTTGAATTATAAATGGAAACGAAATAAAACAGAGGGATGGGACAAAGCCTTGTAATTTAGACAAAGTTGTCCATTCTTTCTTTTTTCCAGGGATAAAAGGTCCATGTTTACACAGAGCTGCTCCACAGGGCCTATTTAAAGGAGGAAGACTGTGGCAGAACATGTAAATTCTCTTCACCACCCCTTTAGGTGTGGAGCTTTGGGAGGGTTTTTTGTCCTTTGGAGCCACTGGGGTCAATCAAATGATGAAAATTTCCCTTTCCCTGAGGCTGAGCAGATCCGGGACAGTTCCCCCCGAGCTGCCAGCTGGGCCTGGGGAATCATCCCTGACCTTTCTGTGCCTCTTGTTCCCAGCCCAGTTCTAGGGATCTGATGATTAACCCAATGAAGTCATGTTTAATCATTTAACCTTCCTCTGCCTGCACTGTGGCACTCACAGGAAATCTATTTCCAAACCCCAAAAATATAAATCATCTTTGAAAGGGACACAGTGAGCTAAAGCATCCTGAAATGTTATAAAGAATGAATCACAATTAGCTGAGAGGCCAGTCCAGTCTAGAAACTTTAATTTGGGGGGAAAATGGTTTGCCTGTAAGTAGCTGAACTTTTGTCTTTTTTCATATATATATATCTATATAATTAATAATATTTTTTAAAGCAGTAAGTTATGAAAGTTATTTTATTTCAAATGCTTTAAAAAATAGAGAAAAGATTGTTCCCCGTGCAGGCTTTAGAAAAGAAAAAAAATTCTGTTGTGAAATAGGTAAAAGTTGTGAAACTGGGGATTGTATTCTCGGAGAAATGAAACTTTTAAGACTTTTTTATTGTTGCAGATGTCACAAAGATTTGTCAAACAAAATTTAAGGAAGGAACCAAAGAGAAATAGTTTTGAACTTGTTTTCACAGAGTAAATGTTGAGGCTGGAATTCATAGTTTTGTTGCAACCCTGGTAGGTTTATTACCCTGCAAATTGTTCATAGCTGTGATTACATTAGATCATAGAAAATAGGTTAAAAAAAATCTTTATTTTGTCTTTTGGCTTATTCAGAAAATTGGAAAAAAGGAAGACAAATGACAAGTTCTTGAGTGAAATTTTTAGAACTTAAAATTGTGCTTTCCATGAAGTACTTTGTGACAGTCAATGTAAAACCAAAACTTAACAAAGAAACAAGCTGAGTAATAACTTTATTTTTTAAAGTTATTAATTAATAAGGTGAGAAAAATTGCTCCAACATTGGCTTTGGTTTGAGGGGTTTTTTGAGACAAACTTGTTACACTTTTTTTAAAGACTTTGATCATTAGTTTTATAATGTTTTATATGTTTTTAGCTGGAGGGGAAATATTAGTTTCAAGGCAGCCTTGAATTTTGCAGCAGTTGAGAAATGTGGGTGAGGGAAGCTGGTTCTTTTTAAGAAATTTGGTTTAGAATGGAGCACTGTGCTTACCCTAAGTTAATACAATTTATATCTAATTATAATAATATATTTTATTAAAGCAGCTGTGCTGCCAGTATTAATTTAAAGGTGATTTTCTAGAGAGTTTATTTACAATTCCAGTTTGTGAAAATGAATACAACAGTGCATTAGCAACACAGTAAAAGATAATGGGGGAATAAATTAAAATCAGAATAGAAACAACTTCCATGCAAACAAATCATGGAGCCATTTGAATAATTGTCTTGGAGTGTTTTATTTTAAAGATACTTTGCCATGAGATTTATGGAGCTGCAAGAAAAAATATTTATTGGCTTATAAAAGTGAAAATATTGCTCCAACCCCCTGCGCTTTGGGAAATGGGGGAGAAAATAGGAGCTGAAAATGTCCTGGTCACACTGAGCTCTGTTCCAGAAATCCCTGAGGAAGGAACTATTTCAGGACACCCTTCCCAAGGACAAAATCTGGTTTAGCACTTTTTGGCGTTAAATTAATTGGTAAAGAAATCCTGAGGACTGATTTTCACTTGTGTGTTTGGCTGGGGAATTGGGAGAGCTGTTGTTTCCCTTGGGGAAAATCCTGGGTATTTTATTCCCTCCATCCTTGGCAGCCCATCCCAAATCCTGAGGGTCCCCCTGCCAGGGATCTGGGATCCCCTTTTTGGGTTCTGTTTCCTTGGAAATAAGCACGAGGGAATTGCAGTTGGAGCAGGAACTGCCCTGGATGTCGCAAGACTTTTGGGCTTGGTCGTCTGTAAATTGTCGTGTTTTGTTGTTTATAACAATTTGTGTCAAAATTGGCCTTTTTAATGAAAAAAAAAAAAGAAAAAGAAAAAATTGATTTTACTTTCCAGATTGTTTTTTGCCAGAATAAGCTGAAGGGTTTGGTGTCAGCCTTGCTGGGAGCAGGTTTAATCCCTCATGTTCTGTGGGGATCCTATGAGTTCAATGGGAAAATAGCAGGAAAAATTTTCATTAAAAGAGTGAATATTTGATCTCTTCCATTTTGTAATCACGAGCCCAAGGTGTAACTCCTGGTCAAAATGTGCAAGTTCACCCTTATAGGATATTCTAGAGGGTTTTAATATTCCCCTGTGGTTAAAAGTGTCCCACTGTAAGATTTAGGAAATCTCATTTCTTTGGCATTTTTCTTTCAGTTTTAATGTGAGTTATTTTTCCAGATATTAAATACAGTAAATAGAATTATTCTCACTAAAATTGTTTTTTGGGTTTTTTTTTTTAAATTTTTAAATTGAGACTTTAACTGTTTGAAAGCACAGTAATGGAGAAAAGTTACTACTTGAAAAAGAGGTGTAAAAAGAAGCAAATGGTCTCATCACAGATCTATTATTTTTTAATCTGCCATAGAAAATTTTGTCAATTCTACAGCTCAAAATTTTAATAATATGCAAGAACATTGTCAAATAATTGTAGTTTTCTTGCACTGGTGTATAGTATCTAAAGTTTAAACAGAACTTTAACGAAGTTAAAATTGCATAAATGGAATTTTTCTGGATTACGCTGTAGTTACTTTAATCAATAATTAATGATATTCTGAATTCTACAGTTCAGTAGCAAAGGGTGGAATTTAGAATATCATTAATTATTGATGAAAGTCATTTCCTTGTGTAATTTATTGCATTGCTCCTGGAAAATCAGAATTTTATTGCTTATTTGTAGGTTTTTAAAAAGGAATGAATAATTATTTTTTGATGTTTGCTATTCCCAAGGACTCCCAGCTTTCTGTAACTGTTGTGGCCAAGCCTGAGCAGGGAGCACTGACCTTGCTTTTATTTTTCTGGACAGTCTTGCTTCAAAAGAATTTTATCTCCTGTAAATTCACTTCTCACATTCAAACAAACTGCTTGTGAGAATCTTTATTTTTGCTTTTTAGAGGGTTTTTCCTGGGTGTTTGGCAAATTTTGAGATTTGGGATTAAGGACTGATCACAAAATAAAAGGAGGCAGCTTTATACAGAACAGCTCCAGTCACAGGGGCTGCACCTTCCCTGCTTTTAAAGTCATTTAGGCTCAACTTTATGGATTTTAATGAATTTTACAGGTCTGTTGTAGGCAGTACCTGGAATTGGTTGTTTTGATTGAGATCCTGGGTTTGGGAGAACAGATCTAAGGATGTCATGGGATTATTGTGCTCTTTCTGTTCTCAGAAAGTACCTTTTTACCACTGGAAATGGCACTGAAGGAATTAATTCCCTCTGCTTGCTTAAGAAATAAGGTACAAGCAGCACTGGCAGTCGAAAGATATGGGGAAATAAATACTGGAAAACCTGTTTCCACAGCAGTAGGAGCTTAGTGCCACTCACAGGGTTTTGAAAAACAAAACTCAGTGCGTGTGGGTGGTCAGATTTCCACCCTGAGCACCACGATTGTCCCTCTAAACTTAGGGTTTCAAACTGGCCTTTTTGGTTCAAAATTTCTCCCAATTCCTAGCTAGGAAATCCTGGAAATCACACACGTTCTGAGCTCTGTTCGTGTGGGGTTTTGCTCATTAATTAAACCTTTGTTTTCCTGTTTGCAGGACTTTGCTTCCCGGGCTAAACTGGCTGTGCAGAACCTGGTGCAGAAGGTTGGGTTCTTTGGGATCCTGGCCTGTGCCTCGGTGAGTTTTTCCCAGGAACAGGGGGATTTGTGGGCACAAACTGCAGCTTGGATGTATTGCTGTGGAATTATTTTTTGTTTGCAGTCTCTGTGATCTCTGTGGTGCTCAGGGAAACAAAATCTGCTGGGATTGTGTTGATTTCTTTAGGTGGTCATGTATTGTATTTGATGTACTTGACATCCTCAAATCCAGAGGTGTGCATGGATTGGAGAGTGGAAAACCTCCTGCAGAAACCCTCATTAGGGTGTCCATCCATTGCAATCCTCCCAGATCTGCTCTCTGGGTCATTAGGAACCAGAGAGGGCAGAGCAAGGAAGCAAATTTCAGTCGTGGCTGTGGAGCTACAAACTGCTCGTGGCCTTTTTAATCAAGAGGTGAAAGGAGCATCTCCAGTGGTGCTATTTTAGTTTTTGAGTAGGATAGTGTTCTTCTTTCAGAATAAAAAAAAATATTGGAGGTTTAAATCTCTCTCTGGAGCTGGGAGGAATGGTGTGCCCTGTTCTTCATCCCACACACGAAGTGTGGGATGTGACTGCAGTGAAGGGGGGAAGTGTGGGACCCCCCCCAATCCCATTTTTCTGGAATAACCCAGCTGCCGAGGTTTTCATTCCAGACTTGTCCAGCATCTTTTGGTTTCCTAAACTGTAAAGATGACACAGCCAACTGCTTGCTCAAATGTGGGTAACCTGTGTTAGCTGGAGAGAATTAATCTGATTGGAGTTGCTGACATAAAGCTCCTGCTCACTAATCCTCTGAAATGTCTTAATGTTTAGAGTGGAGTTGTAGCCTTCGAGCTGCTCCTTAAATCCTCCCAGCCAGGGAACTCTCAGGGTGCTGCTCCCTGCTCTGACTCAGTGTCCTGGGAGACATCCCTGCCCCATTCCCTGGTCCTGTGTCACCACCACAGCTTGGAGGTGGCAGGGATGAGTGCCTGGGCAAGGTGGAGAAATGGAGAGCAGGAGGAGGGAGTTGTAAACACGAGAGGTGGCTGTAAACACACTGGAGTTCCTGCTTAGTAATACTTAAACATTTGCTTAACTTCTTCCCCACTTTGCTGCCCAGGCCTTGCTCGGGCCCTGAGCTCCAGCTGCGCTGGGGGAGGGATGAGGAGCCACCAAGGCACAGCTGAGGGTTTGTAAATGTGCTCACACAACAGCTGCAGGAGAAAGGGAGAGGTGAAAGGTTCCAGAGGCATTGGAGAAGCAGGGATGCAGAGCTGTCCCTTTGTGTGGCACCTCTGGGTGAGGCAGGGGGACCAAGGCAGCCCCCCACGTGTGCTCCTTGCGTTTGGCTGTGCCCCCACGAGCCCCAGGGCTTTGCCCCAGGGCTTCTCTGGCTTCTTGCTGCTTCTCTGTGCACTACCAGGTGTCTCCTCTGCTTGCCTCCCTTAAAACTGTGATCTTACTTCTGGATTTTAGGCAGAGTTTTATTTGATGTGTTTTTTATGGCTGGAGAACTTGCTGGTGAAGTGGTAATGACTGTCCCAGCTGTGGGTCCTTGTCTGTTAAGTGGTGGCTTCTAAATGCTGTGTAAAAACACCATGAAATGGAAATTAAAAGTCTGCAAGTTTATCCAGTGAAGTCAACTGACTGTCGTGTTGTTTAGTGGCAATAAGGAAGTCAGGATTGTCTGGAGCTTATTTCTATATAAAGGCAGCTCTGGGGAAGGAACAAAGCAAGAATCAGCCCTGAAGTTCCTCACTGTGACTTGTGAGAATTTGCCCTCTTGTCTTTGTGGGCTTTTTTTGGCAACTTTGAGTAACAAGCACAGAGAAAACCTCGCTGGCTGCTCAGACACCCTCCTGGGGACTCGCTGAGTAGCTTCTCACCGTGGTGTGCTTGGAGGCACCCACAGCACCCCTGCCCCAAACTCGCTGCAGGGACGAAAATGTTCTGTGAACCAACAAAAGAACCCTCAGACCAACCAGCCAAGAACACCCTGGAGACCTGGAGCAGCCTTGGCTCTGAGGAGCAAAACTCTGTGGCTGTGGAGTCAATAATTGACCAGCTCCTGTGCCCAGAGCAGCTGTCCCAGGTAGGGAGGGAGCTGCTGCAGCCGAGGTGGAGCCTGCTCAGGGACCGTTCCGGGGCCAGATTCAGAGCCCGTTTCAGATTTCTTCCTCTGCAGGTGCTGTTGTGGCTGCTCATAAATCTGAATTGCTGCTCTCCAGCAGCCCAGTACAACCCTTTCTCACAGATTGCAGGCTTGGTGGCAGAGTGTCCTTTATTCTTTCCCAATCTACACTCTTTATTTCTTTATTTATGGCACAAGACACCAGCAGTGCTGCAGTTTGTCACCCCAGCACCACGCTGCTCCTGGGAATGACCCTGCTCAGACACTGCCCTTGTGCTCCAGGCTGAGAGGGAAAGGTTGGAATTCGGATACTTTCTTGGTTTCATTTCAAAAATATTTTACAGATAGTATCACAATACCAAAAGTCAAGCCAACAGTTTAATAATAATAAAAAATTCTTTTAATTTTAAATGAAATGCATATGCTTAATAAAATCTAATCAGTGCTTTTAAACTGGATACATATGACTATAAATGCCAGTTTTTAATGTAGTTTCTCAGCTGGAAATCACTGGGGATCACTTGGAACACTGGCTTCCAAGAGTGATGTGCTTGTCAGGGAGAAAATTTGATAAATCACTCAAAATGGCTTTGCTGTGGTTTCTGTGCATTTCACATGGAAAACTTTTCATTGGCTTTTTTCAGGATCCAGGGGTAAGGAGGGACCATGAGAATGGAATTGTCTGGGACATTGTCTAGCTGAATCCCAGAGACTTAAGTTATGTGGTGCGACATCAACATTTTTGTAATCATTAAGACACAAGAGTTTTGGATTAAATTGGAGAAGGGGAAACTGTTCATTTTTCAAAATTTCAAAGTCTGTCCTGTTCCTGTCCATCCAACGTGTGCTGCAATTCTTGAACCTCTTTCCCTTGCACTCCACAGATCCCAAACCCCCTGTTTGACCTGGCTGGGATAACTTGTGGCCACTTCCTGGTTCCCTTCTGGACCTTCTTCGGTGCAACCTTGATTGGAAAAGCCGTGATTAAAATGCACATCCAGGCAAGTGCTGCCCCTCCCTCGGGGCCTTTGATTCTTTCCCTGCCTGTTCCACTGTGTTACTTGGGAATGAATCCTGGAGTCTCCTTGCCCGACCTGAAGTAATGGAAATTAATTTGGTGCGAGGGATTTACAATAAAGGAGCTGCTGGGCTCCTCCGAACTGAGGCAAGTGAGTAATTTATAGCTGCTGACCCGCTCAGGAAATTGGTGGTTAGCCAAGGTATTTACCTACGGCCTGTACCAGACTGCCAGGGCTCCCACTCAGAGTGAGCTCGCCTTTTTGGTAACAAACACTCATTTGCACTTTGAAATGCCCTTTTTAGCTCCGTTGAGAAAACCCCACTGAGCCCTGCGGGGCTGGGCCAGCCCAGCCTGGGCGGATTTGCCGCAGTTTTGGGGCCGGGGCAGCGATTTTTGGTGTCCCAGGCCAGGTCATTTGGAAAGGGCCTGGCTTTGGTGGGCCCCGTTTTTCCTGCTCACTCAGGGCCGTACCAGATGTGCTGAGTTTGACAATCCAGTTGTTTTCACAAAATGTTGAGTTTTGCTTGTAAATGCGTCACCCTGGTCCAAGGAGAGATGAAGTTTTGACTCCCTGGAGCATTTTCTGGTGTGGTCCGGGCTGTATCATGAGCTACGTCTCTATTTGGGATGTTTTCAGCTGAGTTTGGGTTTTCACAGTTTGGAAATCTCTGCTGTGACTCCCATCAAAATAGCAGAAGCTTTAGTACAAAATAATTTGTGTTACAGTCTCATCAAGCTGCTTTAAAAATCTTTATTTTGCCCTAACCACAAGCTTTTTTTCTTCCCATCATTTTTTAAATGGTTATTTTATTTTGCCCAGTGCTTAAACAGAAAACAATAAATAGATTTGGAAATTCTTCCATTTACTGGGATAGAACAGCTTTTTCTCCACACTTATTTTTATATTATCTGAATTTTCCTCTGCTTTTAAATCCGTGTGTTGCCCAAATGTGTTCTGGCAGCACAGAAAAGTGAAATAATATTAGATCAATATTCCTTTTATTATTTTAATTGCCTTGTTCAGCTACCACGGTGTTTGCTGTGTAATTTATAGTGCTCTGCACTCAGATCCCATGTAAGTGGGAAAACATTTCCCAGTGTCTTGTACAGTTGGTAAATCATCTGATTTTGTAATAGGCTCAGCTTTTAGAATTCTCTTTTTCAAGCACACCCTTGTGCAATAGCCTTGATTTTTTGGAGTGATCTGGCTGGACTTGGAATTTAGGAAATGTGGGAGTCATGGAAAAGGCTTTTAATGCAATGTTCAGACAGGAAGTGAGTGACTGGTGCAGTGACCATCCCGGGGCTGCTTTGAACTGGCCCCTTCCTCCGGACCACAGGAGCCTCGAGCTGGAGTCACAGCCCTTGTTCCCAGCCTGGGCAGGGCAGCTTTGCTTAGGCCAGGCTTAAATTGGTCTGAGGAGGCTGTGGGAGCTGTGTGTGCCCTCAGCTACCACTCACAGGCCGCTCACTCCTTGCTGGCAAACAGGACGAACGTGCAGAGTCTGTTTTAACAACATTTTAAGTGGGTTTAGAAGTGGTAAAATCATGAGCATTGAGATTTTCTGCGGAATAAGATGTGTTGCAGAAGTTTTTAATTGAAATTACTCTGTTCCAAACCGTCTGGTTTATCACAGACACTCTCACAGGTGCCCAAAGGCTCTTTCTTTGTTCTTCGCTGAGTATTTTTCATTGTTTCTGTCTGAATCAGGGGGACTAAAACCCATTATTTCTCCCTCCTGTGATCTGGAAGCCCACGTGTTTGTGTGAGGGGCTGTGAGTTTCTCTGGCTGTTTTTCCATTCAGACATTGTTGACGGAGTGAAGTGACCTTGAGCTTCTGGGAATGGGAGTTTGGGGAGGATGAGAATGGGCAGCAACAGGCTACAAAAACACCGCAAGAATCGCAAACTGTGAGGAAACGGAGGCAGAAATCGAGCAGCTTTTCCCTCTCCTGCCTCTTTTCTGAGGAGAATGTTGAAAAATAAAGAGGAGAGGAGGGAAGGCTGGGTCGGAGCTGCTTGGGAAGGAACACGAAGTGTCCCCCATTGTCTGTGCTTCCCCTCGGCTCCAGGCTTTCTGTAACTGCTCTTTTCCTTCCTACAGAAACTCTTCGTTATTATCACGTTCAGCAAACACATCGTGGAGCAGATGGTGGCCCTCATCGGGTGAGTAATTCCCAGCACAATAATTAATACCTGCACCCATTAAAGTGGAAAAGTACTGGAGGAGTCAGCTCAGATGTGCTGAGGCCGTGCTTTGTTCCAGGCTTAGCCCCACACAGAGTTTAGGTCTCGCTTTGCAGCTCCTTCCCCGAGTCCTTGGAGAAATTTGCTGGCCCTGAGGCTCAGGGTTGTGGGATCAGCACTGAACCTTCACCCCAAAGCGGGATCCAGCTCTTCCACTCGCAGATCCCTGCATTTAGAGCTGCAAATGGGCTGTTTGCCCTGGATTTTCTGCAGTGGTGGAGTGTAATCCTATGGTAAAAAACAAGAAAGTTTATAGAAAATTATATTTATAGAAAAAAAATCATATAATTCTGTGATTCTCTATTAAAAACCTGGGATTTTATGCAGTGTTCCAGGATGACAATAAACATCTTCCTTAACTGGAACTACTTTATACATTTACAACATTAAATTTCTCATAAAACATCAGAATGAGGAATTTGGTGTGTGGAGTTTGATCCCCATTATGTAAAATTTGGTAGAAATGGGTTCTCATGGATAAAGTGTCCTGATTTTGAGGTTTGGTTTATTTTTTTTCTGAGTTCTTTAGTGATTGGTGCCTATTTTATTTTTTAAGTTAAAATCTCAGTTTAAAACAAGAAAATTAAGCAAACCCTCAGCTGGCAACAGTTAGGGGGGAAAACCAGACAAAAACCAGATTTACACTGATGAAGGTGCAGCACTGAAGGTGAAGAGTTGGATTTATTTGCCTCACATTTTACCTGTTCAGCCATGAAATTCTGTGTCGTTTAAAAATCCGTTGTTGATGTTACCCTTCCCTGTCAGATAATCCAGCAAATACCATCAAACCATGCAGGATTTTCATAAACTGCTTGGATGCAAACGCAGGATGCAAATTAATGAATTTAAATGTAGGCAGCTGCCATCAAATCCTATGGATTGCATCAAAAATTCCCATTTTTAATTGTTCAGAGTGAGGTGGAAGCTCCTGCCTGTTCTCAGGGCACTGCTGGATTCAGGGATGCAGGGTTGGAGTTTTAGGTGTGAGTCTCTAACATGGAAATGGAAAGTTTTACTGTCGGGGGGGTTGGGTTTTTTTAAACTAAAACAAATCCAACCTTAATCTAAATCCATAAAATAAATTCTGAGGTGTTTCTGCTTCTCCAAGGTTTCTTCCCCGGGGGAAAGGGATATTTTGCTACCCAAAGTGTAATAACTATTTTCACATAAAATCCACACTCCTCGGGAGAAGTTTGAGGGGAGGAATGTCTGGCAATAATTCCTTTTAAAACAAAACTCCAAGCAGGGATGCTGTACAAAGAAAAGGAGTGCCAGAGGAACCTTGCAGGGCATTTCACTGGTGAAACAAATCCTGCCTTCGTTATTCCTGATCTTCTGCTCGAGCATCTGCTTTGTACCAAAACTCACAATTAATTTGTTGCTTTGAATGTTATTTTTAAAAAGCGAGGGGAGAGAGAGAGAAATGTGGTTTCTTTTAAGCATCCTGAGTTTTTCTCAGTATCAATCATTCCAGACAGTTTGATCTGCCCCTAGCTCAGGTACATTTCCAAGGATTTACTCTCCTGTGGATGCCTTGAGCCAAAACCAGTAGATTTTTCCTACTTCATCTGTCTTGGAGATAATTTTGCATTGAATTACTTCGAATGCATTCACAGGAGCTCTGCTGGATTCGGGTTTTATTGGAGGGTTGATGTCAGAGTTAAAAAATGTTCCTGGGAGACAGTGAGATTTTTGGAATGTCCCGGTATCCTTGACTTTTCTCAAGCTGTCTCCAGCATTACCTCATCAATTTCTGTTAGAGTGGAGCCTCAAACATGTTAAACAATACCTTGCTCTAAAAGCCCTATTACTGAATTAAAACAGAGCTCTGTTTAATGGTCAATAACTTTATTTTAATCAAACTCTATCCACCACAATGACTTTAGACTTTGTCTGGGCTGTTGCTCTTACACAATAGGAAATATCTGAGCACAATACCTGAAAATAATGAACATATTGATATCCAGGATAAATGGAACCTAGACAGAAGATTAAGTTGTGAGATAAAGTCTGAGAATATCTGGTTTTATAAGCCAAGGAGAATTTCTTGACAGTTATGTGATTTTTAGTCAAAAAGCAAAACTGATTCATGTGCAGACCTTGCTCTTTATTGTCACTGGAGGCTGCTGGGTCCCTCACTGAGCCTGCCATAACCAGGCTGCTTTAATATCATTTAATTTGATTTTACAGTTTTGTCTAGGTCTCCATTACGAACAGATCTTAAAATACTCTTTCTGTTAATTAAATAAAAAAGGAAATGTAAGAGAAAACGTGGCAGGAAATTAAGAAGCTGTTTATGGAAAATTTGAAATTTTTTTTAGAATTTTTTGGTGGTAGCTGGAGAACAAAAACATGACAGAGGGTGAGTGATGGCAACAAACCTGGCTGAGGAATGAGGGAGATGAGTGGGTTTGAGAAGTGGGGTTGGTGTGAGGTTGAAATCCAAGCTGAGGAGGATTTCCAGAGGTGCTGGAACTCACTAGGGCTGGGAATTACAACCAGTTCCACCAGTTACAGCTCTGAGTTGTTTTGTTGGTGCCTCAGTGCTGGAAGAGGATCCTGCTCTCCCCAGGCTGTGTCACCTCCCTGAGCTTTGGTGAGGGAAGATGCTCTGGAGGAGTTCTGTGTTCTGTCCCTTCAAGAAGACTTTAATGCTGATTTTAGGCCAAACCCAGCCCAGTTCAGGTATTTAATTATCATGTGTGTTGTGGGGTTTTTTGGCTCCTCAATGTTTCCATTCCTATTTTTTACCTGCAGCTGCAGGGCTGTTTGTGAAGTCACACTGTGCAAAGTGCTTCAGAGCAGGATGATGTTTTCTGGGAAGTGGCAGTTTTAAATGCGGATTAAGGATTCCCAGAAAACTACTGAAGAAGTGGTTCTCAAAGCACACACCATCCACAAAACTGATGCCATCCGTCCTGGTGGTAAACGTTCAGAAAGAAAAAAAAAATCTACATTTTTTTAGGGAGAAATCCCACCCTGCAGGCAGAGATTTCGTCTGGCTGTGCTTCATGATGGACTCCTGGGCTGCAGTGTCTGGGATTGTTCCTCTGAGAGGTGCCCAGGTGCTGGATCCTACAGCAACAGCAGTGAATTTTACCTGTAGGAAATCAGAATCCCAGAATGGTTTGGGTTGGGAGGGATCCTAAAGCTCATCCCATCCCATCCCATCCCACCCTTCCATGGCAGGGACACCTTCCACTATCCCAGGCTGCTCCAAGCCCTGTCCGACCTGGCCTGGGACACTTCCAGGGATGAGGCAGCCACAGCCTCTCTGACGCCTTCTTCATTTTAAGACTCATCCGTTCAGTTAATTACTGAGAGAATAAACTGATTTGAAGTTAAAACAGAAGCCAGTCAGATTTTGCTACTTGGATTTTTAAGTCTCTTGCTCAGTGCTGCGTTCCGTGGGTGTCACCTCTGAGAATCCAACAAACTCTGGGAAATCCACCCAAAAATATCAGTGCTCCTGAAATGTCCTTAACCCAGTGGTTTTTGTGGAACAGCTTTCCACCCTTCCCAGCTCTGCAGGCCAGTGTGAGTGATTGCACAGCTGAAAGAAAAGCAGTTTTTTGGTCACAGGTACTGGAAGCGTTGCCTGGACAAACCAGTTTGCTGCTGCTTCTTGTGCCATAATTCTTTGCTTACAACTTAATCTCAGTTGATGCTGGTGAAGGGAGCGTGGTGTTCCTTTCACCAAAAAAGCACAAATGAGATCATGGTGACTGATGTAACTGGAAAGTTTGCTGAAAGATTGTTGGGGGGTTTTGAGTCAAAAATAATTTACAGGTTTAGGTTATTTCTTTAGAACACAAGGAGAGAAGTGATAAAGGAACAACCAGAAATCTTGTCCTGGGGTGGGAAGAGCTGGGCAGTGACTTCACAACCTCCTGAGAGGAATTTTGGGAGGTTAAACCAATACCCCTGGCACTCGTTGGTTCAAAACTCAACAACCTTCCTGCCACAGGTACGTCAGAAACCTGGGGGATGTGCCCTGTGCACAACAGAGCAGCTCCACACAAAAATGGCTTTAGTGCCCTGAAAGGGACACAGATGGGGCTGAAATTTGAGGAGCTCTGGTGTTGAAAGCCTTCCAGTGGATCACAACAGAATTAGAAGAGTTTATTTGCAAAAGGCTTGAAGGATTTAACTCTGAATAAGCAAGGGTTTTTCCCCTAAATTGAATTTTTTAAAAAGAATCTTTAAAAAGCAAGCAGAAGTTTCGTTCCAAAGAGCAGCAGTGAGCAGAGCTAAGGCCAGGCAGGTCAGAGATGTTGCAATTCCTAATTTTGAAAGCACTGGTTTAACATAACAGAATGTCCCAAGGAAGAAAGCCCTGGAGCCTCCTGGGCTGCCCTGGGCATTGGAGCGTGGCTCAGGTGGAAACCACGTCAGACCTGGGCCCATTTTAGCTCTGTAACCTTCACCAAGATCTTTCCTTTCTTCATCTCATAAAGCAAATCAATCTGCCAAGGAGCCTTTTAACCCCAAAACCTTCCTGTTGATCCTGACCATAAACCAGATTTATTTTCTGCAACTTCAGAGCTCTGGGCACAGAAAACAGCTCAGCTCCAGAGCTGTGCTGAGGCTGGGGGGTGGTGGTGGGAGCTGGGGGCTCTGATTGCTCCTCAGGAGCTGGGAGCCCAGGTTTGGCTGGAAAGGGAGCTGAATCCAGCATTGGGCTGCCCCAGCTCCCAGAATTCAGGTTTTCAGCAACCCCAGATTTCCCTAAGCCCAGTCCAGGTTTGGGAAGCTCCAGCTCCCAGGATTCAGATTTTGGGCAGCCCCAATTCCCAGGTTTCCCTAAACTTAATCCAGGTTTTGGGCAGCCCCAGCTCCCAGGGCTGAGTCAGGCTCAGGCTGAGCCCCTCTGAGTCACTGCAGGGTCCTGCTGGTGGTGCAGCCTCGGGGAAGTGGATGGTTTAAATACTGTGAGAATCTTTATCAGCACAGGAAATGACAGCTCATTAAAATACTAACCGTTAAGCCAGTTTAGATCACTGTCTGGAAAAAAATTAACCATTGAAGGCTCAGAGGACTCACAGGAAGAAAGGTGCCCTGTTTAGACAAGGGGACACGTTATGCAAATGAATCAGCTTTGCTAATTGGCCAGTGGCATAAAAATATTTCCACTGGAATCTGTTTTTCGGTTGTTCATCAAATAGCTGACTTCCAAAGAAGTCGATACCACCGTGCTGGAGTGAAACTTCTGAGGGAGGGGTGGCTGAAAGACCCAAATTCGGTGCCTGTTCCTAAATGTTTTACTGCTTTGGGAGCTGCAGGATGGATTTTTCTTGTGTTCTCACAGGGGAGTGGAGAAATGGGAATCTCACACGGGTTGGCGTTGGTGGGATTGTTTAATGGTGTTCTCCATAGATGTTGGGAAGGTGAAAGCCTTTGCCTTCCCTCTCTGGCCTGGCTGTCAGCAGTCTGACTGAAATAAATTATTTTAAAGGAGCTGAAGGTCCAGGCAGGGAGGAGCCCATCCCAGCACGTTCCCTTTCTTTGTGAGATCCCTCACTCCCTTTTCTGCCGCGGGAGATAATCCCTGGCCTTGGGCAGTGCCTGTGCAGTGACAACCCCACCGGGATTTGCCTCTCGCTGCTCTTCTGTTGTGTCCAGCAGCTGTTCCCTGTTGTCTTCATTTGGAATTGTGGTGGCTTTTCCCAAAGGATGTTTTTCTCTGGCTGTTTCAGCCCAAAAAAGCCGAATCCGGGCAAAACCTGCTGGTGTTTGTCCTGAGCCCCCGAGCGTGTGGAGTCTGAGGGAAAGGGATTTTCCAAGCTGAGGGCTGTGGATATTGGAGGGATTATCCATAAAATGGGGCCGTGACTCAATATTGCATCACCTTCCCAAGGTGTGTCCGGCCTTGTTTGCACCTTCAGTTCCCCCACGGGGCTCTGGTTTCCCTCCAGGTTAGAATTTCCATGATAAAATTAAATTAAATAAAGTAAATTCCATGTTTGTGACTCCTCAGTGCTCCCAGTTTCCTGAGCATCCCACTGGGGGAGGGATCCCAGTTGTTCACAGGGGTCAGACTCGGGGCTGGATGCACTGAGGTTCTTATTTACATTTTTAATTTCCATCAGAACAGCTCAGGGTTAATCAGCTGCTTCAGCATCACTTGGTGTTCGAGGCCTCTAATAAATGGGAAATTTCCATAAACTTTCAAATTTTCATTCATGAAAAACCCCATGGTTTTGTTCCCAAATTTTGAGTCTGCAGTGGCAGCTTCTTTTTTTTTTTTTTTTTTGGGAAAACACTTGTGAATTCTAACATTTCTCTCTGGAAAAGTGAACAAATATCCACATGTGCTTTGATAAAATGGGAATTTTATATCCTAACTGATGGTGTGACGGATTTTTTGTGAGATATTGGTGCAACGACACTGAACGGCAGCATTTGATTGAGACCTGTACTTCAGGATTTAGCAGAGTTGGAATTAATTCCCTGAGTGTTCCCAACCTCTCCAAGCACAGGTTGAGAGATTTCAGTCACCCAAGAGCAACCCATATTCCTAAAGATCTTGTAAGATGAAAATTAAGGCCTATGATTAATTAGTCTTAAATAAGTATTTTTAATATTAGTAAAAATACAGATGACTGGAATATCAAATAACTTCCTACTTCTTGTAAGCTGGCCCAGGGAAAATACAATTTTTTCTCCTCTGGGTTTGGTGCTTCATCCTGGTGCCTTTGAGAAAAATTTTTGTGTAGTTCCAAAGGTTCTGTTAAAAAGATTTAAAGTTTCCCAAAAATCACTTAATGACCAGTGAAAGGCAATTTGAGGTGCAACTGTTGACAGTTGTTCTTGGAAAAGCAAATTAATAAATTTAAACACAGATTTGCTGTTACTGGACTGGAAGTTTTTGGAGTCAGACTCTGCAGGTTCTTGGTGTAATTTTTAAATAATCCTCGAGCAACTTTGCTGAATCTCTGTCGTGTGGTGCTTCAAACAGGTGGGGAATTTTGTTTGATTTATTGGAAAAAGAGCTTTAGAATTTGTCATTTGGATAGAAATCATAGCTCTGAGTTAAAAATAAATAAATGTGCATCTGTTTAATTACAAATACCAGGTAATAGTTCTGAGAACAGGCACCAAGAGGGTTTTTTCAGTGAATCCGAATTTTTAATGGGTATTTATGTTGTAGTATTAGAATGGAAGTCATGTTTTTAACTGAAATGTTACGTTTTTAATAAATTTAGGATTACCAAAGGCTAGTCCAGTTCTTGGGAGCTTGTTCTCAGTTTCAATTCCCTGTGAAACCTTAGAATTTAGCAGAGGATCAGAATGAATCCAAACGAAAAATTAATATTTAACTTTTAACTTCTGAATCAAAACTTCTTCTGAATCAGAACTTCTCCTTCCATGTTCTGGATTTGAAGGACAATGGGTTTGATTCGCGAAGGAACACGCAGGGAAAGGGGTTTGGATTATTCCGGGGTTATCTTCCAGCATCTTCCTTCTCCAGTCCTGTGAAATTTGTGGTTTTTTGAAGGTGCTGAGTGCAGGAATTGTGATGCAAATCTGGCCCCTCTGCCCCGGCCCCGCCTGGTCCCACCCGGATCCCACAAAATTCATCCCCAAGATCTCCCCCTCCTCCTCGGATCAGCACAGAGGGATCTCTGAGCTGGATTTGTGAGGTTTGCGGGGACACAAAACTCACTTATTTCTAATTAAATTAAATTATTTTTAAGAGTTTTAGATTTAAGATTTTGCCTTCGGATATCAGGTGGCACATAACTGGGTGATTAAATGATTTAACTTTGTCCAAAAAAGCACCAGTAACTATTACTGTGCTGCCGAGATGGGATTTCAAGAATTTCATGTGGATTCCTGATTTTCTAGGTTTTCCTCTGCTTTTTTTTACTCCTTATTTAAATCTCTACACATTTTTTTCAGAATTAAAGTCTTCACAAATGTACAAAAATGTGCAGTTTTAGAAGCTGAGGTCCTTGTATTCAGGATCTTGCAGTTCTTCAAAATTGCTTTAGTAAAGTTAATTTTGTGCACTTAATTAATTGTGCTCAGAAAACGGGGGGGGGGGGG